>OZ008370.1:136797928-137397928 GCA_963931995.1 Phaonia tiefii
CTCCCACGTCGTTCTCAAGCGTTGGGCATCTCTGTGACGTCGTTGTGGCGAATTTTGCGAAAAGATCTTGGCCTACATCCTTACAAGATCAAATTGACGCAAGAACTGAAGCCGCTTGACCACCATAAGCGTCGTATGTTCGTGAATTGGGCTGAGCAACAACTTGAAAATGATTCGGATTTTTATCGGAAAATCATCTTCAGCGATGAGGCTAATTTCTGACTGAATGGCTTCATCAATAAGCAAAATATGCGTTATTGGTCAGACAGCAATCCACACGTAATCCATGAGTCATCATTGCATCCCGAAAAAATTACGGTTTGGTTCGGTTTATGGGCCGGCGGCGTCATTGGGCCGTACTTCTTCCGTGATGATCAAGACCGGCACATTACTGTGAATGCGAATCGCTACCATTCAATGATAACCGAATATTTTTGGCCCCAATTGAATAACATGGACTTGGAGGACATGTGGTTCCAACAGCACGGCGCCACAAGCCACACAGCGAATGCCACAATCAATTTATTGGAAACCAAGTTTGGTGAACGTGTTATCTCACGAAACGGCCCAGTCGATTGGCCGCCTCGGTCGCGCGATTTGACGCCGTTAGATTATTTCCTTTGGGACTACGTCAAGTCTATGGTCTATGCCAACAAGCCAGCGACGATTGATGAACTTCGTACGAATATCGAACGTGAAATTGCAGCAGTATCGGCCGATTTATGCTTGAAACCCGTCGAAAATTGGGTTCAGCGTCTGGGCTTCTGCAAGCGTGCCCGTGGTGGCCATGCAAAAGAAATCGAGATCCATACATAATGGCATCGAACGTACTTTCACAGGAATAAAGAATTTCACTGGTATCTAAAACCGGCGGTCTTATTGAAAAACCCGTTATAATACGAAAGTTCGAATAAATCATCACATTTTAAAAAATATACATATATCATATTACAATTTGGAATGCGTGTTTTATATAAAATTTAAAAGTTTTATTCAAATTCGCATTAAATGATTTAAAATCGAAAATCATGTCCAAATTTTAAAAAGATCTTCATGTATGAAAATCGTATTAAGTTTAAAAAAACATTTTTAGTTATTAAATAATTTTAATTTTGAAATTTGATAAAAAACAATGTTTTAAACGCTTAATTAATTCGTAATTAATTGTTATTCAAATCCTAAAATAATTTTGAAAAAATTTGTTTGGGTATGTCTTTTAGATCATATTAATTAATTCAAAAATTTCACTAAAATTCGAAATCTAAGTAAAATCCGATTAACCGACGTCAAATAATCGGTTTCTGGTTTGTTCGAAAATTAACTTTTTTAATACACCGGCACACGGTTAACAGCAAAAATACCGCTTAACCGGTTTCCCCGGTTTTTCGGTTTCGGTTTTGGAAACTCTATCTGTTACCTAATGTGGTTTGTGTCTTTGCTAGTTAGATTCGGAATCTACCTTCACACACATTAAATTGGTACACATATAGTACTGACTACGTGGAAGGTCAATATAATGAGGAATTTTAAATTTTCGGTTTGTGGGCAGATAGGGCGTGGCAGATGTGTATTTAGACCTGGAAGACTAAATATTGGTCTATATATAATGGGTGATCTTTTGGCTATTTGGTTTTTACTTGGATCCGTAAATCTATGCCTGCCATTTACTTATTAACCCTTTGACGACGAAGAATTTTCCGCTGGAAATTTTCAAAATTTTATTGCGGATTCTTACTCGGGAACACAACATTTGAAGACTAAAGTGTTTTCAAAATTAAAAAATTTTCGCTCCTTCTACAAGAAAAATCATGGGACATATGTGTCCCATTCGGCGTCAAGGGTAACAAATTGGGCACAAATGTCCAATGGTTTGCATGCTGAAATTTGTGCTTAATTTCGTGTTTTTTTTTGTGTTTTTACAGCATATTTCCCTTCTAATTATTGTAAATCATATACATAAGTTATATTTGAAAAGGAGCAGATTGCGTTAGTTTTATAAAACTGAGGATGAAATAGTACAGCTTTTCAACGCATCAGATAGTGAAGATGAAAAAAATATGTTTGAATTAGACATCGATAATAGAGCTGTTTTGGATGATTTTACGAATTTAGGGAACGATTTTACGGATTTAGAAACCGAAGATAGTCTGCAGACCGAAGAACCTTCAACGAGCAAAAATGCTAAGACTGATGCGTCAATGGCAAAAGGTGTTTCCAAACCTAAAGATGCCAAAGAACTTTTAATCAAATTTCAGTGACACAGCCAATCAAAATTATCTTTCGCCAGCTTATATCGACCCTGATTACATATACGGGCAGGTTTGAAATCCTAAAACTGTTTTAGAAATCTTCAATGCAATTAGTGGTTCTGACACACTAATTGAGCACATAATTCACCAAACGAACCCTTATTGTGAGCAGAAAGGTATACTATTTTCTATAAATAGAGAAGAGTTGAAACCGTTTTTTGGGATGAGTATCCACAGATTGCCAGAAATAAGACTGTACTGGTCTACGATGGAAATATGTTCAGTACCGTTTATTACCAAAGTTATGACTCGGGATAGTTTCGAAAAAATTCTTTCCAGCTTACATTTAGTTAAAAATGCTGAACAGCCAAGTCGTGACGATCCAGGCATTAAAATTAGACCAGTAATAAATTATTTCAAATCAGCATTTGCAAATAATTTGATCCCAGGGAAATGCCAGTCTATAGACAAGCATATGGTAAAATTTAAGGGCTGGAATATAATGAAACAGTACATGAAAGGTAAACCCATAAGCTGGAGGTTTAAATTGTGGTGCCGTTGCGATGCTAAGATTGGTTATCTATATAAAATTGATATATATATATCGTACAGGCAAAAAGGGACAGAGAGAGGTTAGCATTGGTGAATCCGTTATTATAGATATGACAGCTGTGCTGAAAAATATGGGAGTAGAACTAACTATATTTCAAAAACTTTTGCAATAGTCCAATATAATTACACAAATTTATAACCAAGGGAATACGAGCCTATGGCAAAAAGTCGTGCACAAATGCCAAAGTTTCACGCCGATAAATATTTTGATCGTGGAGACCTCCAAAGCTTTGTCTCCGAAGGAGTTTCAATTATGAAATGGATGGATAATCGTGCACTGCATATGGGGTCCAATTTCATAAATCCAGTTGACAACGTAAATTTCAAAAACGACAGTTTTATGTTTTTTACGGAATTGTTCTTATTTTTTTTACGGAATTGTTTTTTGTTTTCTTTGTTTTATAATTGAAGACCTCGGTGCAAGAACCGGGCAAGTCCATTTTATACCGAAATTAAGTTATTGTCTTTAACATATAGAACTTGATATTGCGCATCTTTTGGTACAAGAATTTGACAAATCCATCAATTCTCTATTGAGTTAGCATGGGAAAGAACCAGGCAAGTCCATTTTATACTGAAATTGAGTTCTTGTATTTAATTTGATATTGCGCATCTTTTTGTACAAGAAATAGGTAAATCCAACAATTTCAATTTGCAAAAGTCTGGCAAGTCCACAGTTTGCCCGAATTTGACGTGTGTGTGGGAGATGTCATCGCGTGATTAATTTAATTTAATGCTTCATGCAATACACTGTAATGCCGTCGGAAACTGAAAGCGAGCCCTTTCAAGAATCGGGGAGTGAACATGTATCTAGTGGTTTGGACCATCCCAGTACAAGTAGAGCATCAGATGAACGGCCGAAACGTGTTCGCAGAAGTTTGAGTGGGGCGACGACGACAGAAAAAAGAGGTAGAAAACGAGTAAGAAACGAAAGTGGCTGGCAAAGAAATGTGAGGAAAAAGTCGAAAGCCTCTGGGGATGAACACGTAAATTCAGTAAAAAATGTTGTACCCAAACGAACCGTCGGAGCGCCTTGCACTTGTCGGCTGAAATGTTTTGACAATATTAATGAGGCACAAAGAATGTCTATTCTCACTTCTTTTAACGAAATAGCAACAAAAGAGAAGCAAGACTTATATTTGGGTGGATTGATTTGTTCAAAACCAGTAGAAAGAAAGCGACCAAGAACACGACAAAGAAATCCAAAGGAGGCGTCATTTTCTTACAGGGTATGTTATATTCCTCGCTTATTTTTATTAATCGTGTTAACGTTTTTGTTATAGATTCGTTTTGGACTAACTGAACGTAAAGTCTGCAAAAAGGCTTTTTGCGGTATTCATGGCGTAACTAAGCATCGTGTTGATCGTCTTGCCTCTTCACTAAAGACTGAAATATCCGTGACACCTGATATGAGAGGAAAACACACAAATCGCCCCAATAAGATGCCAGAGGAAATATTACAAAATATCGCAAATCATATAAACAGCTTCCCAAGAAGGAGTTCTCATTATAGCCGGGACAAAAATGACCGCGCAAGTTTTTTTGCCTGCAGATTTAAATATCTCCAAGATGCATAGGCTGTATTTGGAGAAGTACGAAAAAGATGTTTTCCAGGCACATCAAAGGGGGCAAACTGCTAATCCAAAAGTTACCTACGACTACTATAATCGCAGTTTTGTATTGAACCATAACATTAGTTTTGGAACACCAAGGTCCGACACATGTCAAACTTGTGACAGGTTACAAAACCTTATGCTTGCCGAGTTAAGTCCTGAAAATAAAACGGCATTTCAGACTGAAAAAGATCTCCATATTCGTAAATCCGAAATGTTTTACAAGAAATTAAAAGAAGTTACGACTCTCAGTGAGAAAGACGATACGACGGAAGTATTATGCTTTGACTTCCAGCAGAATTTGCCACTACCTCACGTACCAGCAGGAGACGTATTTTACAAAAGACAGTTGTGGGAATACAACTTTTGTATTCATTCAGGAAAAATACGTACCTCAACCTTTTACATGTATGATGAGCGTACCGCTAAGAAAGGAAGTAATGAAGTCATTTCCTTCCTTAATCATTATATACAAACATATTTGCCTGAATCAGTAAAGAAACTCTACATTTTTTCTGACAATGCATTTGCACAAAACAAAAACCAAACTTTAATGAAATACTTATTCACACTGGTAAACGAAAGTGGCAATATAAGTGAAATACATCACCAATATCCAGAACCAGGAGACAGTTTTCTACCATGCGATAGGTCATTTGGGCTTATAGAAAAAAATAAAAGGCGGAAGGAAAGAATATACCTACCGTCAGAATGGATAAAGCTAGTAGAACAAACTTCGAAAAAATTTAGGGTAGTTCCTGTTAAACAAGATATGATCCTTAACTTTTCGGACCATTTTAAGCAGTTAATTAAATCAGTTCCCAAAGGACCAAAAAAGGAGAAATTTGCCATATCAACTTATAGGTTAATGAAGTACACTAAAAATAACAAGTTTATTGAATGCTCTGTAAGTTCGGATTTACTTAATTCTACAAAATTTTCTATTAATGAAAAAGGAGATATCCCACTCTCAATGCCGAATAATAAAGCATACTTCACACCTTTGGATATAAACCCTAAAAAAATAAAGGATCTAAAAGATCTGGTACAAAAGTATGTACCCTTAAATGATCAAGGTTATTATAACCTCATATTTGAAAATATCACTGTTGACGAAGAGGACCCAAATTCTGGCGATGTTAACCAAGATCAAGACGCAGGAAATGTTAGCGATTCTTCCTATGCTTAAAATATTCTTCGTTTACAATAGTTTTAGTTACATATTTCATTTTCAATCAAAAAATGCAAAATCATTACACGTGTTTTGACTGTAGTTTCAAAACTTGGGCTTTTCGGGGCAAGAAACAGGCAAGTCCATTTTTTCAAACTACTTTTTTAGCTTCTACAATGTTAATTAAAAGCATTTTATACGTAAATATAACTTATCTACTGTTACTCTAAATGAACTCATACTATTTACCATAATTTGCTAAAATTTAGCGAAAATATTAATTTTTTTTCGATTTCCCAACATTCTAAAAAAGTGGACTTGCCCGGTTCTTGCACCGAGGTCTTCAATTATAAAATATTAAACAAAAATTAATATTTTATAATTATAAAACAATTTTGTTATTTATTTTTACTCTTGACAACGAATGGGACACATATGTCCCATAATATTATCACCCGCCCCGTGAAAAGTATAGAACCAGTTACAAATGCGTTGATCAATGAATTTGCAGAAAGCATTGGACCATCTAATACTAAAAGTATATCAAATTGTATCACTTAGAACTCGAGATATTAGGAAACTAAAATTGCAAAAAAAAAAAAAATTCTGAGTTTGAGACGCCCTTAAACCCAATTGAAACAACAAGACCTTGATTCTACCACGAAACCCAAAGAATACATTTGTTTTTTATCGAACAACACCGATTTGGTCAAAATCCAATAAAAAAATGTGCCTCTAATGACGAAAAAACCAAATGGGACATATGTGTCCCACTCGTCGTCAAAGGATATTTCATGCAAATATTGCCCACAGCTACGCTTTACGGGGCCCATTCTGAAAGTCCAATTTTGGCACACTTTTCCCCACATGTCGGCCATAGACAAGCAACTCCACCCTACCCCACAAAAATAGTCTAGCGGGTCAAATCGCACGAACGAGGCAGCCTATTGACAGCAACACAACGTGAGATTAATTGCGCACCAAACTCATGTTCATGGTATCGCAGCCGTCGGTGGTGCAATGGTAGTGTGCGCGGCTCTTGAACGTGGTTTCGATCCCTGCTCTGAACACCTTAAATTTCTTTCGACTGCGGTCACCTCGCTTAGTGACGGCGACACTATCGAGTATTTAGCCATGAAAAAGCTTCTCAAAATACCGTTCGGAACCGGTGTAAATCTGCAGCTCCCAATCAAAGAGTGTAAAACTAGAACGCGCACAGCTCACTGTTTGTGAGAAGCTCTCCCAAATCCCTTCATGGGATGTAACGGAAACCATTTATTTTTTTTATCGTGTGCAGTTGAACATGTAACACCGTCCGTTTGAAACTACTTGTCAACTAAGACCAATTCTTCAATTTTCGGCAAAAAAAAATCAGTGATTAAATGAACAGTACTTTGCAATATTAACCGTAAGGTTCTGGCCATCATCGCCCACTGAAAAATCTGTATTTTTGTCATTGTTTGGATGAAAATATAACGTGTTTGTAGATAGTCGCAAATATAGTTTAGTTGTGTCCAAACACAATGTGTTTGCTACTCAATATTACATGTTGGAGATACACCAAATCAGCAGAGAAAGTAGAGAAGGACATCACCGAATCATTCTGTACCAGACGAGGACTTAGGCAAGGCAATACACTCAAGTGCAATCACTTCAACATCTTAATGGAGATAATAATGAGAAAAACTGAGAACACGACCATCAGCATTGAAAACCATATGTTGCACACGTAAACTGAAAGACACTGACATATTTCATTGAATTGATGAAGAACACGTCATCAATCTTTCATCGATATTTCATCAATAGTTTGTGTTGATTCAACGGCATCAATTGTAAATCGTTCTTCAATTTGCTGTACATTTTTCGTCAATTAGATGCAAGGTTGTCATCAATTTGATGTAAGTTTGTCATCAATTTGATGTAAATTGGTCTTAATTTTGATGTAAATTGTTTGTTAATATGTAGCTATACTCTTTGAACTATTTTTCATTGTAAAAAATTCACAAGAACACGGTATAAAATCATATAGTAACTGCTCATAGCGTGAATATTGTTTTCAGTCCACTGCACTATTTTCTATCTTCTATTATGTATTTATTTTTAAATTTCTACCAGATTTTTCTATTTCTCTTTGTTCTTTCAATACTACGTCCATATTTTGAATTGACCCCACTAATATTTTCTAAATTCCAATGACGAAGATTGATGTCAAAGGAATCAATAATTCAATAATTCAAAAAGTGAAGAATCTTCAAATTGAAGAAAATTTTCAGTGAGTTGATGAAATTTGTCATCAATTCAATGAAGAACAATTAATGAACATTAATCATCGATTTGATGTAAAGATTTTCTATCAGTGTACGCTAACGACAAAGACATCATTGGACATCACTTGCGAGAGGTTACTGCAGTATTTAATACGAGGGAGAAATTAACGAGGTACTGCATTCAAAATATTACTAAACTAAGGATTTGGTTGGTTTTTTTATCTGCTCATGTTTGGACCAACAATTTCGAGATATCGTGAATCGAATTTTAAAAAAAAAATTTGAAGCTGTTCTGTTTCAAAGACTAACTAACTTTTCATAAAATACTGGAGAGTGGACTTAGATTCAATAGTACAAAGTCCATTTAGGAATACATCTGCGACAATTAATATGTTATACAGTGTTATTGATCTCCGAATCATAACTAAGTAAAATAACTATTTTGTATATTTTATATGCGACAATTCCAACTATAGATGTAGGATTTAAATATAAATCAATATTCCTACACTCAGCATTAACGCAAACACATATACACTCGCTTAAACGCATCCTTGCACCCCCATACGCAAACCCACACACTCGCATTCACGCACTTATTATCCTGTGTATGCATTTGTACTTTTCTAATTGACTCGATGTGACATCTGTAGTAGTTATTTGTATGTTGGTTTATATTGAGTGCGATCAATTTGTTGTTGTTGCTGTTGTGTTGATTCTACACAGCTGCAAATAATTTTTGTTAAGGATTTGCGAGCCGAAATTTATGGCTATTTTTAATGCAAAACAATTAAAAAGGGATTATTCCTTGGCCTTTTGTTTTGTGAGAGATTGGCCAAGCGAAATCTCTCTAGCAATTAAATGCAGATGTTTTACGAATAAATGATACAGGCGAAAATTTTATTCAAACACTATACAGCCCACCTCTTTCTAAACACATTCAATAGATGCAGGACGAGGTCATGACCAACATTGCAAGTGAGCTAACTGGGTAATTGGTATATCTGTAGCTGCACTGTTGCCTGTGTTTACTAGACTTTAAAAGGAACCATCCTTGTCCTCATCAACACAATCAGCGTTTTTCTATAACGACCTATGAACAGTTTAACCGTTTGCGTGCCACTCAAGGAACCACAGCCAAATGGTTAACCACTAGCCAGCCATCAAAGGAAAACTATAAAACCATGATTTTGGCCTTCATTCCTTTCAAAGATATATGTATAAAAGTTGTGCGTATGTTTGTATACATCATCGTATTGGGAGTTTGTGTTGGTGTTATTGTTTGAACTCTTTTCTAGTCGTACATCATAAATTTATCAAGGACTTTTTTTTCCAATTTTACAAAAATTCCCCAATTGACTATGCACAGCAAGAAGATAGATACTGTCAAAAGCTAATGGGTGAAACAGTGGAATGCAAGTTGAAACTAATCGCTTGGCAACGGGTGATTTTTTAGAGGTATAGAATTTTAACGTGAAATAAAACAGAGCTGTACTGCATTAATTGGCTCTATTTGGAACACAATGTTTTGTCATTTTGATATTGATATCAATGTGATTTCTAGCATATGCACGCTGCAAAAAAAGGTCCCAGCTACATATTGCAGGAACCATATACATGTTTGCAAGCATTGTTTTCACGAATTGAAGTCTGCTTCTTTTAGATTTTTCGCCAAACAAATCTACATGTGGGTCAGAAGAACACATATTATAATAACTTATTAATCACTGTGTCTACAACATGTAATATTGAATAGCAAACACAATATGTTTGGACACAACTATACTATATTTGCGACAATGTACAAACACGTTATATTTGCATCCAAATAACAAAAAATTCAGATTTTTTAGCGTGTGGCTGTCGCGGAATGTGGTCCAATCGGGACGTCTAAGTTTTGACCACTTTTTATAACAATTGGGACCGTATATCAGTAATAACGCGACGAATGTTGTTTTCCATCGCCTCTAACTTTATTTCACATACCACAACTCTAACTAATCCAGAAGTGTTAAATTCCACGATCTTGGAGGCCGAAACTCTGTTTCAAAACGCGAAATTATGGGCTGACAAACCGTTTCCTTCCTTCAATAAATCGATTGTGGCATGCGGTGTGTGACATGTTTCGTCATCTTGAGGAAACCACAGCCCTCTCACATCAAGAACGATTAATGCCGTCTCAACAATGACTTGAGGAGCATGTTCACTCCAAATGTACCTGTTTTGCTTATTGACGCAACCATTCAATCAAAAATTATAATTATCGGGATCAACTCCAATCTCGTTTTGAACTCATTCGCCGAATCTACGCCGTGGTCCGTTCAAGCCACACAATTGGTGTCGTTTTGTAAGCCCTCACACTAAGATCTTTCCGCAAAATTTTCCGTAACGTTAAAGGAAATCGACTCACTCGAACCGTATTCGATGCTACGATCTACAGCAGCACTAGTTTATTCAATACGCACTAGATGAAGAAAAATGGCACACCATACGACGGCGCGGGGAAGCGTAACCGTGGTGAGAAAACAGTCCAAACAAAAGTATTAATTGGACCGAAAGGTCATTAGTGCCACTATCAATAGATGTAGTGCGCGAAGCGTGTCCCTAACGGAATCATGCAAATCTGCGCACAAGTTGCAAGCGGCCTTCATGCGTCAGTCTCTTCATGATGAAAACCAAACTAAATATGAGTCACGTGACAGCTATCAAGATGACTGACACTGAAAACAGTGGTGCCAACTTAAAGTTCAACACATCTAAAAAGACGCCCTTTACCCAAAGTTTCCATAATACAGTAAGTACAAGCTATTTCTTTTAGATAAATTCGAACATTCTACTTGGCCTGGAGTCATGCAGGACTTTTACATAATTGGCAGAAGTTTCAAACCAGCATGTATTAACTGCAGTTATAAGTGAATCTTTACCTTCATCCTGTGTTCCTCATTCGTACACTTGACCAAACCTTATGAATGATATTGAAATTAATAGGTGTATGGTGGTCCAGCCAACAAAGATACTTATGGATCATTTATTCCTACTGTAGGGATTGGAGTGTTTCCATGTGGACAAGTCCTTTAAAGATTCTTACAAACATCAATGGTTCTCAAAGGACCTCATTGTCAAGAGCTCCATTGTAAGTTTTTGCATTGATTTTTGAAGGAAATAACCGCCTCACATATATACACGCTAAAAAATTTGTCTTTTTTGTTGTTTGCATGCAAATATAACCTGTTTGTAGCTTGTCGTAAATATAGTATACTTGTATCCAAACACATTGTGTTTGCTATTCAATATAACATGTTTGGGACACAATGCTTAATAGGTTATAAGTATGTATTTGTGACCCAAATGTGGGTTTGTTTGTTGAAAACTGCTGAAAATACTACTGTCTGTCACAATAAATAAACAAAAAGCAGCAAATTTTCAATTCACGAAAGCAATGCTTTTTTCAGCGTGTATAATTGACGCCCCTACACCACCCTCAAAACTATAATGATATTATAAAAACTGTTTCCCGTTAAATTTTGCAATCCTTACGTGCAGGTTTCCTATCCTTGACATCCTTTTCACTTCCTCTAAATCGTTTCACAATCGAAGTTGATCCATAATAGAGTTCTGTACGCCCTTTCATATTTGTACCTTCGATTAATTGTTTATTTTTATGAATTACGTATTGCACTAGATCTTTCATCTGCCCTTGATTTCTCTACACAAAGAGCCAAAATCTTGAGCTGCCTAACTTATTACTTCCTTCGCTAACGTGAAGATCGCTCCCCTGACCAGTTTTGTCAAAAAATATTGTTGAAGATCTCCGAACACATTCCATTAATTTCACAATTTTTCCTCCACTGCACAAATCTTGCAACTCCTATTAATCCCTAAATTATTTTTGTTAAAGACCCCACTGTTTGTTTCCTAGGATCCTTTCTAATACACTCTTTCGTCACCAGCAATTTACAACTTAAAAGCAAAAATTGTCCACATTCAATTTTACGCCACCCCACTGTCCATATCATCGAAGTTCTTCATCGCTTTTTCCAGTTTACCCAACATTAATGACTTTTTGAGGCCACAAAAACCTATCAAACCATAACCATTCATTGATTGCCACAGAGGGCAGCAAACTATTTCGTTCATATTTTGGGGAAAAAATTTGCTTTACAACCTCAAAAAAAATATAAAAGGCAGAAGACTAAGCACTCGTTCACTCACTCAGTCAATTTTCAAGTCATTTTACTTACTTTTACATTCATTGGCATCGGTGTCGGTGGCACGTCCCCATGGTCGATCGAAGTAAAACGGTTTGCAGCGTTCACATTCCGGTCCGGCTGTGTTGTGTTTGCAGGCACAAGTCATTGTCAATTTGGCATTAATCGAAATGCCGGTATTTGCATTGGTGGACGATGAACGTATAATGTTGCCATCATCATCTAAGGAATCACTTCCTCCAGCACCACCACCACCAGCACCACCATTGTCATCATCATTTGTGAAGAGATTAGCTTCATTAGAACTTACCACGGCCATACATTCCGAGGCATGACCATTACATTTGCAACGGCCACCAACGGCAAAGTCCGAGACGGCATAATGTTGAGATATGGCCAACAAATCACGTACCGAGGGAACTGGAGTAGGCTTATCCGACGAAGAAGCGGCAGATTTCTGTTGATATTTGGAGGCCGCATTATACGGCTTAATTGTCGTTGTGGCTGTGCTGCTGCTGCTGGTGGTGGAAGTCATTGAGGAGCTCGTTGAGCTAGAGGCCATGGCTAAGTTCATAGCTTTAGCCTTATAATGTTTCTCATAGGCTGAGGATTTTTGTTTGGCTGAAGGACGTTTCGTTTTCAAAGGGGTTATATTGATGCCATCGTTGGCATACTCCATGTCCAAATCATCATCAAGTTCTAAATGTTTTTTGGGTTCAGCATAGTCTTCCAAATCATCTTCATAGTTGACACTGTCATTGTCATGGATATTGTAATCGTCATACTCATCCTCTGTTTCGTCCTCTTCGCCATCCTCTTCTTCCTCCTCCTGGCTAGTGGACATTTCATCACTGAAACTATTGGCATTTGGTTTCACTGCGGATTTCAAATGGGCGGTAAGCAACTCTTTGGG
This sequence comes from Phaonia tiefii, assembly GCA_963931995.1. Lineage (NCBI taxonomy): Eukaryota > Metazoa > Arthropoda > Insecta > Diptera > Muscidae > Phaonia > Phaonia tiefii. Next base: position 136,810,965 of record OZ008370.1, read on the forward strand.
CAATTCCAATCTATGGAACACCACACGTATATCAGTGGCCGTAACCCAATCTTGCAGAACCAACGAGGAGTCCAAATCATTGGCCGAAGGACGGCCTTCTAGGGTGTTGAAAGCAAAACGATTGGTATTACCATCATGATGCGAATTCATGCATCTGGCTTCTTGTTCATTGAATTTACTGATCTTAGCTCTATCTGGACGGCCATAGAATTTCTGGCATTGGGAGCTATAAAACTGGAATGGTTGCCATGTCTGGCCATAGTCAGAACTTTTATAAATTGCCATGGAGTCGGGCTTGGGGGATTTCGGACAAAAAGACAGGCTGACATAGGTTAGCTCGTACTTCTTGCCCAGGGACAAGGTTAAGGTAACATTATCAGGCGGTGCTGAGTCCGGGTCCGAAGGTACCGGCACGATTGCCGACCGCCAGCAGGTGACATTATTGGGATTGTTGAGATCTGTAAGTGATGAAGGAGAGAAACGTAAATCTGCTCTCGAATTATCACATGTTTTGCATTCCTCCAGTGTGCCGTCTCGTTTCAGTTCACAATATCGCTCCGGTTGATGGGTGCCACAGGTGGAGGAGGCAACCACCGGATTGCCATAAGCCGCATTCACAAAACTCGGCAAACACTTGCGGGGTTTGCCCTCAAAATAGCAGGGGTCATTATTGTTGGACGATGATGATTTGCTTAGACCCGTCGAAAAGAAAGTTATCAAGAGGGAGCAGATTAGAGACTGCCTTAGATGGGGAGACATTGTGTCTGGGGTGAAATTTGGTTGAGTTCAGTTAAAACACGTGTTCAAGCATAAAATATGCCAGTTTGGAATAAGAAAATTTTAAAAGGTTTATATACTTTTTGGATAAGTTTGTGAACTTTCTTTATTATTTTTTACGAATTTTTCTTGGTTTAGCATGAACAGGTTTGTCTACGCTTAAACATTAACTACAGCATTGTTATCACCATCATCATCATGATTATTTGTCTGTATGTGGTCAGCAATAATTTCATTAACACTTTTTATTTTTAAATGCTGCTGCTTTATTTGGTTTATTTATTTTTTCTCGAATGAAATGCTAAAATTCCAATGGCGATTATACCAAATGGTTCCCAGGTTTCCCTTTGAAGTTAGGGTTATGCACCAGCAAAACTTAACACGACACTAAACAAATGTTTGTACACATGTAGCTCCCGTAAAACCGGTAAAATAAAATGACATCGACCACGTTCACAACAATACTACGACGACGGTACGAACAAAAAACAACACTTTACATCAATTTGCATATGTCCATGCCAGACGCTTTGGCTGCAGCGAGTTGAGACTTAACACGGTATTAAAGCATCAACAACAAACCAAATGAATGCCTGACGATGTTGAAGCATATTGAACGCTGTGGTACAACAAGCAGCGCTACGGTACAACTTTTCAAATTTTGCTAAACACCAGCCAAGGAGTCTTAATGTCTGTAATTAACAGTAATATTTAAACGTTTTGTCTTAAAGGTGGAGCACAAGTTGTTTTCTTGATTATTTCAGCAAACTTTGCTTTGTAAAGATTTTAAAATTATTATTTCATATTTGTTTGAATTATTTTTTGATACTGTGTTATTTTTAAAATTTCGTTCACTTTATTGAATTTATTTTCATTTCCGGCCAGCATCCGTTGCCGTCATCCTTAACCATCAAATGCTGCCGTTATTCTGTGCCACTCAAGCGAATGCCCGCTAATAATAACCATCGAATTATCCACAACACTTTAAACTAAACAAACTCATTCCTTAGTTACTTATATACTTCTTTCAATGTATCCTTTCGGCAATCACAACACTATCGTCGTCGTGTTGAATTTCAATATCTCACACTACATAGATATAAAATTCACCACACTTCCGTTAGGACTATAAGCAAAAATGAAAATTAACCGTTGCTTTGCATCCGTCGTTTTCGTTTCGTCAATCGAACTCCGTTTATCATACACGCACGCACGTTTACCAAATACCGTTTGTTTGGTTGTCTGTCAATCTCCACTTCGTACCAGAACACGACGCTCAACTACAACAACAACACAATAACAATAGGGGGACGACGAGTCACCACACTAACTAACCGTACGTTGTTTACCAAACGAGAGCTCAAGTAATACTGATGCTACAGTATTTTTCCAACACAGAGGTAATGAATGAATGCACCACAACGCAAACACAGCCAGAGCACGCACACCTCTTACCACAACACGAACGCGAAACATTCACTCTTATGCTAACTCACTCTCTTCTTAATACGAATTTACAATTAGCTCTAGCAACAAACAGCGAGTGGTGCTCTCTGGTGTGTTGCCAGCTTCATCTTCACCGCAATTCCCTTTGAAAGATGTTGTTTTGTTTACATTTTGTTTACACCAGCGGGGCAATTTGTGTATTTTCCTGTTGTTGTTGTTATTATTTTTGTTTTGTTTGGAGTTTTCCCTCAGCCACCCAACGCATTCTACAAACATTTACCTTCACCAACACTCATCACATCAGGTATTTGAGAAAAGTGTGTGACGTTTTTTGCTAGTCTCACTGTAAAAATTGCTCTTTTTCTCTTTTAATCTCATCTATTTGAATTCTCTTTGTACTTTGCGAATTATTGTACACAGTTTCTCTGCTTATTTTGTGGATTGTATTCTAACAGCATTGTCGTAGTGTTAAAGTTAGAATGCTGTTAGTGATATGTTAGAGTCATGTTAAATTGTAGAGAATATTACACGCGACCAAATGTTAGGTGGTTTGATCCTGTTATTTTGTCTGAAATAAAGGATATGGATGCGAAAAGCAACATAACTCTGCAAACGCCTACTCAGGGTAAATAATCCCAAATTTGTGCAACAAGTTGTAATTGAATATTGTCGATTTGTTGAGACTTTTTAGATTTGTTATTTCTGAGATATGTTGATGGTCAAATAAACATAAATTAGTTTACAGTAGGAAGATAGACATTCATGTTGAAGAAGATTGATACTCTTCTATTCTATGAGAATGTGGCCGTCGATAGTGTGCGCGGCTCTTGCGCATGAGATCGTGGGTTCGATCCCCGCTCTGACTACCTCACATTTCCTTCGATGACGGCCACCTCGCTTAGTGATGGCGACCCTATCAAGTACTTTGCCATAAAAAAAATTCTCAAAATACCGTTCCGAACCTGTGTAAAACAGTAAGTCCCAATCAGTGAGTGAAAAATTAGAAAGCGCACAGCTAACTGGTTGTGAAAAGATCTCCCCAAACCCTTCATGGGATCTAATGGGAAACGGTTTTTTTATGAGAATATAACAACAATGATATTCTACTATAATGTTATGAGGGCGAGCGCAAAGTTGGTAGTGCAAGGGGACACAGGTGCCCCTGCTGTTTTTAAACACAGCGGATCTAAAGTGGTAACCCGATTGTTGACATCCCCAGAACCAGGATCGGATGCGGTGGTCTAATGAATCACTCGTCTTAAATTTCAATCATTACAGAAACGTTAATAAATTCAAAGAAAAAACATTCGCCCTCGAAACGGCATTTGATTTTAAACAACGGTTTATGATTATTGATAACTTAAATATAAGAACTCTCTCCGAAAAATCGAGACTCATAGAGATTAGATGAATTATGGAATGCTACAATGTGGACATCCTAGGCCAAAGTTCAGTGCGTTGGCTTAATAGTGTCATATCTCAATTACCATCTGGTCACTGCTTTATTTACTCCGGCAATGATACGAAACGTATAAACCGAGTCGGCTTCTTCATAGGGCATAGGGATAGAAATGCTGTGATATCATAAAAGGCTATATCTAATTGCATCATTGCGAACTTCAATTAGAAATTCCGCAGGAGCCTTATGAGGACAGTGTTAAGGGCGAGTTCTATAGCCAACTGGATTACTGCGTTAGTGACACTAAAATATTTCTTGAAAATTTCAATTTCAAAGTGGATAGGGACAGCAACAACCTATAGGAAGTGATGGGAACGCATGTTCTTGGAACTGTGATGAATGACAATTGTGACATGCTCATAGATATCTGTACTCACCATCAACTGTTTATCGAGGGAACGGAATTTCCCCATGGAAATGTACACCAGTACACATGGGAATCGTCTGATGGTCAAACCATCAACCAAATTGGCCATTTGGATGTTTCTAGGTTCCTTGCTGGATGTCAAAACCAGATGTGGTGCTGATATTGATAGCGACCACCAACTCGAAGTGGGCACGTTCCGTCTCCGTCCAGCAGCTGTCAACGGTACTAGAGGCAAAATCGTAAAGTACAATACGGACCGTCTACAGGACCCATCCATATCAATGGTGTACGATCAAATTCTACGGTCCAATTTGGCACAGGGCAGTCAAAATACGTGGTCAGGTATTGTTCGAACGCGGAAGAAAAGAGCCACGGAGGTCCTTGGTGAGAAAAGATGAGAGAATAAACCTTGGATTAGTGCAGAATCCTGAACCAGAATTTGGAATCGTGAATCACTGCACAATATGCGTATACGATCGAAGACAACAACGTTGAAGAGACAGTTAAAATCAGACTATCGACACTCAGCACGTAGAGTGGGTTACATGGTCCGTTCATATTACAATTATCTGAACAATATAGCTGAGGAAACAGAAAAAAATGGAAACACAGGCAACCTCCGTATTGTGTACTCTTCAATAAAAAAAAAGCTAAGCGGCAACAACATCAGGAGTACTGTGTCGTTAAAAACTAAAGATGACACGGAGACTCCATCACCAGATCAGCAAGTAGAACGATGGCGTGAATTCTATACAACACTTCATCCGGATGATGAAGGTCGTAACCCTTCGGAACTATACTCACGTCGCAACCCGAGAAGAGATATTTTAACGTAACCCCAGTCGCAAGCAGAGATCGAGGCGGCACTGGGTAAAATGAAGAATCAAAAATCTTTGGGTCCTGATAATATTCCAGCGGAAATGTTGAAATAAGGTGCATCAGCGTTAGCAGATCATCAAAAGTGAAAGGACAGACAAAAATATTCATACGAAGTGGAAAGAGGGAGTGGTTATCACTATCCCGAAAATGGGTGATCTAACGCTGTACAGGGACTGGAGAGGTATTACATTGTTACCTGCAATATGCAAAGTAATGGCGACCCATATTCCTCATCGGATCTCGCCGGTGGTGGAGCAAATTGTGCGGAAGAAGCAGCCGGGTTTCAAGCCTGGTCGTTCGTATGCCGACGACATGAACACCCTCCGTATAATCATAGAACAGTCAGTTGACCTACACTCACCTCTGTAATTACTTTTGGTAGACTTCGAACAATCGTTTAGTTGTTTACACCGCAACTCAATGTGGTCCACCTTGACCAAAAAGAGGATGCGGGACAAGATAGTGTCCATGATCCGTGAACTGTATAAAATTCGTTTTACTGGGAAGGAAAGCCAACCTTTCACCATATCTTCGGGTGTTAGACAATGATGTATCTTGTCTCCCACTTTATTTATTCTTCTTATGGACGAGGAAATGGAGGAAACTAATGCAGAAGCACCGTTCAACATTCAATGGAGTATGTATGAACATCTACATGGTACCGACTACGCATATGAAATTTCACAGTTACCCCAGGCATGACAGATTCACATAGAGCAGTAATCTGGTAAGCGTCTGATACGTAGTGGGCAGCTGTACTGTTGCTGGCAGTACAAACTCCAAAGAAATCATAGTGGGCGCCTTTGGTGCAATGGTAGTGTGCGTGGCTCTTGTACATGAGAACGTGAGTTTGATGCCTGCTCTGGGCACCTTCCATTTCTTTCAGCATGGTCACCTTGCTTAGTGACGGCGACACTATCCTATCGAGTACGTAGCTATGAAAACGATTCTCAAAATACCGATCGGAAGCGGTGTAAAACTGTAGGTCCCAATTGTGAGTGCAAAACTAGAGCGCTCAGCTCACTGGTTGTGGGAGCTCTTCCCAATCCCTTCATGGGATGTAATGGGAAACCTTTGTTTGTAGTTTGGTCAAACCCGCCCCTCAAAATGATTTACTTATATGCATTATTTATATGTATTAGGCAGCTACAGACCCGGAAATTTTCGAAAATTTCACTACTATTGGAAAAAACAATCCTAAAAAAATTTGGTTCTCTTGTGTGATAATAAAGTCCAATAATATTGAATGTTTTTATTTGTCTTCGATTACCTATAAAGTAATCCCCCATTTGTTTACATTAATGCTAAAATTTGTAGACAAAACGTATTTTGACCAAACATTTAAAAATGCAATCTGTTCATGCCACCAAGCAAAAGCGGTTGGCGATCAACCGAATATCGCATCTGGCAATGCCGTTGGAATTATCAAGCAGACGCGTTAACTCTAGGTGGATCTATGCTGCTGTCTGCCTTAGTTGTCATTATTATTAAATGTCTAACCAGGTACAGGACCACGAAATGACACAACGCCAGTGAAATAAAAATTGAACATAAAATATAACAAAAGTGGTGACGGTACATTGACCAAAATCTTAAAATTAAGCGGGGAGAAACCGTTTTTGATGTAGTGGTGCTCACCGGTGGTTCTTTATACGAGCATACGATTGCAACATAAAGACATTCAGCAGACTACTGGGGTATCTGTGAAAGAGAAAAATATATGAAACCTATCACAACGAAAACTGGACGTGGCAAAGCTGGATTTAACCCAGGAAGAAACAGCATATTCAGAGAGATTCACCAAATGCTGGCACAGATCACAATCCCTTCTGATACTCCTGGAACGCAGTAGGAACTGCGGTTATTAAACATTTGTCCTGAGGTAAACCATGTCGCCTTGGAACTGTACGTGAACGCTGCACATATGGAAATGCTGCAATCAGTTGCAACTGGGGAGAAGGCAGGTAGAACTGTCTCTTTAGACCAAACGAATATAGCGATAGTAGCGAGAGAGTAAACAACTTGAAATTTAAAGTGTAAAGAACAAAATTCGTAAATTCTACCACAAACATATAATTGGCTCCCGAGCAGGAATAATTGGTCACTCATTAAGTATTTTAATTTGAACTGAATTAGGACACCCTGGGGCTTTAATTGGAGATGATAAAATTTATAACGTAAATGACATATGAATTAGTTCAAAACAGAAATCTTATCAGAAATTCAAAAGAGTGCTGGAGATCTTTATTACTTACCCCAGAAGAAGTAAACGATGACGACGATGGTATCGATTGAACGCCCTCAGAATTTTCAGAACAGCAACTTACAGACAACAAACCTTTGGGTCCCGATAGACTACCATCGAAGATACGCTGATAAGATACGGCATGATTGTTGATTGGGGCACCGAGGAAAATGTTTCTACTATTTAAAAAATTAGATCCAAGTGTATGTGCCAAGTACTCGTATAGTAAAGTAAACCTTGTATTCACCACAGCCATGAAAAAGCTTCTCAACCTGTAGGACCCAATCAGTGAATGCAACACAAGAAAGCTCACTGGTTGTAAGAAGCTCTCCCTAATCCCTTCATGGGATGTCATGGGAAACCACTAACTTATTTATCCATCACATAAAAGGTTCTCTCAAGATCGAAAGAGAAAAGCAAATCCACACTGCCATTATAACTTTCAGCTGCATCCAAAGAGTCAGCTCCATTATGTCGCTGTAGATAGTAACCAACAAATTTAAAATTGGGCAGATAATCTTTTTTGGAATTGGTAAAGGGTGTTTCTATAAGGCCGCTACAAAAGTTTTTTTAAATAAAACAAAACCGGTTTTAAATACTAATGAAATTCTTTATTCCTGTGAAAGTACGTTCGATGCCATTATGTATGGAACTCGATTCCTTTTGCATGGCCACCACGGGCACGCTTGCAGAAGTCCAGACGCTGAACCCAATTTTCGACGGTTTTCAAGCATAAATCGGCCGATACTGCTGCAATTTCACGTTCGATATTCGTACGAAGTTCATCAATCGTCGCTGGCTTGTTGGCATAGACCATAGACTTGACGTAGCCCCACAGAAAATAATCTAACGGCGTCAAATCGCACGACCGAGGCGGCCAATCAACTGGGCCATTTCGTGAGATAACACGTTCACCAAACTTGGTTTCCAATAAATTGATTGTGGCATTCGCTGTGTGGTTTGTGGCGCCGTCCTGTTGGAACCACATGTCCTCCAAGTCCATATTATCCAATTGAGGCCAAAAATATTCGGTTATCATTGAACGGTAGCGATTCGCATTCACAGTAATATGCCGGTCTTGATCATCACGGAAAAAGTACGGCCCAATGACGCCGCCGGCCCATAAACCGCACCAAACCGTAATTTTTTCGGGATGCAATGATGACTCATGGATTACGTGTGGATTGCTGTCTGACCAGTAACGCATATTTTGCTTATTGACGAAGCCATTCAGCCAGAAATGAGCCTCATCGCTGAAGATGATTTTCCGATGAAAATACGAATCATTTTCAAGTTGTTGCTCAGCCCAATTCACGAACATACGACGCTTATGGTGGTCAAGCGGCTTCAGTTCTTGAGTCAATTTGATCTTGTAAGGATGCAGGCCAAGATCTTTTCGCAAAATTCGCCACAACGACGTCACAGAGATGCCCAACGCATGAGAACGACGTGTGAGAGACACATTTGGGCTTTCTTGAACTGAAGCCTCAGCGGCAGCAATATTCTCGACCCTACGGGCACTTCTTTGTCTCACTGGCACGGGAACATTTTGTACTGTGCCTGTGGATTCAAATTTTTTCACTAGAAGCTCAATTATTGATCTGGTAGGATGATTATGACGACCATAAATTGGACGTAGCGCTCTTAAAGTTGAGGCCACTGACTCGAAATTTCGGTAGTAAATTTTAATAATTTCGACTCGTTGTTGGCTCGTATATCTTTCCATGATGAAATGGCAAATCTTACTGAAGAGAAATGTCAAAAGAGCGGAAAATAAAATTCAATTCGACAGCCACAACCTCATCAAAATTTTGATTAGGTTCTGATAATCTTTGAATTCGGCCGAGGTGGAGCAATGGTTAGTGAGCACGCCTCTTGTACATGAGAATTTCGGGGTTCGATCCCTGCTCTAACCACCTTAAATTTCTTTCGGCGGCGGTCACCTCGCATAGTGATGGCGACAACTGCCGACGAATCAGGCATGAAAAAGCTTCTCAAAATACCGTTCGGATTAGGTGTAAAAACTGTAGGTCCCAATCCGTGAGTATAAAACTAGAAAGCCCACAACTCACTAGTTGTTATAACGTCTCCACAATTCCTTCATGCGATGTAATGGGAAACCAATTCTTTTATTTAACTTCAGAATTCTATAATGGTAACCTCTAAATTCGGCTGTGACAACCTCGAATTCTGCTCTGATAACTTCTAATGGGAGGTGCTAACCGTCTAAATTCGGTTGTGACAACCTCTATATTCGGTTACGGGTAATTCGGTTGTCTCAACCAAATTTGTCTGTGGTTGTATGCCTTGGCTAATAGCTATCTCTTATCTACTGTAGTTTGCTCTTTGACTGCAGTTTGACAAACAGTACTGATGCATTTGCCACGTCCTTGGTTAACTTTGCCCCCTCTCTCTAGCACACTCTCCTCCACTGGAGGACAGTTAGTAGTTGTCGTTAATTTAATGCCAGGTGTCATCATAAGCTATTTCTTTTCTTCTCCATGCCCCAAATTAGTAGAAAATGTTTCATTTCCTAGAAAAATTTCCTAAATTGCTTTAGAATATTCGTCCATACATCTCAATGAATGTAGAACAGATGCGAGAAGCGACCATCATCAACAAATCGACCTAATTTTAGGAATGACCCACAATCAGTACCTGATAAAAAGTTAATGATCTCTATAGATGGAAACGGACAGATAACACATGTGACAGAATATAAATCCCAAACGACTCCCTCCTCCCCTGCAACAAACGTTCATAAATCACCCAAACATCACAAAGATAATAATGATAATAAGAAATTTGAGCCAATTTCAAATTCACACCACAGCCCTTCACTTTAGAAAAGCGACCAGGAGAAGGCAGAGAGAAAGAGTACCAAGGAAACGAAAAGAAACACTAAACGCCGGAAAGAAACTAAAACACTTTTACTTACTTCGTTGAGGTCCGCTGCCCCACACAACAAAAACAACATGCGGCAACAGCCCGCTAAGTGATTCCTATCTGGGTTTGTAAGTGTTACTATGTGACTGGGTGACAGACTCACGGAGTGAGTGGATGAAAATGAATTAGACTGCATGGGTGTTTTACTTTCGCCGGCTATCACTGGCACTTCATCTGTGTGCTCTGCTCTGAAGCTTTTCTTCTTTTCCAGAAATCATAATTCATAAATTCACAAGCATATTGCAGGCGGCGAGATGAGCCAGCGAATGAATGAATGAATGGACTTATGAAGATACGGAGCCATATGAGGAGACATCAACTTAAATATATCCGCCGAAGGAACAGTGGTTTGAGGCATTTAATGCATAGGGAATTATAAGTCAAAACTTTAATAGTTTTTGTTTTTATACAAAGTAAAATAAGTATTTCCCATTACATTCGATGAAGGAACAGGCGCAATCTACTTTTACGCTCTTTGATTGGTACCTACAGATTTACACCTGTTCAAAGCGATTTATGAGAAGCTTTCTTATGGTGTAATTACTCTATAGTGTGGCCGTCACTAAGCGAGGTAACCGTCGTCGAAAGAAATGTAAGGTGGTCAGTGCGAAAGAAATGTAAGAGTCGTGCACGCTAACCATTGCCCCATCGATGTTCGCTTTTTTACTTATTCCCAGCAGCGGAAACGCTGAAACATTCTCAAAATATGACTTCTGAGGCTGCGTGTTAACATTGAACTATGCCTTCTCCTAGCTGGCATACATACAGGCCCTCTTCACTCCTTCGCCTAGACTGGCGGAAAATGCGATACACATCTAGACTTAACTTCTTGAAGAAGGCCTGGAATGATGCCTCGTGTAAGGATTCAAATATATCCGGCGAACATGCGTTCTTCCCTTCGGAAATTGTCCCTTTTTGTACCTATGAAAAGATCCCATGGGCATTAGGGTGTCCCATCAAAAAAAAATTTTTTTGCTCAAACTTTATTTGAAAGCTTTTTCGGATGTGGTTTAGAGGTCGCTCAAGTCTCTAAACCTCTTCCGAAAAATCTGAAAAAAATCGCAAAAATACTTTACCCTATAAGCTTTCCAATCAAGCTTGAGCAACTATGACAATCGAAAAAGAAAATTTTTTTGGGACACCCTAATGGGTATGCATCTGTAAGCAGTGAGCAAGCCAGGCGAGGTTCGACTATAAGTACTAAGGGAGAGGTGTTCGCTTCCTGAGGAACCAATTATTACTCTGCAAAAAATGGTATGATCATTCAGGTTAAACGAGGCATCATAAACGCACGCTTGCAGCTCGCGCACTCGCCATGAGCCGTAAAAGGAGTAGAAGAATGCACATACTCATTAGCCGTAAGATTTAAAAAAGTATACGACTCGCGAGCGCATGCGAAAAACAATACAAAAAAGATACGCGCACACGAGCGAGTTACATGCGGTTATTTACATGCATTTCCGCACGCTCCTTTTCATGTCAAAGGAGTAAAACGAGCGACTCGGGAGAAGCTCGTGTACCGCACGCGATATGTAAAAGCTATTATATGGGCACACGTGTCTAATAATTAAATATAGACCGGTATTCTCGCTATTAAAATAATCTGTACCAAAACGAACATGTCATTAAGAAAAAGTACATAGCGGACTCAAGAAAGTGTTACAGAAGGTACACAAATGTACATAAATTTTACAAAAAGTATACAAAATGCACCAAACGTATGTAACGTGATGAATACTTTTCGTTTGTACATTGAATACGAATGACGAATACGATAATATAACTGACCAGTATATACGACACCCTCGAATAGTATATTTATACGAATAATTACGACCTCGGCCCACAAATGGTACACTAGTACGATACTTGCCACCTCTATTGAATGACAGATGATGGCACACCGGTTTGCGGCATAATACGAGTTACGATACGAATCACTTGTTTACGCCACCTCTATAATTCTCGCTGAGGTTATAGTAGTCATATAATAAATTGTCGACTCTGGTTTGAGGTAATATCAAGACGATATTCATGGCCAAGTTGAGGACAACATACCCGATCCAAATAGTTATTTTCAGAACTATACGAATGCTTTACTCTTCTGCACTTTTGATATAACCACGGCTTTACCTCTCGTGGGCACTGCAGATTGGTCTTTACGAAGGATTTACCCCTCGCGGGCACTGAACCTTTGTTTTTACGGGCTGTACAGTTCGTGATTACTGCACCTTTGTTATTACCACGGTTTTGCTGCTCGTGGGTACTGCACCACCGTTAGTACAAAGTCTTTACCCTTCGTAAGTACTGCACCTTTGTTTCCCCTAATTTTGCTCTACTAACCCGACTTCATTATTATTGTCTATTACAGCGGAACCTGCCGACAACGCAGCGGAACCATGCAATGCAGTACAGTCATCTGGCGTCACTGATCCGGTAACACCAACCCACTTGTCATCGCTCATCTCCACGAACGTTGTTCCCGTACCCTGTCAGCGACGACTCTCACCGACCAACCGAATGCCCAGTTACCGAATTCAGGTAATCACTGACTCAATAACCACGAACGTTGTGCCCATACACGATCCCCATCAGCGACGACACTCACCGACTAAACGAATGTCGAGTTCTCTTTCATGGACCCCGAACCAGTAACCCGAATCCGTTCACCACCGATTAGATCCACTTACTTTAAGGCTTCCCGAATCCCGACGGTCATACAGAAACCGAGAACCTTGAGGAATTAACCATAATCTGTAACCCAAATCTATCTATCGTAAGGATCTTAACTCGTTTTCGTCAAAATTTAATATTTGAACTTTGTGAATCAAGCTAAACAAAACGAGTACCTTCTTATTATTGCCCTAGCCAAGGACAAATTCACTATTTTATTTCGTAAGGTATTGGAAGTCCGTACGACGACCCTGGAGATGACTGAGAGTACCTCAGCCGAAGATAAAATCACGTTACACGTATGTAATGGGTAACAGAAAAGTGCATAAAGTGTAATATAAATTATATCCAGTGTACCAAATAGTACATATAATGTACCAACAAGTGCATAATATCTACCGAGTGTAATGTCTATATAATGGTACTAAAAAACACATAAAGCGAATTTCAAAGTGTACGACAAAGTATGTAAATTATACCAAAAGGTACATAGTGTACCAGACAAGTACATAAAATATAGCAAAAATTTACCAAAAATTACATCGTGTCAAAAAAAAGTACACAGAAAGTACATTAAATGGACCACAAAGTACATTGTACACCAAAAAGTACATAAAATGTACCAAAAAATGCATAGCGTACCACAAAACTATCTGAAAGTAACCAAAAAGTGCATAAAATGTACCAAAAAGTATATAGTGTACCAAATTGAATATAAACAGTACCAAAAGTACATAAAACGTACCACCATTTTACCAAACAGTTTTTTTTAGGACAAAATCTTTAGTAGTGAAAATTACATAAAAGTATAAAAAAATTTACTTATGGAAACAATCCTCAATACAAAGAACCACAAAGTGTCCGTTTGGGACTACAAAATGTATTTGTTTGTACCAACGAGTACATATTTCGGTACTTTGTATGTACTTTTCTACCAAAAAGGGCTTTCTGTTGTACTTTTTCCAGCCCAAAAAGTGAATTTATTAGGTTCTTTTTATTTTCTTGGTACTTTTATGTTAATTTTGGTACCAGTGCTTTTGGTACCGCAAAGAAATTTTGTGTATACTCTTTTGGTACACTACGTTGTTTTGGTAAGGTTTTGGTGATTCTATAAACTGGTTTGGTACACAATGTACTTTTTTGTACATAGTTTGTTACTGTTTGTTCATTTTTGGTGCACATAATGTTGCTTTTTGTAGTACAATATATACTTTTTGGTACATTGTTTGGCATATTGTCTGTAAATTTTTACACACACGACTTTAGGACACTTTGATACAATATATTCAGTTTTAGGTACAACTTATCTGCTCGTTGTCACCTTTTATATAGCTTTTGGTACATTTTGTGAAATTGTTGATATATTTTTGTTCACTTTATGATCTTTTTGATACATTTTTCGTAATCTTTGGTAATTCTTAATACACGTTATACTTTTTTGTACATTTTTTGCAGTCTTCATCAAATTTCACACATTCTTTACATATCACGTACTAAAGGGTGTCTCAGTCAGAATGCACTTTTTCATTTTAATATAAAAACTGGTATTTTTTGAGATAGTTGTGATTTTTTTATTGGGTTGTAAAGAAGACGTGTTCCGATTAAGTATGGAATAAAATATCCGCCAAATCGCCCCCTCGGCTCTGATAACAGGCCATTACTCTTTTCCTGCAATTTACCATGACTTTTTCAAAGATGTGGCTGTATCTCACCGATGACGCGTTGGATTTCGGATTTGAGCTCAGGAATTGTTTCTGGTTTATTCGCATAAACCCGAGATTTCACAAAATCCCAAATAAAGAAGTCACACGATGTTAAATCTCATGATCTTGGTGTCCAACTGACATCAGAATATATTGAGATAATTCGTCTTGAAAATCATTGCAGCAATTAATCGATTGTTTCATGCGCGGTGTGGCAGGTGGCGCCGTCTTGCTGAAACTACTTATTGTCCAGATTCACGCCGTTCACTTAAGCCACAAGAACTACGGTATCATGGATATTGGGTCCTACTCACACAAAAGGTTGGGCAGTAGCATATAAGAGGGACAACGCTCTCGTCCACTTCATCCCGTGTCACTTAAGGCCGTGTTACACTAGAGTCAGTGTCACTTAAGGCCGTGTTACATTATTAGAGAAATCGAATATGTCAAAATTTTCATTTGATGCGAGCGGATGGAATAGTGTAAACTTGAGGAGAACGATTTGCAGAAAACATTTTGATAGATTGGTTAGATTGCTCTAATTGTTTGATGAAGCGAGACAGATGTTTTTGCATTCTCCAGAACTGATAGTGTAAACTGAAAGAGGAATGACAGAGAGTTTCATTCCAAATGGAAGAGAGTTTCATTCCATTTCACTCTCCGCGAATCGCTCCATTTGCACCAATAGGCTAACAGGGGCTTTATTAGCGTAGATATATTATTGGAGTGATGGGACCTACATATATATAGAAGCAAAACTTATAGCTTACAAAGGACATGCTAGGCTGTATTGAGATGCATTGTTCTTTTCTGGTTCTTAAGAGCCAAAATCAATTTTGTATATGAAGGACTGGGAGGACTTCTCCCATTTCCTCACATACATCGTCTTTGGAAATCTGAAAACAAAATACGTAACAAGAGTCTCTAAGTAAGAAAATATCCTGATTTTGTTTTAAATATATTGGATATTTGGGTTTAATATTTTACTTACACCTACGATATTTTCAAAACCACTGTGCCTTCTCATGTATGCGAAATTTTAAAGAAGAGTCACAAAATAAGATACGAATTTTCAACGTCAGACAATACAACTTGTATAAAACTGCAAGAGGAAGTTGTGAATTTAGAGGAAATATGGCTAAGCAGCGGATAGCTCGTTCGAGTCTGTGGAGTGTAAAAGGTCCAAACACTTACTTGAGCTTCATTCCATCGTCACAGTCCGTTCGCCCATCTGTATGTCTGGGGCATTAAAGTCAAACAATTGAAAGGAAAGGAAAAAAAATCACAAGTGAACACCAAAATGAATTCCATGAGTTGAGAAAAGGTTTTCAATGTATCTTTTGTGTACATTTTACTTATTTTCTTGTTTGTTTTCATGTTCTTTATTCTTTCCGTCATGCATTAATCGGGAAAAATAGTGCGTGTGCCACAGCATCATATGTGAGCATTTCGCATATTGGATGAAGCCGAAGTCTACAGCCTATTGACAGTCTATTTTTCAACAAAATCAAGGAGAAAAAAAAAACGTGCAGCTAAAGTATTTATACGCGTTACATGCGAGTGTGAGCGCGTAGATTTGATCGTCACATGAAACAGCTAAAGTTCGAGCATCTTTGGGATGCACAATGGACAGTTTTTAATAAATGTATCTTGTTATGTTTGTAGGTTGATGTTTGTTTTTATTGTGTCTGTCTGTCTGTTTGTTTGATATTAATACTTTATAAGTGGCATGCAGACATGTGTATGGTCGGGATCTGTTGCAACTCTACATGCGTGTTCGTTTCCTATATGGAATCTGTAGAAGTAGCGATGTTTCTTTTATTGGTTATGCTGTTGTTGTTGCTGGTGTTAATATTATGGCTCAAATGAATCATGATATTGCAGGTATTGGGACTATCCAGAGACAGTGGAACAACAAGTGTTGACAGTTATTATTGTTTGTCAATCGATTCCATTAAAGGCCAGTACTAAGTTAAACATTTCACGAGGAAAAACTAACAATAACACAATCTCACCCACATATCGTCGAAAATTTGATCGCCAGTGTAGTACTAAATTCTTGACGTGAAATAATACTAACATATGTATATCGAACAATATTTTAAAATTTCTAAGAAAAATCAATCCACTAATCAACCTGTAGGAAGAACTGAGAAATCTTGTCAAAGATCATTCAGTTTATCAAAAAAACACAGAGATTTTTGGTGTAAAACAAACTTCAACACAAACATATATTTTGCTGGCCATTTCTACTATGAAAAAATTTATGTTACTCAATTTATTTCGTGAGAGCGACCAGAGCCTTAAAGTTCAATAACACTGTATGTAATTTTTTTTAAGTCATGGAAATATATCCATATACAGACACCACTACGTGATAAAAAAAAAACAAAAAAAGACCCGTGTCTCCCAGTTTTGCCCAAAGTCATGCACATTTTTTATGGGCCCCCAAAGATTTGGGGCCTCGGTGTCATTTTTGCAAAAAAGTGATCATTTTGTCAGGCTCATATCTGGCAAATCTTTTAGACTTTTGATATACTCTCTGAGGGAAAGTTGTAGCTCTTGTCATAAAGAAATTGTGAACATATAAAATCAAAAAACTTCATCTTCAAGGTCGAAATCTCCAAAAGGTTTAACAAATTCGATTTTTTTACCTTTTCCCCCTGTTCAGGTCCATAGGTAGCAAACCGTTCAAAATTCAACGAAACAACATAAAAAATAAGTGCATGACTTTGGGCAAAACTAGGAGACACGGGTCTTTTTCTTTGGTCTTTTATCCAGTAGTGGTGTCCGTATATGGTTATATTTTTTCATGACAAGAGCTACAACTTTCCCTCAGAGAGTAAATCAAAATTCCAAACGGTTTGCAAGATATGAGCCTGACAAAATGATCACTTTTTGCAAAAATGACACCGGGCCCATAGAAAACGAAGTGCATGACTTTGGGCAAAACTGGGAGACACGGGTCTTTTTTTTTTGTTTTTTATCACGTAGTGGCGTTCGTATATGGTCGTATTTTTTCGTGTTGCACTGTGTAACTGATGCCAAGTTCTATAAAACTCCATACCAAAAGGAAATGTCAGCGATTTACATACTTTCTTACTTACTCAGGTGGCTTCAAACAACCCAGAGTGGTCAAGGGCCTTACAAAATGAGGATAACATGTTTCTTCAACAGGCTTGATCTTGAGATTTTCAACAGGCTTGATCTTGATTTTTTCACTCGCAGGCAATCTTCCACCTAGTATTTCCAGCGAAGTCTTGGTTGTCCTATATTTCGATGTCCATCGAGTACGTACGATCCTTTGTTACTGGCATGGGCTAGCCAGCGAAAACGCGCCTTTTTGACACCCATACGTCGATGGCGGGATACAGATTATACAGCTCGTGGTTCAGCCGTCGTCGATACTCGCCGTTTTCTATTATAGGACCATATATTTTTCGGAACATTTTTCACCCAAAGACTCCCAGTGACGTTTCATCAGCATGCGAGATGACCCAGGATTCTGCGCCATAAGGCAAGACTGGTTGCATGAGTGTCTGATAGTGTTGGATCTTCGTTTCTAGAGAGTGTGTGATATCTCTGAAGTGCTTGCTTAGCCCGAATAACACCTATTTGCCAGCACAATTCTCTGTTTGATTTCCACACTGACGTTATTGCTTCTGTTCACGCCAGAACCGAGGTAAATAAAATCGTCCACTACATCGAACTAATAACGATTATCAATGTTCACCCTTTCATCCAATCGAACAAATAAACCAGTGAGCTGTGTACTTTCTTCCTTTGTACTCACTGTTCGAGACTTACAGTTTTTACACCAATTCTGAACTGTATTTTGAGAAGCTGTTTCATGGCTTAGTACTCGATAGTGTCGCCATCACTAACCGAGGTGATCGTAATCGACAGAAATGTAAGGTGGACGAAGATGGGATCGAACCCTCGTACTCATCTAAAAGAGCCGCGCACACTACCCATTGCACCACCGCCGGCCACAAGAGGTGGTAGGTATTGATTTCTTTTTTGTGGGTATTCTCCAGGATTTGTCATAATGTGACTTTCGACTCTTCAGGCCTAAAGCCACACTGATAAGATCCGATCAGGTCTGAAACAAATAGTTTTAGTCTTTTGCACATTACGCTCCAGAGGACCTTGTATGCGATGGATAAATAGCTTTGCCACGGAACATACACGCGGATCATCCTTTTGGAAAATAGGACATAGTACGCTGAGGCTCCAATCGTCCGGCACAGATTCCCCCAACCATATTCTGCATATTAGTCGATGGCTGTGGGCAAACAGCCCACTACCACTAACCTTAAAAAGCCCAGCTGGTAGCCCACCCCCACCCACCGCTTTATTGTTCTCAATTCGGGAGCCTTGAGAACAAGCGGAGAATTGTGCTTGGGAATAGGAGATATTTTGGACTAAGCAACCACTTTAGAGATATAGCCCTCTTTCGAGTAAGTAAAGTTCAGCTATACCAGACTCTAATATAACCTGTGTTGCTTTATGACCCAGAATCCTGGGTCTTATCGTAAGTAGACGAAACATCTGTAGGAGTCTTCGAGAGGAAAACACTCCGAAAAATGTATGGCCCTATAGTGCACAACGGCGCGTATCGGCGACGCATGAACCATGAGCTGTATGAAGTATGTATATCCCGACATTGACATAGTTACGCGGGTCAAAATGACGCGATTGCGCTGGCTGGGACATGTCAGTAGAGTGGATGAAGACGAACCAGCACGAAGGATTTTCGAAACCGAACTCGAAGGAAGACGAAAAAATTGAAGACCAAGACTCCGCTGGAGGGATCAGGTTGACAAATCCCTGCGTACATTTGGTACTGCCATCTGGAAAGATGAGGCAAAAGATCGAAGATATGTAATCTTCGTTTTATAAGGTCCTGACCCCTACGGGTTTTTCGAGACCGGAAAAGTAAATATGTAATTCGGCAGATTGCCGTTCGAATCTCGTCTTGGCTGGGAGGGGAACAATCTACACCTGGAAAAAATTATTTAGACTTCACATTTCTGTATTTTCTCCCTCTCTCGCTCTCTCTCTCTCTCTCTCTCTCTCTTTGCTCCCACTGCCACTTTTCCCGCCTAAACACTAGGTTTTCCTCCATCCCCAGACTTTTGTAGCATGTTGTAACTGAATGTTTCGTTGCCATACGTGCAGCGTCTCATTTATCAGTTGCAATGCGACATTCTTCGCCGTACCATGGCTTATTTTTCCTAGGTTTATGATAGCCAAGTACGGTTTTCGGAACGGTTTCTTCTGCGCTTCTGGGTCGTCGAGAGGGGAGTATTCTGTGCTAATAAGAAAGTCAACTTTCGTTCACATGCCTTTGATATATCCGGTATTTGCAGCATGCCAATATCCATCTTGTCTCGTGTTCGGCTAGGGTGAACAACATGATTCCTAAAATCAAAGTTCTCAAATTATTATGTCCGATGTTGGCAATGTTTGTTTGTTTTCGAGTCGCCTGGCCGTCCCGGGCTCTATTTATTTTGGAATGTCGTTTATTTTCTATTTTCCTTTTTTGTGCATAAATGAAAATAATCTAATTTTTAAAATTGCGGATTTTGTTACTGGGGATTTTGATTTTGGGAATCATGTGGCACTCCCACGTTTTTCGCCTTGCTCAGTCTTGTGCGAACTTTCGTAGCAAACAGGTAATGATCCGAGAAGACATTTAAATTACATTACATATCTGCCATCTATTACCAAGTGATCAATCTAGCCAATCGTCGTCTGATCAGGAGATAAACAAGTCATCTTATGTCTGTCATCATGTTGAAATCTAGTGCTACTAACTACCATGTTCTTTGCATCGGCGAAGTCTATCAGTCTTATTCTATTGTCGGAAGTGGTATCATGTAGACTGTGATTATCGATGGTTGGTCGAAATATATTTTCGTTTCCCAATTTGGCATTAAAATCGCCTAGGATAATCTTAATGTCGTGGTCAGGGCAGCGTTCGTCTAATTCCCCCAGAAGCTCGTAAATTGATTCTTTGAATTCATCATCTTTATCCCCTGTCGGTGCGTGCACACAAATTAACGAGATGTTGAAATATTTCGCTTTGATGCGAATTGTGGCTATGCGGTCACTCACTGGGTTGAACCTTGAAACTAGGTGTCTCTTGCCAACTATAAATCCGCACCCGAATTTGTGCTTTCGCTCACAACAGCTGTAGTAAATATAGCAGTTTTTCTTTCTGGTGCAACCACATCATGTCCATCTCATTTCCTGGATAACTGTGATGTCAGCCTTATATTTCGCGAGGATATCCACCAGTTGAAAAGAGGATCCCGTCCTGCATATGGGTTTTACATTCCAGTTTCATATCCTTAAATCGTTGTCCTTATAATGATTGTGAGGGTCGTCAACAGATAGGGCATTTGTTCGCTTATTATTATGCTTGCATTTTGTCATTACGACTATCACGGTGGCGGGAGACAAATCCAGCGCACCGTGGTTTTCAGTTTACCTAATGCCAGGGTGATTATGTTTCAGCCGCCCATTATGGATCAGATGCTAAACAGAATATAGTGTGTCGAAACTGGATTTTTGTTTCTTTAGTTTTGATCCGCTGTTGGCCAGTAGTGTTGGCTCATCCGCCTTCAAACAATAAAGGAATAGGTGCGCTAGTTCGAAGAGATTCAGCGACAGGGTCATCTATTTAATCTGAGACGCATCAGTGATCCCATAACCAAACAGGGTGATCTTTTGTTTCGCCTTGTCGGTCTAGCTAGCTAACGGAGGGTTCCGATAAACCTATTGTTGGTAACAGCCTAATTTACGGTTGCCACAACCTCTTTCAAACAATTAGTTCGGTGAGCGTATCTATAGTGTGTGACTGGAAACTAAGCTTTCTGTTGAGCTTTCGTTCGCACGAAATAGATTGAGCAACATCAATTTGTTCCTTTGCAATATTGCACAGGAAAACACCAGTGTTGACGACTTAAGTTTTTTTCATTTTAAGCTGACTTTACAAAAATAACCTTTTTTCGTTTGAGAAATTGAATGAGTAATGACAACATTGATCATTTCTTCCTTCAATTTGATTGATTGTTAATTTTTTTTAGAAATAGTAAAGTGTTCCTCGATACATGTTGTTGACATTTCGTTCGAACAACTTAGTAACATCCTGCCGAAAATTTTTCGTCGACATTTCGCCGGAATTTTTGTATACGAAATTTGTAAAATTTTGCCCGAAAATTTTAACTTAAACTGTGAAAATTGTCAGTAAGATAACAGAATCTAGGAAATAGATGTGTCATAGTTATACAAAGTATAGCATTTCCATTAAAAGTCAAAGTTTTCGAACATAACAATTTGTTGTCAGATTTCTTCGGTTACTATATATTTTTACACCGTATTAGATAAAATCAGTGTGCCTTAGATCAAAATCGATTTGTCGTGGGATTCTTAGTTCCTCATGCGAAGAATGCTATGTTTATGGCAGACATATCTATCTGCAACAATGCGAGAATGCATGAGGAAAAGAAGAACATGGTGGAAAAATTCTGTCTGTTCTTGTTGTTGGAATTATATGCCTTTCAGTGATGTTGATACTTAGGGATCTTCGATCGATACTAATTCGCACATGTGAATTGCAGAATTGAGTTTCTACTATATATACTATTGATGATCAACCGATGGTTTCAATTCAGGCACAGTAGTTAGGCATCTGATGATGAACTTGTCACGGAGTTCGAAACTAGTCATGCCAGTGAGTGTGTGTTGAAACTAAATTGTCTATTATTTCCAACAAAAACCAACCATAAGCTTGTAGTATGAATTTCTCATATATTAACCAAAAGCTATATATCATTAAAAATGTGTACCGAAAAATTTTGTATCGTTAAAAATGTTCGAATAACATTTAAACATTTCATAAAAATAAACATCAGACTACAAAGTTATTTTAAAGTCGAGAGCGTAGGCACTTTATTTTAAAAACTGAATTACTATTTAATAGGGGATCGACTGATTTTAAATTTAAAATAATATTTGTTCTAAAATAAAATAAATATTTCTGTGTTGTATTGCCAACAATTGCATATTATACGCTGGGATGTGAAGTCTGTCCAATATTGAACAACTCCGACTCCATCAATTTGAAAATCCACGACTCCGCTCCGAGTCCGACTCCATCAATTTGAAAATCCACGACTCCGCTCCGAGTCCGACTCCATCAATTTGAAAATCCACGACTCCGCTCCGAGTCCGACTCCATCAATTTGAAAATCCACGACTCCGTTGCGACTCCAGCAATTTAAAAATCCACGAATCCGCTCCGACTCTGGCTCCAGCAATTTGAAAATTCACGACTTTGTTCCGACTACAGCAATTTGAAAAGCCACGACGACTCCGCTCCGACTCCGAGTCCAGTAATTTGAAAATCCACAACTCGGCTCTGACAGCGACTCCAGCATTTTGAAAATACACTACTCCACTCCAATATTACATAATACCATTCTAGGAGTCAGAGTTGGAATTGGAGTCGTAAAAATTTGGTCGACTCAAAGTTTAGCATTTCTATCAAATACCAAAATTTTCGGAAAGAACAATTTTTTGATTAATTTTTTCGGCTGATACTCATTACTACACCGTATGAGTAACGATAAAATCAGTTTGGCATAGCTCAAAATCGATTTGTCGTGGGTTTCTTGGTGTCTCATGCGAAGAATGCTGCATTTATGGCTGTCATAGCCCTCAACAAATCCGATGTATTGCTAAATTCTTGGCATCGTTAAAAATGTTTGACATAACATTTAAATCATACTTGCATATAGACAACAGAAGTGCCAATTATTTACAATAATAAAATAAAAATGGAACGTTCAACATTTGTTTTTTCAATTTAAAAAATGGCACCTTATTTTGTAAAGTGAATTCGTTTTATATTATTGTGAGCAGTGCCTAATTTGGGGTATGTAGCACCCCTGGTCCATTTTTAATTTTTATACTGAATCCACGCTGAAAAAAACGGCCCCTGTAACATATTCTCCCAAACATATTCTGCAGGAACCATGTATATGTTTGGAACACACTTCAAACATGTATATATTTTCCAGTCCCAAAAAAACTTGTATTTATATGCCAGCAGTAGCTTAACGTGGGCACATGTGCGTTCGTCATCCCAAACATCCATATTCTTACGTGGAAGCATTTGTGTGTTTCCCCCAAACCTACATATACTTGCGTGGAAACATATGCCTATTTCCCCCCAACATTATAATATTTAAAAACGAATTATTCTTTGATTTCAATATGTATGTATGTATGTAATATTTATTGTAATTAATTTCTCAATATAAATCCACATTTATAAATAACTAATATAATAAATTAAGAGATTTAAACTGGCCCTTTTTACACTAGAATCTGCTTCTCTTTTGATTATCTTTTCTTTATTGTCTCTAAGGTTTTTGTTTGCAGAAGGTTTCAACTACGCCTTGGTTATCACTATGCGTTGGTACACAAACAATATACTTATATACAAATCTAGTCATTCAAGACAAGCGTGTATTAATTACTTGTGTTTTTTTTATTATATTTCACAAATGGTCCACCGTTCCAATTTTATCGGTAAAGGCTCGGCGAAACAAACGGCTTCACGTTGTTGCCCTTTTCAGTTTTTTCCTCAAAATCCTTTACTCACTTTGGTGGCACACATCGATATATATGAAACACATACATGCACAAAAACCAAACCAACCTCACAAACCATTGAACAGTCCGAGCCTTTGTTTATTTTTTTTCACTGATCAAACGCTTTTGATATTCTCTGTCCGACGACTGAATACATGAAATTAAAATGCAATACATCAGTCAAAATGACCAATACTGACTTCATCCGCAATTTACACGCACATTCAGGAATATTTATGAATAACTGACTAAGAGAATAAATCAAAAATAAAGATACACACTTACAAGATAGATTCTTTTATTCTCTTCCTCTCTCGATAGCATAAACAGTGCCACAAACACAGCTGTATTTGTATCACAAACACAGATATATTTGGGTCGCAAACACATTTATTATAACATATTAATCATTGTGTCTGAAACATATAATATTGAATAGCAAACATAATGTGTTTGCACACAAGTACATTATATTTGCGACAAGCTCAAAACATACGTCATATGTATTTAATCCAAACAACAAAAAACGACTGCGAAATTGTATTATAGAAAAATACATTTTAAGTTATAGTAAAAAATTTATATAATTTAAGTAAATTTAATGACATGAATATAATATAATTAAAGATAAAATTATTTTCCCGTTTGTCTATACATGGGTTGTCCATACGTAAACTTGTTAAGAGTCGGCTTGTCTTGGCAAATAAACGACAAAGGTGTTAAGATATGACACATATATGTAGAAAATGTCAAGTGTCGTGATCCTTTCGTGCCCAAGGGATAATTTGTAACTCTTTTTTGTATCTAGAAAGACCTTATTTTAGAGCGATTAGTTACTGTAATTTTTAAAAAAACAGTAAAAAGAAAAAACTTCTCGTGTGAAAATTCTCGAAATACTCATCGGAACTAACAAACAAACCCCTATTTGGGTTTTGCTAGTTTAGCTGCTGTTCGGATTTTATGCCCTCATGTATATTTTTGCTAAAACTTAATTTTCAGCATTTGTTTCGCGGTTAATCTCTCTTTAACTGAGTCAGAACAGCTTATTTAAAACTTAAAACTGGAACAAATGAGCACATTTGAAGGAAAAAGTTGCATACAAGTCTGCATTATACTTTAGCCATTTAGTAGATGAGCCTTAGACTTATTTCATAGTTACTAATGAGATTTTCAAAAATTTGCCTTTATGCCCGAACAAACATCTGATATATGCTGGATATTCCTTATACGGCTCTCGATAACATAGTAGTATTTTTATATAACACGATTGTCTGCCATTAAATTCTGTGTGACCATAATATTTTCAAAATCCAGTTCGGTTTAATTTTCCTCTTTAAATCTATTATATTTTCTGCAGCGCAAGATACACGTCAGTTTCAAGTATATGGAACGCAGTTTCTTCCCTTAAAATATGTACAGGGACGATAAGTGGTTGATATAGATTATCAACTTCACATAAATTATTGTGTATTAACAGCCTGTACTTGAAGTAACAGCCTGTACTAATATTTTCGAAACCGTGTATAACGCTTTTCCAAAAACAAAACAATATCGTTATTTCCAAAGGTTTCACGTTATAATGGATCAGTTTTAAAAAGGGTCTGCGTCTTTTGAAGTGCATACTTATTTATCTTGTCCCAGGGCAGGAATAATGTTATAATATGACTTGTATTATGTTTTGCTTTCATCGCGCCGAGCACTACATCATGTGTTTAGATTTATAAGTGCTACGGAGTCTTTATCAGGCCTTGATCTACTAATATCTCATCTATTTAAATACCAAACGAGCAAAGACATTATATAGTTGTTACCCAAGAAGAATCATTTTACTAAATAACCACTACTGTCTGCAGCAGACAATCCTACAGGATGGAATCTATAAACTTCACAAGGAGCATAAAATGTATTTCTTTCCTTGATCGTTGATTGGAGTTGTTTATATCTTCCTGACATATTGCAGGCGTTATCATAACTTTGTCGACGACTGTTATTTCTGTCCAATTGCAGTGATTCTATAATTCACCAATACAACATTTGCCATATCTTAGCAACTATGACGTCAGTTGCCCAATAATGCTATCAAAAGTTCTACTGAGTATCAAATATTCAAATCGCAACTACCCTGCAGTAAAGTTAGAGACAGTCTCTAAACGAAATAGTCCTGTAATTATTCCATGCGGTAAAATTGGAGAGTCTCCACAAGAAACTGTTCTAAAATGATTCCAATAAACTAGATAAATTCTAGTTCGAAAGGAATGCAGAGAGATACACTTCCATAAAACGAGAAATTTTGATCACAGCGGTTGTTGAGGGAACCAACAACCAGGAAAAGGAAAAAAAATTTGAAAAAGGGAGCAGCTGAGACATTCTATGACAAAATGCAGCGTTGCCAAATTGACACTTTTCGTGCTAGATTTAGCGCTTTTCAACAACCCAAAAGTCGCATATATTTGCATACATTTCCCCATTGGCATTATTTCAGGAGATTTTTTAAATATACAAAAACAATATTACGCCCGATCTGAAACATCGAAAGTTCTAAAACCAAACCAGCCAGATTATGCTTGCTCTTTCCATACACTGGTGTACACATTGCATTTCTAACTGTGAATAATTAAGGTGCACTACTAAGTACAGTAAAGCCGCCAGTTTTAGGCTCCAACCCACAAAATACACAACTATAGTACGATATCGTTGTAGCGACTCATTTTCTACAGCCACAGCAAAACCACGTCGAAAAATGTATCCAGAAGTTTGTTCGGAAACTTTAATACTCACTGATTGGGACCCACTGTTTCACACCGGTTCTGAACGGTAATTTGAGAAGCTTTTGCATGACTAAATACTCGATAGTGTCGCCGTCACTATGCGAGGTAGCCGCCGCCGAAAGATATTTAAGGTGGTCAGAGCAGGGATCAAACCCAGGATCTCATATACAACAGGCGCGCACACTCACCATTGCACCACCGATGGCCAATACAAACCCAATAGTTCCCAAATTATTATTGATGTGTTAACATCTATAGGCGCGGGTAGGGACTAAACTCACAAACTGAACACATCCAAACACAATTTGTTCGACTACTATCACAGATTGTTTGGCGGTAAACTCCTACGAAACGTCTGGACCGATTTGTATGAAATTTTGTATGCATATCGAGTCTCAGAATCGGCCAACATCTATTTTTCATACCCCTAAATGATAAGGGTGCCCCACCTCCATATAGAACACAGATTTGTCCGACTGCGAAACACAGATTGTCAGATTGCGAAAAAAACTCACACTGATGTAGCGGCAGCGAGTAGTTTTTTGTGTGGGTGCGGAGCCCTCTCAGAGCAAAGAGAATAATGACATGGTTATACGTATATAAAAATGAGCTAGCAAGAGAGCAATGAAAATTGTGGGAACTTGTGTAGCGTATGTACGAACATAATAGTGAATGTATGTTAATGTGTCTGTTGCTTTGCATTCTCTTTGTTTTTTTGTGGGAATAAAAGTAAAAGTGTTAAGCAAGAAAATAATGACACATGTGCTTGCACTGGTCTCTAAATAATTTTAAGTATTAATATTATTTAAATGTAACGTCATCATAGGATTGAACGCTGTTTTTTATTTTCCAATGTAACATTTCCTAATGTGTTCATAAAAATCGAACAGGTACCGTGTAACAAAAAGGTGTTAACACATCGCCCATGAGTTCGAACACTCATTGGATTTTTTTTTAATTAAGTTTTGACTTTTTGTTTTGTATCAGACTGAATATTAAATTATCCCTGTTAGTGATAAGTTTTTGTTTCAATAATATTGAATTAAATAAAACAAAATGTTTCGCAAATATGTTTAAATGTAAATTATTTAGGAACTAGTTCTTTGTAACTAGTTCTAGTGGGCGTTTTGAAAATAGTACTGTAAATATTCATATATCTGAACCGTACCATTGGAACCAGTTCTGAACTATTCTATTTGGTATATCTTAGAACTAGTACATTACGTATATCCCCGAGTTAGTTCTTGCACGCTGAAAAATAACGGCCTTTCTAACATATACTCCCAAACATATTCTGCGGGAACCATGTATATGTTTGGAACACATTTCAAACATTCATATGTTTGCAAGTCCCAAACTCACTTGTATTTAATTGTAAACAGTATCATGTTTACTGGCAAACATGTAAGCTTTTAAGTGGAAACATATTCGCTCTTCATCCCAATCATCCATATACTTTCGTGGAAGCATTCGCGTGTTTCCTCCAAAACAGCATATACTTACGAGGATACATATGCGTATTTCCTCCCAAATATAATAATATTTAGGAACAAATTATACTTTGATTTCAATATGTATGTATTACTCGTTATAATTAATTTATCAATATAAACCCACATTTATAAATAATTAATGCAAAAAAAATAAAATATTTAAAACGGCAATGTTTACATTTACTTTTATTGAATGCTTTTTTTTGTCCTGAAATGAGAATCTGCTGTTCGTTTGCTCTCTTTTGTTGTCTCTCACGTTTATGTTTGCAGAAGGTTTCACCTACGATTTGGCTGTCACTATGCGTTGGTACACAAACAATATATTTATATACAATTCTAGTTCATGCAAGCCAAGCGGGGATTAGTTACTTGTGTTTGGTTTGATTATACTTATTTCACAAATGGGCCGCCGTTCCGATTTTATCAGTAAAGACTCGGACAGACAAAGGGTTTCACGTTGTTGCACTTTCCAGTTTCTTTCCTCAAAATAGTTTCTAACTTTGGTAGCACACATATGCGAAACTCATATACAAAAACCAAAACAATATCACAAACCATTTAACCGATCAAGAGATTTTGATATCCTCTGTCCGATGAACCATTGACGACTGAATTCGTGACACTAAAACGCAATACATCAGCCAAAATAGGAAAAACTGACTTCATTCAGGAATATTTATAAATCACTGACTGAGAGAATAATGCAAAAATACAGATACACACTTGCAAGATATACTCTCTTGTTGTCCCCCTTTTATTCTCTTGCAACAAGCACAGCTGTATTTGTATCACAAAGACGGATATATTTGGGTAGCAAACACATATATGATAACATATTAATAATTGTGTCTCAAACATATAATATTGAATAGTAAACACAATGTGTTTGGACACAAGTATATTATATTTGCAATAAGCTCCAAACACACTTTATATTTACATCCAAACAACAACAAAAATACAGATTTGTCAGTTCTAAACTATTTCGGTGGAACTATTTGGGTATTGCTCAAAGGACAGCGGTGGTAATTGCCTAGGACATATGTATATAAAAGGAGACAGTTGCTTACATGCACAGGAATATAGTTTAGAGACAGTCCCCGCTTCTTGAAGGGTCAATGCGGAACTATTCATGAATTAGTCGCTTTTACTACAGGGTAATAATGAACTTCAGTTGATCTGTATGTGAAATGTCTGGTGTATAATTTACACTATCAAAATAATACTTGTGTTTTTTACGCCCGCGATTATAATATTTGTACACAAGCTTCAGTGTGCCATATGAATCGGCTACGATTTCGAGACGGATCGTTTCTTGGTACATTTTATAAGCAACGGACTTCATAGCCCGTTTCGGGTTCGTATTTTTGTAAATAAAATGAATTCGAGACGGTTCGACTTTTATCAATTTTTGCGGATTCAAAACGGATTCGTTATGATATATAAAAGTCAAATATGTAATGAACTTTATTATTATTTATTGTATTATTATACAACCACTTAGGAGGAAAAATGGCAATGGGAGCAGAGTGAGAGAGAGCGAAAAGACCGAAATGTACAGGATGAATAATGAATCCCGAAAATCTTTTCAGAAGGTAAGAAGATCGAATACATAATAGTCTATACACTCACCTCCATTCACACCCCATACTTCCCTGGTCTACCCGTCACCTAAGCATACACAACATCCATCGCTTACTCCAAACCCCGCGAACAATCACACGCACGCTCTGTCGACGTTGTGCAAATAGTAGTATCGAACTAATTCAATGGCCACACAAAACTTAGTGCATTGATGCAATTCTCTGTATGGTACTTAATGTTAAGGTCGACTAGACTCAGGATCGCTTCCGAGCCCACAACCCGATTAGATTATAGCATTTTATCAGGGGCTTTAGTTCAGCAAAGAACAGAAGCAATTTTGGGATCCGTTCTTTAGTAAAGATGGTGTAAATACATTTCTACACAGGGACTTCGGCTCACTGTTCCTACACAGGGGTTTCAGGTCACTGCTCCTACACAGGGGCTTCGGCTCAATGTTCCTACTCAGGGGCTTCGGCTCACTGTTCCTACACAGGGGCTTCGGTTCACTGTTTCTACACAGAGGCTCCGGCCTACTGTTCCAACACAGAGGCTCCGGCCTACTGTTCCAACACAGAGGCTCCGGCCTACTGTTCCTACACTTACTGTTTCCATGCAGCCCATCCCATGATAGCCCATCTCGAACAGTTCTCACTGAACATGTAATGCACATACCGAACCAGTATCCCGCATATCCGATACCGATCTACTCAGCGAATCCGAATAATCGCATGTGCAAGACACTGATTCCAAGACACCAAGACTAGTATTCCCAGAAGAGAGTTGTCAAGCCAAGACAAGTGCCCCCTGAAAAGTGTCGTCAAACCAAGACGAGTGTTCTCAAGCTGAGAGGAGAGTTAGCAATGAGTCAATCAGTTAATGTTATTCCTGTAAATCAAATTTCTTTGTAAATTAAAGATCAACAAAGAATCAGAATCCGAACCCCCGAAAAGGGTAAACTTTTCTGTTGCTATTTCGAAAGATTTGGTGGATTCTAATGAAAGACTCTGGACATGACTGAGCTTACCTCAGACCTCGATTAAACCACGTTTATTTGTTAGTTTAAGCAATATGTATGTGTAAAACATCTGACCTCATAAGGTTGTAAAATAGTGAATACAAGAAAAGTAATGAATTATATTTTCCACCTCTAATCCACTGAAGTTTTTCATTTACATAATACTTATGTATATATCGGGTTTTTCAATAAGAGCGCTACAAAAGTT
Organism: Phaonia tiefii; assembly: GCA_963931995.1. Lineage (NCBI taxonomy): Eukaryota > Metazoa > Arthropoda > Insecta > Diptera > Muscidae > Phaonia > Phaonia tiefii. The sequence goes on from OZ008370.1 coordinate 136,842,194, forward strand.
TTTTTAAATAAAACAAAACCGGTTTTAGATGCCAATGAAATTCTTTATTCCTGTGAAAGTACGTTCGATGCCATTATGTAGGGAACTCGATTTCATTTGCATGGCCACCACGGACACGCTTGCAGAAGTCCAGACGCTGAACCCAATTTTCGACAGTTTTCAAGCATAAATCGGCCGATACTGCTGCAATTTCACGTTCGATATTCGTACGAAGTTCATCAATCGTCGCTGGCTTGTTGGCATAGACCATAGACTTGATGAAGCCCCACAGGGAATAATCTAACGGCGTCAAATCGCACGATCGAGGCGGCCAATCGACTGGGCCATTTCGTGAGATAACACGTTCACCAAACTTGGTTTCCAATAAATTGATTGTGGCATTGGCTGTGTGGCTTGTGGCGCAGTCCTGTTGGAACCACATGTCCTCCAAGTCCATATTATCCAATTGGGCCCAAAACTATTCGGTTATCATTGAACGGTAGCGATTCGCATTCACAGTAATGTGCCGGTCTTGATCATCACGGAAGAAGTATGGCCCAATGACGCCGCCGGCCCATAAACCGCACCAAACCGTAATTTTTTCGGGATGCAATAATGACTCATGGATTACGTGTGGATTGCTGTCTGACCAACAATGCGTATTTTGCTTATTGACGAAGCCATTCAGCCAGAAATCAGCCTCATCGCTGAAGATGGTTGAGGCCACTGAAGTAGAGGCCACTGACTCCAAATTTCGGTAGTAAATTTTAATAATTTCGCCTCGTTGTTGGCTCGTATATCTTTCCATGATGAAATTTCAAACCTAACTGAAGAGAAATGTCAAAAGAGCGCGAAAAAATGTGGCGTCGTGTGCTGTCCCTTTCGATTTACTTTTGTAGCGTCTCTGTTGAAAAACCCTTTATTAATTTTTACAAATAAAAAAATTCGTTGTCTGCTAAATCTTTCTTAAATAACTTTAGTATTGATTTAAGTTTTTGTGTTTTATCAATACAGATATGAATCTGCTATATAAAATATTTCACTGATTCACTTTTCTATGTTTCCAAGGACTCGTAAAGTAAATCGAATACGATTGGACACAATAATGAGGCTTTTTATACAATTAATGGATATCAATTAATTTATTCCTTCTTTCAAAACAATAACATAAAGTTGACGTTCGCCATTTAATTTCGGAGCGAGAGAGAAGAGTACGAGGAACCAGTATCTGCAGGTGTCGCAAAGTTGGCGTTTTTATGCTGAAATGGAAACATATTTTAGTAACAACATTTATTATAATGACATTCTTTTCTGTTCATTGTGTTTCTTCCATTGAATTCTATATAAATTGTTTTTGTTTCAAGCTTTTATTTGATTATTTGACAACCAAAAGACAAGTGACTGGTTTTGACATTTTCGTTCGCAGAGATGACAGCGAAAATAGTGGCTTCCGATTTTGTGAACACACGACCACACAATTACATTTAAAGCCTGGGATAATAACGAAAGTGAGTGACTGGCTTTCGTTCGCTTAGGTTTTCTTTCGAGATCGTGACTTTGGCTGTAAATTTTCGTTATTTTTTATACACGCACTTCTTATGGCAACGAAAATTTCATAAAAACTAAATGCTGAGCTTAAAAGGAAAATGTTCGGATTCGGCTAATCGGAATCGTTTTGCCGAAGGTCGAATGAAGGCGGGCTATCGATTTTTTGCCGAAGACCGAAGCTGAACCAGATTAATCGGTTGAGCTCTAATCACTACGCAAGAAGTATTTACATTCAATAATATTCGAATCCGGCTGAAAATTATTCAAACATAATATTTCTCGACTACGCTAGATGTTGCACCCAGAGAACTAATTGTTTGAGATAATATTGCAACAAGCGTAAATTCGTCTGTTACCAGCGAATTGAGGTCACAACAACCAAATTGATGTTATCACGAGCGAACTTAGTCCGCATAACCGAAATTTTGGTTGAAGCAACATCATTTCACAATAGATTCGTTTGTGACAATTGAATCTTCAATTATATTCGATCTGTCAATTAAATTTTGTAAAATTTCGGTTGGGACAACCGAAGTTGGAATTAATACGGATTCAACTACCGACATTAGTGCTAAATTTGGTAGGAGTAACCGAATGTGGTACTCAGCTCTTTGCGAAGGTTGGAACAACCTTATTTGACATAAATTCGGTTATTGCTATCGAATTTGGTATCAATTCGGTCGCAATAACGAAATTTAGGCTTAAGTTCATTGCAACGATCGAACTTGCTTTCAATTCGGTTGCTGTTACCGAATTTCTCATGAGTTCTGTAGGTTCAAGCGAATACATTTTTAATTCGGTTACCACAACATAATTCTATGTGTTTCAAAAGGTACTTTGTTTTGTCGCAATAACCGAATTTAGACTTAAGGTCATTGCAAGGATCGAACTTGGCTTCAATTCGGTTGCTGTAATCGAATTTATCATGAGTTCTGTAGGTTCAAGCGAATACATTTTCAATTCGGTTACCACAACACAATTCTATGTGTTTCAAACCTGACATTTTAAATACTAAATCATATATTTTACTAAAAAAAATACATGAAGTGTCGGGAGACATTAAGTTGGAACGAATTTCCTTCGCTATATATTATGTACTAGTTAGTTCCAACACGCCTAAGGTGTCCGTTAAATGGATCTTTAAGAAAAAATACTTTTTGTAAAATGATAAACTTTTTGTAAGAAAAAAAATTTTTCGTTTTGGAATGTTCTATTTTATATTATATATTTTTAGGTTTGTAAGAATATGTATTATATTTTCCCGGAAAGGTCATTTCTTATGAGAGGTACTTGTTTTATTAAAAGCTAATGTTTATTTAAGAAAAGGTACTATTTTTGGCGTACCGTCATTTCGCCCAATGTCATTTCACCCAAAAATGAAAATGACATATCGCCCAAAAAATTTTAATGTTAGTTGTTGTTGTGCAAAAAAATCGGGGATGACATGATTTTTTGGGCAGTATGACATTTTCCCAAGCCAACAATGATCCATGACACATCCCCCAAAAATAATAAAAATGACACAATACCCAAAAATATGGACACATTTGTAAAAGAAATATATGTTGTAGGTAAATTTTCTATGTAATATGTAAATAATAAATATTTATTTCACATTGTTAGTAGAAAAATAACAAAACGTTCTTGTTCGATCTGGAATGCCTCTATAACTTCCAGAGGTGTTTTTGGGGATTTTAATAAAGTTGGCGATGCAAGTCTCTCCAGAGTTCTTTGTACCCGAGAGTAAACCAATTTTTGAGTACCTTCAAGATTCCTGCACAAAAAATTGTAATTAAAAGACAATTAATTTATTTGACTCAATACTGTTGAGATTCGCTGCGAGGGGGATTGGTCGGATCATTCCGCAACGTTGTCGAGCTCTTACATTCGGCTTTTATATTTTCCAAGGATTTCAATTCCTGGTACGTATCTTCCTGACTAGGGTGCTCGGAATGCTCACTGTTTTTACAACTTCTTACACAAAATAACATGTATAAAAGGTTTTTTGTTTATAAAGCGATTTTTCCTTGTACAATTGTTTTTCGTCGATTAAATATAATAATTTTGAGTGATGTCGCTTCCCGGCAACAAATTCGAAACGTTCACCTTCCATCATCACGCTCTAATTACTTTCGCACTGTTTTAAGCTACACGACAATGACCTCTTTAAACAACAGCCCCGTAAATTTACAGCTTAAAATTACAAGCACCCTACTTCATTGGGTTGGTCATTCCTTTTCACACCATAGGTTGGTAGCACATGCATACAACGCAGGGACTCTGAGGTGTTCCAAACATAATGACAAACCAGCATGTAGCACCATTATATGATGTAGGGTGCTATTACTGATATTCCGTTGTGGTAAATGACATATCGCCCAAAAAAACTGTACGTCAATGTTTTTGAGCGATATGTCATTTCAGTTTGGGTCTTATGACATTGCTTTTGGCCGATATGTCATTTCAGTAATTAGGGTTTTGGGCGAAATGACATATTTGGGCGATATGTCATTTTCGTTTTTGGGCAAAATGACATTGGGCGAAATGACGGTACGCCCTATTTTTTTAAGAAAAAGTAGTTTCTGTAAGAAACAGCCATAAGAGTATGCATTTTTTTACAAAGCCGTACTTTTTTAAGAACAGATACTTTTTAAAGAAGTGGTACTCTTTTTAGGAAAAGGTTATTTTTTAAGAAAATTTACTTATTTTCAGAAAGGCTACTTATCTCAAGCAAAGAAAAGGCATTATTTTATTTTTAAGGAAAGGAATTTTTGTAAGAAAATGTATTTTTTAAGAGAAGAAAAGGGTTTTTAAGAAATGGGAATTTATTTTAGAATTTGTCCTTTTTTCAAGAATAGGTACATTTTTAAGAGTAGGTACTTATCTCAAGAAAAGATAGTTTGTTTAACAAAAAATTTACTATTTATGTTTTTTATGAAAAGGCAATTTTTTGTAAGAAAATTTACTTTTTTAAGAAAATGTTCTTTTTGAGAAAAGATACATATTTTAAAAAAAAATTTCAAGAAAAAGTACTTCTTGTAAGAAAATTTACTTTTTTAGAAAAGGTACTTTGCTTAAGAATATGAATAGGTAGTTTTTTTTTTGAGAAAATTTACTTTTTTTTCAGAAAAGGCACTTATTTAAGAAAATCTTATTTTTTAAACTTCTTTCACATTGGCTTTTCTAAATTTTCTTTTTATTGGGTTTAAAACTACAATATATACTAAATATTGGTTACAGGCTCCACCTACAAAACTTCCCATTAAATAAGAAATTTCCGAACATATGTTAGTCTAGACACAAACCAAAGCAAAAATACCCAATATAGTTGTATCATAATAGTGTTAAAAAAAAGTTATTTAATTTTTCTCTATTTAGCCCCCATCCCACAACGTGCGATAAGGAACTTTGGTCCAAAAAGTTAAAGAATGTGTAATTGTTGCTATCGTTCTAAATATATTATTTGTTAGATAATGTCCGAACAAATATTAACAGTTTTACAGTTTGTCAAGGTCGGTCGTTTGAGATATGCTGCAATCGTCTATATACAAAACGATTTATGACCTAAATCAACAGATACAACACGTCCGAATTGGTGCGGTGACCCATCATGGCCGGGACTTCGAAAAGGTCGGATGTGGCATGTAAAAAAAATTTGACAAACTGAAGATTACGCTATATAAATTACTTCATTTTCTCGCTTTGAAATTTTTATAAGGAAACTTTCAAAAGTCATAGTGACACTATCTAACTAAGGTTGTAAAAACTTCTGAGTTTGTGTTAACCTCTAATTCGGTTGCTACAATCTCTGATTCGGCAGTGATGACCTCTAGTGTTGTTGTGGCAACTTCTAAATTTGGCTATGCTAAATCGGCTGTCTCAACCGAATTTGTCTGTGAGTGTGGGGACAGTAAAAGAAATTGACAGCATAGAGAGCACTAAACGTGGACTTTGGGAACTCAACTTCGCTAGCCCTACTATAAAAGTCATGTAGTATACCTTCGGTGGTGCAATGGGTAGTGTGCGCGGCTCTTGTACGTGAGATCCTGGGTTCAAACTCTGCTCTGACCACCTTAAAATCTCTTTCGGCTTCTCAAAATACCGTTCGGAATCGGAGTAAAACTGTAGGTCCCAATCAGTGAGTGAGAACTGGAAAGCGCACAGCTCAGTGATTGTGAGAAGCTCTCCCCTGTCCCTTCGTGGGATGTAATGGGAAACCATTTATTTATTTATGCCCAAATTTCACTGTATTTTCTGACAAATTCTTACATCGTTTGTGGCGACAACTCAAGTCGATTGTGACAACAACTAAAGTCGATTGTAACAAACCCATAATGTTGTTACGGCCAATTTGGGGCAAAGCTGCACTTCTCCGAGCCGTGCTTCAAAAAACGAAGCAAAAATCGACTAAAATATGTGAAGTTCAAAAATCAAAAAAACAAAATTTTTTCCGGTTGGACCTATGGGTCACTCAGGGTTCAAAAAACGGTTCCACCTAGGAACCATCAAGTGTGGGTATTCAAATGCAAAGTATTCTCATCACATATTTGGTGATATACTGTTAGGTGGTTTTTTTTTTTGGACCCTACGGGCCCCATAGGTCCGACCGGAGAAAATTTTATGATTTTTGAAGTTCCCACATTTTGCCCGATTTTCGGTTTTAGTTTCGTTTTTTTTTTGGGACCGGCTCGGAAATGTGCAGTTCAGCCCAATTGGGTTATCCAGCCCGAATTTTTCTTCGGGTGTGCTAAATGTCTCCGACTGTTCAACAGTATAGCGTGTAAACGCTGCAACATGTTAAAAGGCACAACTAAGAAACTTTGTGTTAAGTGCAACATGCGATCTTTGGGAAAGGTGTAATTTTTCGATATTTATTCACTCTGCTCCACTGTCACGCATTGTTACACTTGTATATTGAATGCTGTTTATCATTTGTTTTCGTTGTTCTTTTTTTATATAAATTTTATATATGATTCCATACTTTATCTTCGTCGTTTGTGGTGGTGCCTCTTAAGTTTACCTAGAATGGTGACTTTAAGCTTTTCCTCTGCTGGAATTCACTGCGAATGTAGGTAGGTAGGCCGACACTGGGAGTATGTAATGGCAATAATATCAGGGATATTATGTTACACTCACTCAGTCACTCGGTGACTGCTTGACCGCATTTAAACAAAAACACAAGAGTTGGTATCCAACACGATTTGAATTGAAAAACTTCTACCGAAAAAGGCAAACAAACAACAGACGGACCAATGAGCAAATGAACACAACAAAACGTAAATCGTATCTCCTTATGAGTGTCCGTCCCACAATTCCCAGTCATTTTTCTTACAATTTCTGGTGAATTAATTTAAATTTTATTATGTCTTCTCGTGTAAGTGAATATAAGTTTTGCAGTCCCACATCATGAATAATCGTAGAGTTCAGGTATTCCACCTTTACATTAAGCCCCTGCATTTGGACTTATGCGTGTGCCATCCAATTTGTAACGCATTTGCTTTGGATCTTTGGGGTCCGTTTTTTTTTTTCTCTCTTTCTTCATCTGTTCACATTTCATGTCAAACAATCAGTCCAACAGGGACAGGACGCATTCGACGGAGGGACAGAGAGACAGACAACAGCAGCAGTCCAACAGCAGTCGTCATTATTATAAAGCATCCATAGAAAAGTCGCGGAGACAACCGCCAGCCGAAAAAAAACCCCGACATTGTCCACTAAGCAATGATATATAATTTGTAATCATTGCCTCGGGGGCCACAATGTGTGCATTGCAATGCATTCATATTTGTATGTAGTGGACGGTGTATCTGGACATCTGTAAAGTACTTGGGACTCTGATTTATAGCTTGTGACATCTCGGGTTTTCATAAATCTTTCACATGTGACACACAGAGCCATGTGAGCACGTATGTAAGTCACTGTAACTTTACAGGATCATTGAAATTGTAACGCAACATTTCTGAGGTTTTTTTCGTTTTTGAAGGTAGAACGATGAACCTACGAGTTAAGCAGGAGCACATTCATGGAGAATATAGTGGTGTTTAGTGCGACAATTAAAGTTTCCAAAATTTGAATTGGTAGCTGGTCCAATCCATTGTTCACTTAGAGCGCTGAAGGGAATACATATTAATATTGGAAAAATACCAACAATAAACCATATTTGAGAAATTGGGCCTTAACAAATAAAGTTTTTGATTGTCGATCTAATGGACTGACAAGACTCAATTGAGTGGTATCTTGCACAAAAAGTTGTCTCTTTAGCTGAGGCACGTTCCTATTTCCTCGGCGACTATGTTGTCATGCAAAACAGACGAAACGCCCACGCATGCGCAGAGATGCCACTGTAGACTGACTGTTAGGTGTTTTTGTCTAGGTGTTAAAATGGTAATTTTTTCACCAGAAATTAAGGCACTCGATTTTCATGAGCTCATTCATCCAACGATCATTTGCTCCCAAAGATCTATAAATTGGTACACAATCGTTTTTGAGATATCGATTGGTCTACTTGTATCCACCACAGGGACACCGGTAAAGATCTATATTAAACCGACAATTCCACAACGATACGGACATTTAGGAGCACTGACCTAATCACATACATACATACATACATGCACTCAGAGAACTAATTGTTTGCGAAGAGGTTGTAGCAACCGTAAATTCGGCTGTTACCACCGAATTGAAGTTGCTACAACGGAATTGAGGTTGTCACGACCGAATTTAGTTCCCACAACTGAAATTCAGTTGAAGCAACCTCGTTGCAAAATTGATTCAGTTGTGATAACCGAATCTTCAATTATATTTGTTCTGTCAACTAAATTTTCTAAAATTTCGGTTGGAACAACCGAATTTGGAATAAATTCGGATACCACAACCGAAATTGGCATCAAATTCGGTTAGAGTAACAGAAATTGGCATCAATTCGGTTGTAGCTATCGAATTTGGTATCAATTCGGCTGGAATAACCGAATTTAGACTTATGTCGGTTGCAATGACCGAATTTGGCGTCATTTCGGTTGCTGTAACCGAATTTCTCATTAGTTCTGTAGGTACAACCGAATTCTGTGTATTTCAAACCTGACGTTTAAAATTCTAAAAACAAACATTATGTTAAAGAAAGATCAAGAATGTACAATTATTGCTGTCCCGGCGATATCAAGTTTTTTTGTGGTTATTATGAAAGGTAAGTAAAAATATTGTAATTGCGGGATTTGTATTAAAATGCCTTTCTTATTTTGCAGGAAATATCCAAGCAGATATGAAGAGTTTTCAAGTTTTTCCAGGTCGGTCGGTTGAGATATGCTGTAATCGTCTGTACATACGTACAACGTCTGTACATACGCCTACATCAAAATGCTGGCAGGGAGTTCAAGGTCAGAATGATCTAAATGACTTTATTTCCTCGCTTTTTAATATATGAGTACAGGAAAATAAATCATCACTTAAAAAACATTCAAAATTTATTTGTGACACTATGTAAACTCTAATGAGGTTGTGTCAACTTCTAATGAGGTTGCGTCAACCTCAAACGAGGTTATGTCAACCTCTAATGAGGATATGCCATCCTCTAATGAGGTTGAGTGAACCTCTAATGAGGTTGGGTCAACCTCTAATGAGGTTGCGTCAACCTCTAATGAGGTTGGGTCAACTTCTAATGAGGTTGCGTCAACCTCTAATGAGGTTGGGTCAACTTCTAATGAGGTTTTTCTTTTTTCTGTGAGTGTGGTTTCCCATTCCATCCCATGAAGGATTTTGGGAGAGCTTCTCACAACCAAGTGGGCTGCGCGCTTTCTAGGTTTATTAGACGACCAGAAGATGTGCACAATTTGGCAACCCTGGTAAAATAGAATCAAAAAGTGCTAGAAATTCACTCAGAGGCATTTGTCATATCTTGATTATTTCATACTTTTTGCATAGTTTATGTAATTTTACTTCAACATGGTTGGAATTTGTATAGTTATATACAATAACACTATCAAAAAGCTGCTCGTGTATTGAAATATTTAATGAAGAGAGTAAGAGAGAGAGAATAGAGAATGACTAGGGTTTCACTCGTTGTGTTTGTTGGCATTTGAGTGAAGATAAATTTTGACTGTCTACTTGTACATCGTTTTTGACGGCAATCGGGTAGGTTGTAAAGTAAGGTACTAACAAGGTAGCAAAAGATACAAATGTTACAAAGATTAAAATTTATACTGACAAATGTCTAATTCAAAACTAACAAAATAAACATAAATTTAATTTCAAAACACTTCTTTGTATGGTTTTGGTTTGAAAATTCAAATCATAGGAAAAGATGATGTGTACCGAAGACCCGTACGTTTTGTTTAAATTATCTAACAAAAGGTACGTTTTAAATTTATTCTTCAGAAGCAGAAAAAACTGGTCACGTGAGCAGACTCTGGAATTTCTTAGATGCTACAGCGCCCGGAAAAATTAATTTCTTCACTGCAGGAAAAGGAAATGTTTTGGAAGGACTAGCGGTATGTAGGTACATTTTGAATAGAATACAAAAATTTATATCCGGACACGTCCTTGACTTTTATAGGATTGCACTTTTTAAATTTAGTGCCATTTTGGAACGAAGTTGCTTATCGCACGTTGCGGGTGGGGGCAAAATTAAACAAAAAAACTTTTTTAGCACTGTTATGCTACAACCCAGTATTATCAACTATATTGTTTACTTTTGCTTTGGTTTGTGTCTAGACTAACATGTGATGAGAAATTTCCTGTTTGATGGGAAGTTTTCTAGGTGGAGCCTGTAAGCAATATTTAGTATATGTTGTAGTTTTGAACCCAATAAAATGTAAATTTAGAAAATGCAAAGTGAACGAATATTAAAAAACGAACATTTTCTTAAATTAGTGCTTTTCTTAGAAAAGTAAATTTTCTCAAAAAAAAAATACCTATTCATATTCTTAAACAAAATACATTTTCTCAAATAAAATACATTATCTTAAAGAAGTACCTATGCTTAAAAAAGTAAATTTTCTTACAAAAAGTACCTCTTCTTAAAAAAAGTGATTTTTTTTTAAATATGTACTTTTTCTTAAAAAAGTATATTTTTACAACGAATTGCCTTTTCTTAAAAAACTAGCTTCTTTAATGAGTACCTTTTTTGTGAAAAAAAACTTTAATTGAGATAAGTTCCTACTCTTAAAAATTTACCTATTCTTGAAAAAAAGGACCAATTCTAAAAACAATTCACATTTCTTTAAAAAAAACCCGTTGCTTCAAAAAATACCTTCTGTTAAAAAAATACATTTTCTTACAAAAATTCCTGTTCTTAAAAATACAATTTCTTAAAAATAAAATAATACCTTTTCTTTTCTTTTCTCGAGATAAGTAGCCTTTCTGAAAATAAGTAAATTTTCTTAAAAAAACAACCTTTTCCTAAAAAGAGCACCACTTCTTTAAAAAGTACCTGTTCTTAACAAAAAGTACTTCTTTGTATCAAAAATCGTACTCTTATGGCTTTTTCTTCCTGAAAGTACTTCTTCTTAAAAATAGCACCTTTTCTTAAAAAACATAGCTTTTAATAAAAGTAGTACCTCTCTTTAAAAAAAGACCTTTTTGGGAAAATACTATAATACATGTTCTTACAAAAAGGGCATAATAATACTTTTTATAAAAAAAAACATTGTATAAAAAAAATTGTTCTTAAAAAAAGTTTATCATTTTCAAAAAGGATTTTTTTCTTAAAGATCCAACTAAATTGTCGTATTTTTCAACGGGCGTCTTAGGAGTGTTGGAACTACCTTATAAAGGGTCCGCCATCTAGCGTTTTTTTTTCAACTAGTGCTTATTTCGTGAATGGTAACACTTAGCTGATGTCTGATTTGACAGATAATTAGTTTTATCCTTCCGCTGAACGAATATGGTTGTGTATACGCTTGAACAACGCTGGGAAATATGGGAAAAATGGGCCTGCGATCGACTTACAGAAGATGCCGATTTGGCAAAAAAAATCATCTTTTCAGATGAAGCTCATTTTGATCTTGGCGGGTATGTAAACAAGCAAAATTTTCGCATTTGGGGCACAGAAAACCCGCACGCATACATTGAAAAGCCGATGCACCCAAAACGAGTCACTGTTTGGTGCGGATTTTGGTCCAGAGGCATAATTGGGCCATTTTTCTTCGAAAATGTGCAAGGAGTGGCCGTTACAGTCAATGGCGATCGTTATCGGGCCATGTTGAACGAATTTTTGTTCACAAAAATTGAAGGGGAGGATATTGGCAACATTTGGTTTCAACAGGACGGCGCTATGTCCCATACAGCCGAAGCTACAGTCGAAGTTTTGCGCCCTGTTTTTGAAGATCGCATTATCAGCCGCAGAGCTGATGTCGTTTGGCCACCTCGGAGCTGCGATTTGACACCGTTGGACTATTATCTATTTGTGGGGTGTCCTCAAAGATAAGTGTTACGCCGACAAGCCAGAGACAATTGACGCTTTAAAGAACAATATTCGTGAAGCCATTGGTGAAATACAGCTGCACACAATCGATAATGTGCTTAAAAATTGCACCGATCGTGTAGGCTACTGCATGGCCAGCCGAGGCAGCCATTTGAATGAAATTATTTTCCATTATTAACCGGAAGGATTGTACTTTCAAATAAAAAAAGAAATTTGAGAAAATATTCAGTAGTTTTTTTTTATAGCATTTTCAAAAAAAAAAAAAGTTATTTGGCGGACCCGTTACATAATAGCTCTGTTCGATTACTCGAAATAGATCAGCTGTTTAAAATCAGCTGTTTTATTTAGAAATAATTGCAAATAAATTTTTTAATATTTTATTATTTTTATCACTGAAATTTATCAAGAATATGGAAAGCAATAATGTGCAGTGGCATTCAGCAAATCCTGGTGAACCAACGACGTCATAATTGGACAACTGAGGCAGTACATATGTAATGTAACTACAAGCCAAAATGTATGCAGCAAAGGATACAACTACATCAGCTGTTTCTTTGCAAATTTTTACTGGAAGTCGTTCCTGTACTTTTTCTGCAAAGAGAGTAAAATCGTTATTTTTCTCTCACAATTAGATTATAGAACATTTTTTCTGGGATCGTTCCAACCGGGTGTCCCCTCACACCTCATGTAATTTATTTGTGCAAGTGGCAAGTGTGAAATTTGGCAGCTGTCACATATGTTTATTCCGATTAATAAAAATGGAGCGGTTTACGAAAGAACAACGTGTTATAGCTGTGAAAACTTATTACAAAAATTTGGAAATTTATGCGGGAACTGCTCGCAAACTTCAAAGAATTTTCAGTCGAGAAAGTGCACTTAATGTGTCAACCATTCGAAGAGTGGTCAAAGAAATTTAAGAAACTGGATCGGTTATAAAGAGTAAAACTCCTGTGCATCAACGTACCGTTCGGTCTCTTGAAAACATTGCTGCTATAAACGAGAGTGTCGTCGAAATTCCGAAAACATCAATTCGGCATCGACTCAACAACTTCAAATTTCACGAAGCACTACGCAGCGAATTTTGGCAAAATACGTCCACTTTCAAGCGTACAAAATTCAGCTTACTCAGGAGCTCAAACCAGCAGACCATGAAAACCGCCGGCATTCGTTCAATGAGTTACGAAGCAAAGTTAAGTCAATGCAAATTAATAAATATATAAGTCATCTTCTCCAATGAAGTGCATTGCCATCAGAATGGCTTCGTGAATACACAAAATAGTCGAATTTGGGAATAAGAAAATCCTCAATCCATAAGAAACATATGCACCCATCAAATTACTGTTTTGAAGATGAGTCCGACATTGCAGTGACTGTGAAACGCCATTCGTTACAGAAGTATGATAATGGAGTTCTCACCTAGACGGCATGGACCGGGACGACATGTGGTCTCATCAAGACGGCGCAACCTGCCCCTCTGCGCATGAAACAATCGATTTCTTGCGGCAAGCATTTCCAGACCAAATTATCTCAAGAAATTCTGATGTCAACCTGCCACCAACATCATGCGAATTAACGCCGTGCGATTTCTTTCTTTGGTGTTTTGTGAAATCTCGGGTTTATGCGAATAAACCAGATACAATTCCTGAGCTCAAATCCGAGATCGAACGCGTTATCGGTGAGATACAGCTACATCCATAGAATAATACATACCATAGAAGGTTTTATTCGCTCAATAAATTAAACGTCATAGGTACGATGGAAAGTAAACATTGGATGGTGGAAAATATGGGTACAATAATACCAGATAGTGGCAATAGTATACAGCGATCAACAAATGAAGAACAACCGAATTTCGTGTTTTTGTGGCAAACTAGTTGTGCTAAATACAATACAAATGTATACCAACGATAAAAGTCAACAAAAAAGAGAAAAATATATTTAAATTTTTCAGTGCTACACCAAAACGACAGGAAAAGTTAAGTGAACATATTTTGTAACTCCACCTGGTGTAAGGTAATTTTAAATTTAATTGCTCTCATTTCCACAAACCTACGATGAAGAGTGTGAAATGAAACGTCAGATGAGAGAATAAGTTTATCTATGTATGTATTATTCTATGGCTACATCTCTGTAAAAAAGGAATGAAAAATTTCATGAATAGAGTAATGACCTGTCATCAGAGCCGTGGGTCTCATTCGACGGATATTTTATTCCAGACTTAATCGGAACATGTCTTCTTTACAATCCAATAAAAAAAGTCACAACTATATCAAAAAATACGTGTCTTTATTTAAAATGAAAAAGTGCATTCTTACTGAGACACCCACTACAATGCTAGAAAAGAAAATGCGAACAAACGATAATGAGAGACAAACGGGTGCGCCTCCTTGTCCTCCTACATTCGCGGAGGAGATGGTGGAAATTTTTGTGGAAAGGCCATAAATTGTCAATATCCAAACCCTTGAATTTGGCTTCGAATCGCATCAGGAAGATTCTCCGCATCCATTGGGTACAGTGAGTAGGAACATTCAGGTAGAATCCGAAGATCAGTGCACAAGGAAACATAAATCATATAAGGAGGAATACTACAAAGCTAAATTTACCATAAAGGAAGAGAAATATAAGGAGAAGACAGGAATATTAAATAAAATGATGAACAACTTTAATGCTTGCCAAAGTTAATAAAACCGCCATAGATAGTGAAATAGTAGTGGTGGGAAAGTCAAGTGATGTTTTCTAGATTGCGCAGCACTGGTGGAAATGGGAAAATTACCTTGAAAACAAAAACTATTAAAAAATCTATTTAGCCATGTTAATTTGCCTTTAGTATTGTCAAAAATTTTCAAAAGCGATATGCCTTTCAATTATCTATATTTTATTTTCAAATTCAAACATCAGAATCGAAATAAAAATTATTTTTGATTGATTTTTCGTTGTATCCGAGTGAAAAACACCCTTTGCCATCTGGTGACAATGGTGAATAAACGAATACACCATCTATGATATTTCTATGATCCTTGTGATTGTTTAGAAAAAAATTGAGTAAGAAGAAAACAAATTGAACGTTTAAAAGAATTTTTACAGAAGCAGCAATAACATATTTTCGATGCTATAAACCAAACTGATACATTTTAGGGCAAAAGTGCACGGAGTGAGTATTACGGCAGTTACAATTTAAAAGGAATTAAAAGGTATGAAAACCATTTTACGTACCTAAAATTATCCCAAATCCCAAAGTACACATATGTACAAAAAAATTGTTGCCTGTAAAGTCGGTTTTACGGGCGAAGATTTTACGTGACAACGTCTTTTTCTCGGTAGAATATTTATTGATATGAATATAATTAAATTGCACAATAGGAGTGCAATGAACTCACTTGCCCAATGAGTGTTAGAACTCACGGGCGATGTTTTAACATTTATTGAAACTTATGGTTTAGGAAAATAGAAGTAATTTCAACACCATCTAGGTACCTGTGCGATTTCTATGAACACATTATCAAATGTGACATTATAAACAATAAACATATCCTTTATTATAAAATATAAACATTTCTTTTATTATAAAAAATAAACATTTCTTTTATTAAAAACAAAAGAAAATAATTTACTAACCAAAAAGTATTTCAATTCATCATATTCGCATATCGTTTTTAAAGCCGACCGCAGCTCTCTGTTTCGTTTTGGCTACCTAATTCATATGAAAATTTCTACACACAAACATACACTACACATATCATAAAGCCAAAAAACAAAAAAAAACAAAAAATAATACCTTATCCAATGCAGATCTAAATCAATATTCATACACACGCACATATATAGGCACATACATACTTGCTCAGTCGTCATATATATGATGTGCCAAAAAACAAAAACACTCACACCACCGACCAACAGCCACTAGAAGCCAGCAAAGCAAATCGTTTCTGGCACACAAGTAAACACATTGCGTTTACTTGTGTTCGGTGACTCATCGTAACGTTACCGGGCGTTACACTTTTTCATAAGTGACTCCCAGCCGCAACCTAATTTAAGACGTTGTCACGTCAAAATACTGAAAAGGTACAAAAACGTACACAAAAGTAGTAAGTAATGTACCCAATTGAAGTAGTAAAGTTTATAAAACGTTATTTTAAAGTAAACTTAGCAACTGTCCTTTAAAGTACAATTTATAATACATGTTACAAATAAGGTACTTTCCACAACAATGTAGTGTAAATCACAATTTATGGTACATTTTGCACGAATGTACTTTAAAGTACAATCTATGGTACATTCTACAAAAATGTACTTACATTAAATTTTACAAGAATGTACTTTCAAGTACAAACGTAAAACGTACAAGTACAAAAACGTACAAAACGTAAAGTAAAATTTAAGTTCAATTTTACAAGAATGTACTTTAAAATACAATTTGTGGTACATTTTACAACAATGTACTTTAAGGTGCAATTTAAAGTACAATTTATGGTACATCTACAAAAGTAAAATTTAAGGTATATTTTACAACAATGTACTATAAAGTACATCTTAAGGTACATTTGACAAGAAAGTACAATTAAAGCTACTTCTACAATACTGTTAAAAAACTTAAGGTATATTTTACAACAATGTACTATAAAGTACAATTTAAGGTGCATTTTCCAAGGATCTTTTTTAAAGTACAATTTAAGGTACATTCTACAAAATTGTTCTGTAAAGTATAATTTAAGGTACATTTTACAACAATGTAGTTTTAATTTTAGCAAGAATGTACTTTAAAGTACAATTTCAGGTACATTCTACAAAAATTTACTTTAAAGTTAAACTTACTGTAAATTGTACACGAATGTATTTTAAAGTACAATTTGTAGTACATTTTACAACAATGTACTTTAAAGTGCAATTTACAGTACAATTGACAAAAATTTGCTTTATCGTAAAATTTAATGTACATTTTACAACAATGTACAATAAACAGTACAGTTTAACGTACATTTTACAACAATGTGCTTTAAAGTACAATTCAAGGTACATTCTACAAAATAGTTCTTTAATGTACAATTTAAGGTATGTTCAAGGTTCATTTTTGAAGAATACACTTTAAAGTTCAATTTTAGGCACATCCTGCAAAAATGTACTTTAAGGTACAATTTAAGGTAAAGTGCAACTTATGGTGCATTCTACAACAATGGTTTTTAAAGTGCAATCTAAGGAACATTTTACAAGACTGTACTGTGAAGTGCAATTTAGAGTACAATTTATACGTACAATTACAATTTATACGTACAATACAATTTACGATGTATGTATAGTATATGTTTACATTGTATACATATTACAAAAATGTACTTTAAAGTACAAAATAAGGTACATTTTACGCGAGTGTACCATAAAGTACAATAAAAGTTAAATTTTACGAAAATTTACTTTAAACTGCAAAACGAATATTTTAATGTAATTTCAAGAGAACTTTGAAAATACTAAATTTTGTGATATGTAGATGTATGTAAGTACACTTATAGGAAATATTTAGTATCAGAAGTTAATAAAAAAAATAATATAATTCATCAGTAGATTCTATTTGTTAAAAAAATTGTGCACTTTAGAATAACTGAAATTTTTTGTTAAATTCATCTGCTTATCTCATTGTAGTAAAATGGGCATGCCCTTTCAATTACTGATATTTCCATAATTAGATCTCTTGTCGTTTGTACGATTTCTACTAGAATAAACTTCTAACTACATATATTCCTGTAGTAATTTGGTTAACAACGAGGATTACATCTGGGTTGTCCCAAAAAATACTTGGTGCAATTAGAACCTTCTTGTTCTAAGGTCGCGAGTTTATAAATACATATTTACAAATCTATCAGCGTAAGATTTTATCTGCGATGATAACGATATAAATAATATTTTGGATTAGTTTATTTAATTCTAAATCATTATGATAAAGATTAAATTCAAAAAGAATCTACGTAAGAAAATCTGAAAGCAAAATATTCCTTCCCATAGACGTTTCTATGTTTGCCATTGGTCATCACGATATACCGTCCATTTTGCGATTAGATTAGAAGTTATACGCATATTTGTGTTTGTCAGTGGTGATCACGAAATACCGCCCAATTTGCAATTAGACGCACCGTTTAGGAGTAATAATCATTTTCACATACTCTTTAATCTCTTTCTTTTATCTCATATGCGTCTTGAACTGTTGCAACAAATATTGTCTATTAATACGACATGAATACTTACGTACATCTCCATAATCCGTATCCATAATCTTTGTTTCGTTATTAAATTAAAAAGAAATTGAAATTGTTTCAATTAGAATCCAATATTTTCAACAAACACCTATTTAAAAAATGTTTATTTAATTTTTTTTACAAACTACTGGCACAAAAATATATTAAAAAAACTGTGTTTTCATAAAGTGATGCCAAGTCATTTAAAGATCACCGCTGTGCATTTGTTTGTGTCCTATATTCGTCTCGTATAAATGTTACAAATTAAACATTATCTTACGTCAATAAAGCAACAATTTGTGAAAGATATTGAATAGTATTTAGTTGTTGTTCATATTGTAACTGATTCTTAAGAATCCTTTCCAGTTTCCAAACTTAACAGCCCATTCAAAATTGTAGACTAGAGATGGGCGCGTGACATTGAAATTTGTATGAGTCACGTCAGCTACGCGTTAATCACCAACTCTTATTTACACTCGTGAATATGACATGAATATGAATATGAAATCCTCATATACTATTTCGATCTGCAGTGGCGTCGACACACTCTGAGTTTGCCGCGTTAAAAGAGAGCGAGAGTGTTGTCTAGGTCGTGTCAGTAAAATCAGGGGGCATCAATGTCACAGCTGATCGAAATGGTAGTTGGATTTTGATAGAAATAAGGGTGAATGGAGAATGAGCCATAAGCAACTAGATGTAAATCAAAAGGCAAGCGATGGTCAAATAGTGTTTGATGGAGACACGCTGAAAAATCTGTATTTTTTCTTGTTTGAAAGCAAATATAACATGTATTTGGAGCTTGGTGCAAATGCTGCATATTTGTGCCCAAACATATTGTGTTTGCTATTCAATATTACACGTTTGAAACACACTGAATAATATATTGCAATATATGTGTTTTTGATCCACATACAGCTTTGTTTTTGATACAAATACAATTGTGTTTTTTTGTCGCTATTCTCTGTCAAGAGCAACCTAATAAAAAAGGGATACATATAGATTGTTCTCAGCCTAAGTTAATGTTATTGAAGATGAATAACAGTATTTTAGCAATATTCTTTCTGTCAGTGATTCAAATAAAATTCGGAATGCGAGTGTTAATGAAATGAGTGTTTCTTATGTTGACTGATCTGATGTGTATTCGTTTCATGCATTCAGTCGTCAATCGTTCAGTTGTGAGGAAAAACATGAATGCTTCGACGTAAGTATATGGATGCTTAGGATCAAGCACGCATTTGGTTTAACGTTAAAACATGGTTGTTTGCAAGTAAACATGGTAATGTTTGCAAATAAATATAAGTCAGTTTAGGACTTGCACTATATGAATATTAGGAGTGTGTTCCAAACATATACATTCTTTCTCATTTTCATTCGATTTATGTCCAACTTTAGCAAGCAAAGTGATTCAATAAGTCCTCAGATTTTAATTTTAAATAAAACACACAAAAATTCGTCGAAACGATTATTTTTTATTTCATCGTGTTTTTTAATCCATTTCATTTATGTATGAAAAACAATATCCGTTAAATTGCCACAATGATCCTTCTCGCAATACAGGAAGCGCGTATCAAATTGTTCTATGACCTTTTTTGGCATAGTTCGGGCTGTATACGAATATCATTTATCACTCGGCCTTATTGGCACAGACCATACTTTTCACGTAGCTCCAGAGAAAGAAGTCAAGTGATGTCAAATCGCAAGATCTGGGCAGTCATATGAACTCGATGTTTCGTGAGAAAATGCGTGCTGGGAACTTCGTTCGCAATAGGGTCATTGTTTCATGCGCTGTGAGGCAAGCGGTACCGCCCTGTAAAAACCACATCGTCTGCAAGTAAGTCCATGTGATCGAGTTGAAGCCATAAAAAGTGTGTTATCACGTCATGTGAACTGCTTTATCGGCATAATTTCGAATATGTACGATCCGATGACTTCGCCAGCCCAAAAATCACACCAAAAAGTGACTCGTTGTAGGTGCACAGTTTTTTTTTTAATTACATATGGATTTTTAATACGTCAAATGCGGTAGTTTTGCTTGTTAACTTATCCGTTTAGGTGAAAAGGTGACTCAGCGCTCATGACGAATTTGTTTGAAATCTCGGCATCAACTGCTTGTGAAATAAATATACGATGCAGCAAATGGTCTAAAGGCTTTAGTTCCTGTGTCAACTGAACTTTGTGGAACTGTCAACATAGGGCTTTTATTAAACTTCGCTGAAACGCGATGCAGGAAAGATTCAATTGGTGTGAACGACTGCGAATTGAGGTTCTCGCGGCCTTACCTAGACTTTGCTCCACAGCAGCAATATTTCCCGCCTGTAGTAGAACACATGAAAACGTGGATTGGATCCCTGCTCTGACCATCTTACGTTCCTTTCGGTGACTGTCACCGCGCTTAGTGGCGACGACACTATCGAGTACTTAGCCAGGAAAAAGATTCTCAAGATGCCGTTTCGAACCGGAGAGAGAGCTCCTACAGGCCCATAATGGGATGTTATGGGAATTTACTTATGGGGGAGGATTTTTGTCATACATAATTAGGTCCCAGAGCCGTATCCGGCAATTCTGTATCTTTTTATCGATAAAAATCGGTAGTTAAATTGTAATAGTTCATACAATTTCAAACACAAAATTTCCGAATTTTGTCAATTTATGTACCAATTTTTATCGCTAAAAAGTTACAGAATTCCGGTGCAAGGAACCATAGAGGAGATAAACTGGCAAGTATCGGGACTACCGTACCTGTTCCACTGGATATGGAGCATGTGGATATGCTGCTTTCTGCATACTTAAACCCGAAGCTCTCCGTCATGCGATTGATAGACGGTCTGGGGTCACAAAATGCAGGCTCACCAGGCAAATATGGGTAAAATATGACCTGAAACGTACGTTAAACTTGAAATATATTCATAGAACAGATATGCTAGTAGCTGTGTTCAGTTTACTAGGCAAGATTACTCAGTTCATGATTACTGCACAAGTTGTGGGGATGAAAAAGAGGACGATTGTATGAGTGGGAGATCATATCTACACATTATAAAAACGGTACCAGAAACATATTGAAGGAACAATGTATATGTTTGCAAACATTTCTTTATGAATTGAAGATCTGCTGATTTTTTGTTTCTTTCTTGCCTGAGACGTTTTTCAGCAGTTTTCAACAAACAAGGTCACATTTAGGTCACAAAAACATATATTATAACCTGTTCATCATTGCGTCTCCTACATGTAATATTTAATAGCAAACACAATGTGTTTGGACACAATGTGTTTGGACACAAGTATAGTATATTTGCGTCAAGCTAGAAACACGTTATATTTGCATCCAAACAATAACAAAATGCAGATTTTCCAGCCTGTAGGATCATACTTCATTTTGGATCTAACAAGCATTAAGGGAGTAAATGATCTTAGGACCATTCTGCAGAGTACTAATTAGTAAGCCACTGACAAATGTACGTCTCTTCTTCATCGATATACTGGAATGTCGGGATGAGGTATGATATGGTTTGTACGGCCCATAACATTTACAGATTCAACCATGGGGGACGGAATATGACGTCCGGTGGTATTGTAGCGGTCCTCTGCATAACCTAACCACATATCATTTGTTATAAACTTTTTAGGATTTACATAAACGATTTTATTTATTTGTCACAATGTCAGTGTATGTTAATTCTTAGGGATCTTCGATCGATACAAATTCGCACATGTAAATTGCAGAATTGAGTTTGTATATATACGATTGATGATCTACCGATGGTATCAATTTAGACATAGTACACTGAACGGAAAAGCATCGTCACAGGGATGAAAATGTTCATTACCCCAACAACTTTTGCCATCGAAAGTGAGCTAAAGTACAGTTTCATTCCCGCTACGAAAATGTGTTCATCAACTGCAAATTGTTCATCACTGTGATGAAAGTATAGTTGTTGCTGCAATGAATTTGATCCATTATTGCAACGAATTTGTTTCGTTGTTGCAATGAATTTGTTTCATTGCTACAATGAATTTATTGAAATGAATAAATATCGCTCCTGCAATGAAATTATTTCATTGCTGCAATGAATTTGTTTTATTACAGCAATAACTTCATTGCTGCTATGCATTTGTTTCATTGATGCTATGTACTTGTTTCATTGCTGCTATTATTTTGATTCATTGCTGCAATGATTTTGTTTCATTGGTGCAATGAATATTTTAAAGTGTGCTCGAAATTATTTATTGTTAATTGTACATAAATACACACAGGGAAAGATTAGTTGAAAATCAATTCAGGCATTGGAAATTCCATGATAAACTCTATATTTTGATCAGAATTCGTAATTGTCAAGCATCAGAATAATTTATCGATGTTATTGATAGATGAAAAATCAGTCTTACTAAATACAAGTTGCTATTACCGAATTTTAGCTGCATTAACCAATTTGAGTATTTCAAAAACCTCATTCATCCGAAATGGTAGATACAACTAATAAAAAGTACAATATTAGAATTCGTGTTCAAATATTAGTTATTGTAATCATAATTTAATTTCTGTTGCGAAAATACTTGTTGCAAAGTTATGTATTCGATTTTTCACAAGAGGCTTTGTTGTTAAAGAGAAACTACGTATATTGGAATGTTATATGAGGACTTTACAGAAAAACTAATATTTTAAACAGAAAGTGTTAAACAAAGTTGTGAAAAAAACAATAAAGTGTATAGATAGCAGCCAGCGAAGAATACATATTATCATAAATTGAGGTGAAGTGACACTTTTAAACATAATTGTTGAATATGACGCCACTATTGATGCCTTCGCAAACACATGCAGACAATTGTGGACACTTGGCTGGAGGAACTATTATTGTGGATGACACAAATTAACTTGAACATACATATGATACCCAGGGTAACCCATGCCCATTTTTGGTCGTAAATATGAAAAATGTATAAAAACTGTCTGCATCTGGAATACGAAGCGTCCAATTGAAAAAATAAAAAATTTTTGCGGGTTCCTAAGGGTTTCTCACAAAGTGTTCCAATTCGCATGAAATAATTTTTATTCAAAAAATCGCCAAAATAAGATTTTTTTATTTGAAAAATGTAAGTTTTAACGGATTTTAAGTGATGCCGTATGAGAGGCATCCATTGCTTAAAGCCTTTGCGGTTGGACGCACCGTTTCCGAGTTATAGCTATTTTTTTTTATTTTAGCGATTTACTTATTTTGGCAAATTTTAGAAAAAAAGTCCATACGAATTGGAACTGGACCACTTTAGAAAGCCGAAAAAATTAGTTATAAATATATACAAATTTAGTTTTAGCGATTTGTTTAAAAAAAAAAGTAATTGCGTGGTAAAGATATCCATTGGTTACAGCCTCCTTTGGAGGTAAAAAATTTGTTATTTTTGTGATTGGACCGTGTCCTAGTTATAGCCATTTATTTATTTTTGCGATTTTCTTATTTTGGCGATGTTACAAAAAAAATCATGCGAATGGGAACACTTTGTGAGAAACCCTTTGAAACCCGTAAAAATTTGTTATTTTTTCGATTGGACGCTCCGTTTTCGAGATATAGAAATTTTTTCATATTTTTGATCAAAAATGGGCACGAAATACGAATCCTGGTTATAACTAATAATAATTTTGTTTATATTTAAATATAAAATACACAATTTTAATAAAAATTAATTTTTTTTTTTACTTTTTTTTCTATAAAATTCATAATGGGTTAAAGCATCACCAAATGGTTGTGACAGCCATAAAATTCATGTAGTTACTTTAGTTTAGCATACCAATATATTATTTGGTACAACCGAATTAGTTTTTACATTTTTCGTTCATCCAACTAATAGAATATTCACCACTACAGAACAATTTGATTGCTAGAACTAAAACTCGATTGATAAATCACATTTATATCTTGTTACTGTCGCTTCAACTAAATATTTCAGTTCTTGCAACCAAACCTGAATTACAAATCAATTGATATGCACAACATTTGGTGATACTGACCACAATTATTGGTAATCACAATAATGTGATAGTCCAAGGAACCGCCAAATTTTAGTTGGCTGTAAATATAGTTGTGACAACGAATCACTTCTCTGTGTGTATACTGCTACTATTACATTGCAGCTGTGTTGATAACAATATTTTGAATTTTTGTTTCGAAAATGGTCTTAAATTGCGAAATATATTGTAGCCATTCCACTGGTCTGGAGAAAGATTATGGTAGTCGAGAGGTTGAGTGTTATTGTGGCCGTTGTTGTTAGGTGCTGCAATTAAAAACAAATATGAGGAATTTATTATTAAGATTTATATTTACGGTTTGTACATATCTACTTAGTATGTGTGTATAAGTACCTACCATGAATATGAGCTCTGCTCCCATATGGGTTTCATCACAGCAATTGATCTATGTTCTATTGTTCTGAAATCTATTGTTTTCTTAAGATATGCAATTGTTGTTGTTTTGAGGATTCTCTCATTCAATTGTAGCGCCACATCTTCGCGTCTTTAAGCCCGTGATCGCTTCTTCAACTGCTCTTTTATTTATTTTAAACAAATTTGATAAAATTCCGAATCGATTCATTTCATTGTTCGTTAAATTGTTACTTTTTATGATCGTCTTACTTGATACAATTTGTTCATTTGACTTCTTCCTTTTCATTGACTTCGACTCCAAATACCAAAACAAATAAACAAGCCCAACCGAATTATGGTTAAAAATCACCAACATTTTGTTGCGATTTGTAGCGTCACGCTCATTCACACACACAAATGTTCATACATATTTCGGGGTAGTTGTTCTGCTATCGAAACGTCATTTTCTTTGCTGTCATGTTGCTCCTTGCATTCTGTTTATTTATCAATTTGATTTATAGACACTTAATTTACAAAAAACGATCACGCAAACACATAAATTCACATAATTTACTTTTCACAATAATTTTTCACAAACACTTATATTATTAATAAGTATGTATATCTAATTAGTCTGTTTTAACAAATTTATTCCGGCTGAGAAACATGTCTACCACTTTCGGCTGTTGCAAAAGAACTGATTTAAGATGTGTACATGACCCTGTATTCACGCTCACCATGTTCTCTTGCTGGCCTCTTTTTTACGCTCGCACATTCTTTTGACTGCTTTTCTCTCTTTATCTTCAGAAAAATTAGTTTCGTTGCAATAACGAAATTGTTTTGTCAACTATAAATGTTGGCAAAACCGAAATAAATAAATAATAAACAATAACCTATAAAAAGGAAGATATAAATCAAATATAATAATTTTAAACCTATTTTCCGACAAAATTCAAATTAAATTAAATTGTTGCAGCGACGAAATGTAAGTTGTTACAGCAACGAAATGAAAAATTTTCAAAGAAATCATGTATGAAAGTTTTCGTTGCAGCGACTACCAAATTGTCGGATATACGAGACTTTTCATTGTAGCAACGTAAAAACATTAACGAAAATGGTTCATCCATGCGACGAACCGTTATTCTTTCAGTGTAGTTAGACATCTGATGATGAACTTGTCACGGAGTTCGAAACTAGTCATGCCAGTGAGTGTGCTTTACTGAATTGTCTATTATTTCCAACAAAAACCAACCATTTTTCGATTAGAGACATGTTCCTGACCTTGTACGCTTGTAGTATGAATTTATCATGCATTAACTTAAAACTAACAAAATCGGCCATAAAATTCAAATTCAACAAAAATGTTCGTTTGCCGCAATTAGATTCCCAAACGAAATTAATTCATCTGAAATTCGTTTGGGCGTAACGATACTTGTCGATGCGTGTAGGGTAGGTACGTTCCAAAAAAAATAAAGAAGAAAATAAGGAATTTAAAAATTCATATAAAATAAAAATCATCGTCATGTGCGATTTCCAAAACATTTAATGTTTGGCTCAAAATCGTTGATAGTGACACTATAACCGTTATAACTATTTGGCACCATTTCTCTTGGTAACTAAAGTCATATTTTTGAAATGTTTTACTTCACTTTTCTGCTATCTGGTACACTGCAATAGACCCAGTCTAATTTTAATCTCAAGAATATGTATACCAATTTGTAATTCCACTTTTCCTGCACAGTACATATTTGTTACAGCATGAATAATGACGGTTTTTCCAAAAAGTCATCAAAATTTTATAACTTTTATATTTTTAAAAATAAATACAATTAACTTGCATTTACCACCATTCCCTTTACGACCTTTTCTGTACATGTTTCTTCGCTACTCTTTTGTACCTCATGAAATTATTTATAGCACTTTCCAATCGATTTCTTATATTTAAATATGTAACTTTTTTTAAATTTTTATTTACGTTATTGGTTTTCTTTCATAAGGTTTTCAGTTCATTTTATTCATACCACATTCCGAAATACTTGACATTTTTAAATCGAAAGCGGGTGTAGGGCAAACAAATACGGATGAGAAATAAGAAGGGAGAAGTAAACATAATCCTTAAGAAACGTAAACGATTTGGAATTGTTATACATACATACATATGAATACATACTTACATATATTCCAGGCTACGACCCAAAATTGAAGATGAATAACGTTTTTGTTAATGTGGCACATGCGACGTTGCTGTTGCTGTTGCTGCTCCTGCATCGGTATCAGGGCATTACTGAATTGGGTCGTGGAGGCAACGGAGTTGCAAGTAATGGGAATATATTTATATATTTAATCTGTTTATGTTAAACATTACTAGAATATGCTTACGCAAGAGGTTTTGCTATAAGGACGTTTGAGATTCATTGTATCTTTAATACGAACACAAAATTTTTGATAAATTTATTTTATAATCTGTTTTATAGTCTTGAATACACGCAAAAGAAAATTCGTTACGCCCAAACGAAGAGGCACATTAATGAACTTTGTGTGCGGAATGCAATTGTGGCAAACAAACATTTTTTGAATCAAACCTAATATATAAAACATATAAATTCCTGTGCGAAAAATATCGTTTACTAGAACAGACAATTGTTTACACCAAACGATATTTGGTGACTTTAAACTCAATAAAACGTTGACGATAAACTATTAAACGATTAGACGGTTGTATAACGATTATATAATGACTAATGTCTCGGTCATCGGTGGTGCAATGGTTAGTGTGCGCGCCTCTTGTACATGAGATCCTGGGTTCGTACCCTGCTCTGACCACCTTAACATTTCTTTTGGCGGCGGTCACCTCGCATAGTGAAGGCGACACTATCGAGTATTTAGCCATGAAAAAGCTTCTCAAAATACCGTTCAGAATCGGTATAAATCCGTAGGTCCCAATCAGTGAGTGAAAACTGGAAAGCGCACAGCTCAGTGATTGTGAGAAGCTCTCCCCTGACCCTTCATGGGATGTATTGGGAAACAATTTATTTTTATTAATGTCTCGGTTCAGGATCAATTCAAAAATAAATTTTAATAGAAAACATTTATTAAAAAATACTACGAAATCGATAACACTATGCAACAAAATTTAGGTTTTTGCTTTGGGGGTGGACGATCCCTGCGCCAAATGATCACACTAGGTGAGTATAGTCAAACCCCAAAAATGTAGACAGCTGTGTAGCTATACTTTTTTTATATGAGTGGCAAGTTTGATTTTTCTTATCCGATACTGTCCGAGATAAATATACAAATCGAGTATAAATATTGAATTGAGCGAATGCTTG
Organism: Phaonia tiefii; assembly: GCA_963931995.1. NCBI lineage: Eukaryota > Metazoa > Arthropoda > Insecta > Diptera > Muscidae > Phaonia > Phaonia tiefii. Next base: position 136,870,043 of record OZ008370.1, read on the forward strand.
TGATAACATGCCTTCACTGAAATTTGACAAGGATTGTTTTCATAGAGTTTGTGACTAAACGACATATAAACAATAAAGATAAACTTCTTGAGCAATATAGTCAAATTTGTCTGACAATATATTTGTAGAACAACATACTGTGTTCAAAATAAACCATTTTAGATATAAATTTTAAGATTCCAAGATTTAAATTTTTAAAAAAGTACTAAAAAGACATAAGCACAGTCAAGATGGAGGATTCTCGTCTGCGAAATCCTCTAGTAAAATCCATTCCACAATAAGTTGGTAGAAGATTTGGATACTTTGCCGGTTATTTTATTGCAGTCTTCTTGACCTTGGCTCAAAAATGGGACAAAAAGGACGTCTGAAAATAAAGATAGACAATTTTCTTTCTGAATCCGTAGCTGGTCATTTAGTGTAAATAATTTTTTTTTTACCAAAGGACGAAAACCACCCTTTAAAATTTGAAATACAGCATTTGAATATTCTACGAAAATAATCCTTGTCAAATTTCACCTTTTTACCAAAGGACGAAAACCACCCTTTAAAATTTGAAATACAGCATTTGAATATTCTACGAAAATAATCCTTGTCAAATTTCACATCACAAGAATTTATACTCGGGTTTTAAATTTATCTCGGACACAGTAAAAAGTGTAGCCACACAGCGGTCTACAGTTTTGGGGTTTGACTATACTCACCTATGTCACGAATCGCGCGGGAACTGGCAAAAACTTAACACTGAAAAGCCACACGGCAAAAATCACCTTTTATATTTAAAGTGGTTTAAAAACTTATATCAAATCGCTGCAAGTCTGCAAGAAAGCACGAGGCAAGAAGATAATGGAGAAAAATAGCCTGCTGCTCTTAAATTAGAATATATGACCCTCAGTGTAAGTTGGTCCTGAGATATCTTCGATCGATACTTATTTGAATATGTAAATTTCATATTAAAGTTTGTATCAATATATAAGATCGCTGAGATACCGATGGTATCAATTCAGGCCTAGTAGTTAAGCATCTTATGACGAACCTATCACGGTGTTTGAAAGTAGTCATGCCAGTGAGTATACTTCCCTGAATTGTGTATCATTGCACCAAAACTAACCATTTTTCACTTAGACACAACACACGCTAACTACACGCTGAAAAAACGGCACCAGGAAACATGTATATGTTTGCAAGCATTGATTCCATGAATTGGAGATCTGTTGCATTTCTGATTCTTTGGTGGCTGTCACGGTTTTGTTTTCAGTAGCTTTCAACCAACAAAGCCATATTTAGGTCACAAAAACATATATTATAACGTATTAGTCATTGTGTCTTAAACATGCAATATGTTAATTAGCAATCGCAATGTGTTTGGACACAAGTATACTATATTTGCGACAACCTACCAACAAGTTATATTTTCATCCAAACAACAACAAAAAAGTCTGATATCTTAGCGTGTATAAAAGTGTAACAACACAAAAGTTTCAAATTTTTATTGTTCATTTTCATCCAAAAAATTGAGAATTTCATAAATAATTCAGCTTAAAACCCCCATTTTTAGCTTGTACTGAAAATTTCCAAATTTTGAGTTATTGACCTTTTAAAGTTAGGGTGCGATATGTTTCTCACCTTGTAAGTTTGTAAAGGGTGTCCCATTATAAGTGCAGGACATAATTTAACAATTAAACGCACATTTTTTGACCGAGTGCTTATATTTTTATTGCAAATCTGGCAAATTTCCCCCCGGTACCCTGATGACAGGCCCTTGCTCATTTCAATAAATTTTCGATGACATTTTGACAAAGATATGGCTCTGTCTCTACGATGACGGATCTCAGCCGTGAGATCGGGAATTGTTTAGGGTTTATTGAGGTAGACCAGATATTTCACAAAACTCCAATGAAACACATCGAACGGCGTTAAATCGTACAATTTTGGTGGCTAGTTAACATCGAAATTTCGAGAGATGATTCAGTTTGGAAATCGTTATGGACGGTGTGGAAGGTGGCGCAGTCGTGCTGAAACCATCATGTTCCTGTAACGAATATCATTCACAGCCACTGCATTTCACGTCGCAGATCAAAATCTGTACCAGACATCTGCTCGTAGTGGATGAATACAATTATCGTGGATAGCGCACTCACAGAAAAATTCGGTGGAAGAGCCCTATTAGCCGTAACCGAATTTAGAGGTTATCACAACCAAACTGGATTTCATCACAACTGAATTAGAGGTTGTGTCGCCTGAATTTGAGGTTGTCACAGCCGAATTAGAGGTTTATGCAACCAAAATTAGAGGGTGTCACAAGTGAATTTTTAAATTTTTTATATGAATTAAAAATTAATTTTGTGACAATTTTTTAATGTTCATTCAATTTTATTTCTGTATTCTCAAAAATAATTACAAAGCTTCAGGGAAAGTATCTCATTTTACATACCACTTCCGACCGTATTTGAAGTCCCGGCCATCATTGGCACGTTGAACAATTTCAGATCTGTTGACATCTGCTTGTCCTGCACGCTGATAAATGTGAGCATTTTCTGCACAACAAGACGTTTTAACGCAAAAACCACATCTCCAACATTTCTACTAACCACAAAAAAAATCTTTAATCTTTAATTTTTTTAATAGATTGATTTTAAAATTTTAAACGTCATGTTTGGAATATATAGAATTATGTTGTGGTAATCTCAACCGCCTCTTTTACATGAGCTCCTGGGTTCGATCCCTGCTCTGACCACCTTAAATTTCTGTCGGCGGCGGTTACCTCACATAGTGACGGCGACACTATCGACAATTTAGCCATGAAAAAACTTCCAAAAATACCGTTCAGAATCGGTGTACAAACTGTGGGTCCCAATCAGTGAGTATAAAACTATAAAGAGCACAGCTCACTCGTTGTGAGAAGCTCTCCCCAATCCCTTCTTTGGATGTAACCGCATTGGAAATGAATTCGGTAGCAGCGATAGAATTCATTAGAAGTTAGGTTATAAAAGTAAAATTATCGCAAAATGCGGTCTTTGCAACCGGCTTAAGGTCAAATTCGGTTATTGCGAACGAATTGATACTAAATTCGATCGTTGCCACAAAATTGATGTCAAATTCGGTTGTTGCGCCTGCATCAATTCAGGTGATATTCTGCAATGATATTCAATAATCCTAATACACCCATGTGCTGCATTCCGATTCGTATTTATTTCACAAAGCATTTTAAATTCACAAGTATTCGAGTTTGGTGTTCTGAGATTTCACTTTTCGAACTTATTTTTTAAGTGGCCGATTTTACACAGTTGAATTGCAAAACATATGTTTTATTGCCAAAAATTAGGGAAGACAAAAACAAACAGAACGGTTATTGAATCTCCTCCTGTCTTCGTGTCTTGTGTTTTCCCCTGTAAACACAAACAAAATATAAATAATTATAGACAGTCAAAATTTCTCTTCACTCAAATGCCAACAAACACAACGAGTGAAATCCTAGTCATTCTGTTCTCTCTCTCTTACTCTCTTCATTGAATATTTCAATACACGAGCAGCTCTTTGATAGTGTTATTGTATATAACTATAAAAATTCCAACCATGTTGAAGTAAAATTACATAAACTATGCAAAAAGTATGAAATAATCAAGATATGACAAATGCCTCTGAGTGAATTTCTAGCACTTTTTGGTTCTCTTTTACCAGGGTTTCCAAATTGCGCACATCTTCTGCAGGTCAATTCTGTAATTCTCCTAGCTAAATCTCTAACTCTATCGCTAAAATGCCAAAAAAAATTACAAGGCAAATTTCTTAGAGATTTCTCTAAATCCGTATTCTGTAACTGCAATCTCTTAGCTAAAATTTCTTATTTTCGCCGTAGCTAATTTGCTAAAAGTAGTCTATACTACTCACTCTGCTTTGATACAATGCTGAGAAAAAGAGACAAACATATTTCGCATACATTTGACACTTTATATTAGAGCTGCCAAGCTTCATATTTTGTTATCCTCAAAAACATATAGTATTTTCCTTCATAAAATTGTTAAAAGAACTTGTAAATTGCTAATTTTTAAAGGAAAAACTTGATAGTTCTTGTCAAATTGTATTTAGGTTTTGCAACATACGTTTAGTATTTTGCCGAAAAACCACCAATTATTGATATCCCTCTAAAAGTTTGCAAAACATGGCAGCTATATAAAGGCTTAGTTTATTTTATATAAAAAAGTAAACAAACAGTTTATAAAATTTGTGCTGTGTAAAAACTCTGCGTGCTCCTCCATGTATTGAACTAAAATGAATTTCTGCTCCTTTGTTATTCTTTTGGTGGATTCCTCCATTTTACTGCTGAAATTACAATAATTTTAACAATTTTTTTTTCAATTTACAATTACTTACCTTTTAGCGGCTTCAATTTTTGCTTGCTAAAAATTCTTTATTTAAGAGACAATTAACAGCTGTTTATTGCGTACAGAATACAAAATAAGAGTATTTTAGAGATGAACGGTTAACGCTAAAATTACGGCGAATTCCATTTGTAAGAGATAGCTCAATTTAGATACACGTTACAGAATTGCATTTGATGCTAAAAATCTCTAAATTCTTTTTAGAGTTTTTTAGCGATGGAGATTAAGCTTTAGCAACTTACAGAATCCAGCTGCTGGTCGTCTAATTCTTGATCGTCTTTGCGCCAAAAACAAACAACACAAAATGACAAATAAAAGAGTTGCCACTGTTACTCACTTAGACTTTGAGTGAATAATTATAATTTGTACTCATTTAGAAGCATAGAACTTAAAAAATAATAGTTTTTGCATTATTGTCTTACATATGCCGTCGTGTTTATGTTGATACTCGTATATTTGCGATATAACTCTAAAAATTAATAAACTGATTGTTGAATTTCTTAAATCTCTCTGGTATCTTTGGATTTTGGAACATCCAATACATAGCTGATTTGCATAAAATGGTATAAATGTGTAATGAAAACAGAATGGAAAATCAAAATTTTTAGATAATTTTATTTAATGACTTTTTGCGAATAAATACTTGAGAGACATTAGTTTTGAACAACCAAGTTATGAAAAAACATACACGGACTTCATTCTGAAATGTTATTTTTTACGTAGTTTGTATTTTTGATACAGAAAATATTATTTACTTTTACTTTCACAACAACATTTAAAAAAATGCTGCAAAATTGTAATCGTGCACATTTACTGGGCCACCCTTTAATATTAACTTTCCATACATCAACATAAACAACGTTTCCATAAACTGTTCTTGTGTTTACTGCAAACGAGTTATAAAGACTGATTTTTTTGATGCTTGGCTTTTCTTTGTAGAATTGTAGACAGCTCACTTATGATTCGTGGCATGTCTCAAAGTAACACATGCGCAGTTGTTACCACTGCAATTTCACCGTGGAAATACTTGCACTCTATTTCACCGTGGAAATGTTTGCACGCTTTGACCAACTGAGAAGCCCATTTCTGGTTGAATATCAATACATGCGCTGCTAATTCAACCTACAAAATGCACTAATTGGTGCGGTTTATGGACCATGGGAATCACCGGGTAGTATTTCATTAAAGATGGCAATCACCACAACGTTACCATCAATGACTCCCACTATCCCTCGATGGTTCCCTCATTTTCCCCACAAACTGTACGAGTTGAATCTGGTAGACATTTGGTTACAAATAGACGGCACGACATGCCACACAATGGACATACAGTGAGATGAGTTCCGTAAGCAATTTACTTTACATTTATGGCCAGTGAGTTGGCCATCTACGATATATCGGGCGATTTGACGCCTCTAGATTATTTGTTTGTGAGGTTATGTGAAGTCACACGTCTATGTTGATAAACCAGGGCCAATTTCAGCCTCGGAAAACAACATTACTCGTGTTATTAGGGGGCTAATAACCGCTATGCTCGAAGAAGTGGCTCAATATTCGACAACTCGTGTGGAACAGCGTTGTCATAGCCAATATTTACACGAAATAAACTTTAAAAACTAAATGGAAAACAATCATTTTACCGACACAAATACAAATTGCATACACTTTTTCAATTCTTTTGTGCTTATTTTGAAAACTTTACAACAAAAGATTAAGAACTCATCCTTTACGAATTCCGAAATCAAAAAATAAACATGAAGAGACCTATTGTCTGGGAGTGATCACCTTTGCATACACACGCAATACAACTTTTGCATACAACTTTTTCGTTTATAAGAAACGGTTTCATTATTTACCGCAAAACTAAATTATGACAATCTATTACTTTACAGCAAAATAAACGACTACTTCGATAATTTTTTATATTTACGGGAATATAATAAACTTTTGCGGTCCTCATGGTGACCGATAAAGGTGATACTGCAAAGAAATCCCTTTTATCGTAAGAGACGATTTATTTGTTGAAAACGAACTTTCAGTTAACCCAAATTTGTCAAAAGTTTATTTTGCGGCAAACAAAGAAAACAGTTTATTACAAACCAAAATATGTATACACATACGCTTGCAGCCATAGGGTATCAACGGTAACAAATCAGTAAGAAACGAAATATTTTTGGTGTAAGGAATACATTCGATAGGGTCGGCCTCCATACAAAAAAAAAAGTTGGGCGAGTCGCACCTTAGAATTAAAGATTAAGCCATAACAAATCCGGGACCACAAAAAAAATTTTTTTCGCGCACCCTAAATACGGCCGAATTGGTTTTATTTTGTGCTGCGTCGTCATTTGGAGTCCGATTCGAACGAAATAAAAACAATTGTTTTTGTTTTTACAATAGCTACAAAGTGGGTACAGTAAAAGAGAAAGTTTCATTATTTTAAAATGTCTTTATTTATATAATAATATTATCCCGCTTAGGGTGGTAGAAAACGCTGTAGAAGAAGTTACAGGTAGAAGTTGACGTCAAAAGTAAAAAGTTGTGTATGAAGAAAATGTAACTATTGTAAAAACAAAAACAACGGTTTTTATTTCGTTCGAATCGGACTTCAAATGACGACGCAGCACAAAAAAAACCAATTCGGCCGTATTTAGGGTGCGCGAAAAAAAAATTCTTTGTGGTCCCGGATTTGTTATGGCTTAACCTTTAATTCTAGGGTGCGACTCGCCAAACTTTTTTTTCCGACCCTATCTAGGAATACATACAAGGTGACGCATAAGCAACGTTATAATTTAACTAGTGAATACATGTTTTGCTTATTTTTCTGTTTGCTTTATTTTCTAAATTAACTTTGAAAAGTCAGCATTCGATTATTTTGAAAGTCAGCCTTCGATTATTCACACAGATAGGTGATACTGAAATCTTTTTCACGTTCGAAAATCAACTAGCGCTACAACAATTTACCGACTGGTTCAACGTTTTGGGCAACAAGCGGCGGATCTTCCGCGTGCTTGAAGACCTGGTGCAGTTCGAAATGATGTGAACATTATTCGGATCCAAGAAAGTATTGAGGAAAACCCCGGAACTTTCACCAGACGACATTCAAGTTACATCTTTTCTCCTGTAATATTTGATTGGTTCACGAGTTTAAACCAACCCAGCAGCGTAACCGCCGAGGCATTCTCAAAATATTCCTGCAAATATGCCTTATGAGGCAGTTTGTTGGCATTCACCTATGCCTTCTCCTAGCAGGCATTCATACAGACCTTCCTTCCGCCTTTTCATAGACTGTTAAAAAAAATTCGGTACACATTCACATCTCACTTCCTGATGGTGGCTTGGAAAGAGGCCTCATCGACAGGTACAAAAAGATCCGAAGGACATGCTTGTTTCCCTTCCGAATACAGGCCTGTCAGAAGGCACACTCTGCACCTTTGAAAATATTTCATTTGCATGCACGTTTCCCTTCTTAAAGCAGGCCTGTTGGCAGGCATACTGGTGAAAGGGAATATGGATGCTCATACGCTTCCACAACTCTCTTTTCCAAGCAGGTCTGTGAGCTAACGTAATGCGAGAGGGATGCTGTGTTCGAGATAACTCGTCTTTCCATATGTTCGCAATTCGTTTTAAAAAAATCACAACATGCGTACATCCGACTATAAGTTCTGAGGTGGCGTGTTCAATTCCTGAGACTGCGAATATTAAAAGAAATCTTAGTAACGTTGAAAAATAGTGTTAATAATTGAACTAGGACAAATAAAAATATCTGAACATTATACCTATAAATACGGGAATAACTCACAAATATTATGTATTCTTTTACGAGTCTTTCTTCTGTAGTCCCCCTAGGTAACCTTCCATTAGCAAGCCTTCTAGTAGCTTTGACTGAGAAGGTCTTCTTCTTTTATTGACTATTTTACAACCTCACCAGGTCAAACGTCTTACACATATTAATTAAACCATAAACATATTCCTCCAGCTGGCTCTATCCTTCGCCTTTTCTCGCCAGTTGGAAACACCAAGGATACGAAGGGATTCTTCTGTCTGGTTTTTCCAACGGAGTCTTGGTCGTCCTGCTTCCATCGGGTACGCTATCGAAATCTTCTCGAGTTGGTTCATCTTCAGACATTCTGATAACAATGCAACTGGCCTAATTTGATTCGTCTAGCTATGTCCACGTCAGAATATAACTTATATAGCTCTTGGTTCCAGCGACGTTGGGATCGCCGTTTTCCCTAACAGGACCATATATTTTACGGAGAATTTTTCTCTCGTATACCCCAGGTGTTTTTCATCCGCTTGCGATATGACCGAAGTTTCGGAGCCATATGTCAAGACAGGAAAAATGAGAGTCTGATAAGCTGGACTTTTGTCTGTCGAGAGAGGGCTTTGTTCCTAAAGAGAAGGTCTTATATCAGGGATTTTCTCTGCGGGCCTGCCAAGAGAAGGGAAATGTACAGGCCCCGCTTCCTATGGCTCCCTATGTTAATTGGAAAATACGATTGCATTTGTAGGGTGGGGCTTCTGACTGCCTTTATAGGCCTGCCAGAAGGCATGCAAGCAACGTCTTTTTGTTTCTGGGCAAATGATGCACAAATTCGCATTCAATATAAACGCCGTCTTAGAAAATTGTGCCTAGAAAACAACGATATTATTCACACACTAATAATGAGCGATGAGGCCCATTTTCATTTCAATGGTCACGTGAATAAACAAAATTGTAGAATATGGGACTCCCAAAATCCAAGAATTATTGTTGAATATCAAATGCACCCACTTAGATGGCCAGTATGGTGTGAAATAACTACAGAACGGATCATTGGACCATATGTTTTGAAAACGATTAACAAGTTACAGTTAACGTGAATGACATTCGATACCGGGCAAACAATCCAGAATTGTGGTTCCAACAAGATGCAGCCACAGCTCACACAGTTCATCCAACTATGGCTCTTCTGCGCGAATTTGTTGATTATGTCTGTTTTGGACTGGCTACCGCGTTCTCCATATTCAACGGCTCCCGATTTTTTCCTTTGGGGCTAGCTAAATGGTAAGGTGTATGCTAAAAAGCTAACAACTATCGAACAACTTAAGGTCAATATCCGAGACATATACAAATTGAACAAGGAATCGGCTATTGCTCTGAAGGTCGAAATATAGGAGAGACAGGGTATTAAAGTTTGGAACAATGGGAAGTATCTCAAATAAGTATTAAGTTTTATTCAGTAAAACGAACTAGAACTTCAAATTCCACCATCCCTAATGCACATCCCTTTAACACACACCCAAATGCTCACTCATTCCCGTACCACTCTCACAGGATATGGAAGCTCATGTATGGATGGCATTAACATAACATTCGAACAGTCGATGTCGAGGAATGTGTCAGATACAAGAGGATTTGTTGCATTTTTGTATTTTGTTCGTTTTTGTTGCTGAGATAATATTGATACTGCGAGTATTTTAATGAAGTTTCAGTTTCAATTTCAGTTTCTGTTTCAGCAGCCAACAATGTTTCGGTTTAATCTCGATTGTGTCATGACTGTAGCCTTGAGAGAGCCTTAATGCGCCAGGAAGTCTAGTAGACATAATCGAGGATTCTTTTCAGCTTAAATTCTATAGTATGTTAGTGATAAGGCGAAGAATAAATAATGGCTATGGTACTAAGAGTATAAATATCATTAGTTTACTTGGTATGTGAATGTCAAAGGAATTCATTTACAACAGCTATTGGCGGAAATAAAACAAAATCCAATTTCAAAGAATTTAAATATAAAGCCAGTGTCACACTACCGGAACAAATGGAGCGATTTGCGCAGAAAAAATTGGAGTTAAACTCTAACTGACTTGAGGAAAAAAAGAAGTCAAACCGGGCGATCTAGCAGGCCCCTACAAATTACCAAAACGAATCAAACTGCGACCATTGCGTCGTTAATGGTCAGGAGAGCGTGAGCGTGCAGGGAACATCATCACGTCCATGGTAAAATAAGGAAGGTAAATTCGTTAGAACAGCTGTTTTCAATTTGTTCATTGTGCTTGAACATTTCCGATGTCAAACTCATATGTACTTTGTTTTTGTACTTTTTTTGTATTCCTGTGTTGTTGGTATAGATTGTATAGATTGACAACTTAACCGATTGAAAGAAAAACAAAATGCCTGTTGTTGCTGCCAACAACAACAACAACGTCTACTGCTACTACTTGGTTATTTTACTCTGATCAAGTCTTTCACCAAAATGCGATGCAGAGACAAAAGAGACTCTTGTTGTTCCAGCCTCACCGAGGAGAGCGGCCAAGCGTCTATGTATTTCACCAGTTGAAGTATCGAAATTCACGTTGCGCCAAAATCACTGACAATTTATTTCGTAAAACAATAAATCAGCGTTCTTGTTGACGAACCATGACTTATCAACGTGTATTTTGTGTCTGTTTATTTGACAAATATCAAAATAAAACTGACAGTTGCCGTCAGTTGCGAAACTTATAGCATCTTTCGATAGGGTGATACATTTTGGGCCCCTCTGTAGTTATTTTTTCACAAGTTCTCTAAAATGTATGATTTTCAAGCCTATACGAAACACTTTTAAAAAAAATTCTACACTGGAGAAAATGTAACAAAACTAAACAAACGTACGCAAACAGTATATTAAAATGTACAAAAATTGTTCCATAATGTGCACAAAGTGTACGATTAGAATAACACAATTTAGTATATGAAAAAATGTAAGCAAAACGTATAAAATGTAGCAAAAATTATACAGTGTTTTAATCAAAAGTGTACATAAATTGTTCCAAAAAAGTTAGCAACTCTTACTGAAATGTACAAAAAGTATACCAAACAAATTTAAATATTGTACTAAAAAATACACAAAATATATGCAGTAAAAGAGGACGACCAAGCTCCGCTGGAAAGACCAGGCAGAAGAATCCTATCCTTGTTGTTACCAACTGGCGAGAAAAGGCAAAGGATAGAGCCAGTTGGAGGGATATGTTCAAATTTGTTTGTTTGTTTAATTAATATGTGTAAGACATCTGACCTCATGAGGTTGTAAAATAGTCAATAACAGTAAGTAAAAGTAAGATCGAATTTCAGAAAATTCTTTTTAGCTTATATCTAATTCATAAGGGAACAAATAAGTACATCCCAAATTTCATATGTTTAGCTTCTTGTTGGTACGTCGATTGATCTATTTACTGCCACGCTCCGATTTCTACCGCGCCCAATTTGAGTGCATATAAATCCCTTATAGCCAAATCTATACATACTCTACCACATACTACCTACATTCTTACTTGTACAGAAACAACGATGACATTATAATAACGAAAGGTACAGGTGAGAAGGTTCAGTCCATTTATTTTCTTATACTCTGTTCATTAAGCATCTCTGTTAAAACAAAGAGAAATATGTCTAAAGCAAATGTTTGAGTGGCCGTCGGTGGTGCAATGGTTAGTGTGCGCGGCTCTTGTACATGAGATCCTGCTCTGACCACCTTAAAATTTCTTTTGGCGGCGGTCACCTCGCATAGTGACGGCGACACTATCGAGTATATAGCCATGAAAAAGCTTCTCAAAATACCGTTCGCAATCGGTGTAAAACTGTAGGTCCCAATCAGTGAGTGAAAACTGGAAAGCGCACAGCTCAGTGATTGTGAGAAGTTCTCCCCGGTCCCTTCATGGGATGTAATGGGAAACCATTTATTTATTTATTTTAAATGTTTGAGTCTCAATTATGAAAAGGAATAATAACTTAAATCGACAGTCAGTCACCCAATGATTTTGTGGAAGAACTTGTGGAAGTGGAAGAACTTATTCTTAAATAGCCGGCTTACATAACTAAAACGGAAAAACTGTTTTTGAAAAAAAAATTTAATCAACTGGGCTTTGAAAAATCGTTATTTGAATAAATTGGAAACCAGATTTAATTTCGGTAAAACCCGGTTGTTTCGAAAAAATGCTTTCCATTTTGTTAAATAACCGGTGTTCGGTAAAGGCTATGTGATTTTCAGGATTTTCAATTTTCCATTTCAGCAGCCCCTAATCCAATTACGGAAAGCCTATTTATAGCTACTCTAAAATAGGAGCATCCACACAAAACTTCATGATTCTAGGACCGCCGCTTGGTCAGAAAGCTTATTAGTCTGATTTAGTATCACTCTAATTTCTTCCGTACCCAACTTAGATATTAAAAAATCCCTTATTAGCTGAAGTCTACTTCAATAGGGGAATACCCACACCAAATTGCTTAATCCTTACGATACGTCAGTTGTTTGATCAGGGTGCCAATTGGTTTTATTTTATATTTATTCTACCGCACTTAGCTGAAATTAAAACTTAAATTTGTTAGTTTTTACTCCAGGAGAGGAACATACTGTCTACATTTCATGATCATATCCACACCTTTTTGGTCGCAACAGCAATTTCTCTGATTCGATTTAATATTTCTACCGCTTCTATTTAATATTTCAAAAAATCCTGAATTAATTTTTCTTTATTTTCTAAGAGCAACATCCACACCAAATTCCATGATTGTAAGATGGCGCGTTTGTGGTCAAAACGGCAATTTCTCTGATTTATTGCTACGCCCATTTCTAACGTCCACAATTTGAATTTCGGAAAACCGTAAATTACCATTTTTTATTTTATAAAAGGAATGTCAGCACCAAATTGCATGTTCCTCGGATGACGCGTTGGGTCAGAATCCCAATTTCTCTGATTTAATGCCACACCCATTTCTACCGCCCCCGATTAAAATTTACAAAAATCCTTTCTTAGCTGCCGTCTCCACTTTACAGAGAACTTCCACACTAAATTTCATCATCCTATCTTCAGTTGATTGGTCAGAGCGATGATGTATCACCCAGTCAGTCAGTCACCAAGCAATTTTATATGTAAAAGTATATGTAGATCATAGAGGCCCTAACGACAGTTCCACTAAAGAACTTTTTTGAGCAATTTATAAAAAAGTCCAAAAATGTGCTATTTTTTTGGTTCACTTGAATAAAGACACTTTATTATTTTTTTTTTTTATTTTTAAAGAAAGCGGTAATTTTTTGTAGGGGGTGTTTGTTTTTTACAATTCATTACATCTTAATCATCTTACAAGTCACAATGGAAAAACAAAAACGTTTTTAAATCTACCGGAACAACTAAAATCGATGTTCACCGTTCTGAAGGATATTCTAACCGCGCAATAGCTAAAAAAATTGGGCGGAGCCCAATAGTTGCCGACAATTACATCAAGGACCACGAGGGGTATGGGAAAAATTTTAAAGGAAGGGTTTCAGTGCCTTTATCTACGTATGAGAAAAGAAAAATCATCAGAATTGCTTCTAATTCTGCCTTATCCTAGTCAAAAATAAGAGCTCAAGCTGGAGTGGAAGCGATCAAGTCATCAGTACGCAGAGTAATTAAGAGCTGAGTATCTTAAATACTTGAAATTACCGCCACTTAATGCTCCTGGTAAGGAAAAGCGGCGTCAATTCGCAAGAGACTACATGGTTTGGGATGTGCAGCCAAGAGGTCATGTAAATGACTGGGGAACAGTTGTATTTGCGGACGAGAAAAAGTTTTGTTTGGATGGGCCTGATGGTTCCAACTATTATTTTCATGATCTGCGCAAAGAAAAGCGTTGTTATGGTGTGGGGTGCTATTACGTCCTATGGCACCATCGATCTTGAATTTCAAAGTGCAAAAATGACTGGTGCAAGCTATAAAACGTTATTGGAATCGGCTTTTCCGAAGTTCAGTGAACTATTTGGTCCCTAATCTTGGACATTGCAACAGGATAATGGCCCTGTACACAACGCCAGAGTAGTAAAGGAGTTCCAAAATGTGAATATTATTGACTGGCCACCCTATTCGCCAGATCTAAAGATTATCGAAAATGTGTGGGGTTGGTTATCTCGTAAGGTCTTTGAAGGAGGTAGACAATTTGATGACAAGCAGTCACTAATTCAGGCCATTAAGGATGCTTCGTCCGTCGAACAGTGGGCTCGAACTCGGCAAAACGCGCGCATACGCATTTACGGACGCAGAAATCATACTAAAATGTCTATACAAACACTTATTTATGCTTTTGAGGTCGCTGATTTCGAATTTGAGGTCAAAAATGTGATTTAACCAATTATAGGTGGCGCCACCGTCGATTTTTTATATTAATTCAAGTAGAATATGCTATTTGATGTGATTATATGGGTTTTTGAGGTCGCTGAGTTTAAAATTGAGGTCAACAACAAATTTTTAACAATTGTAGGTGGCGCCACTCTCGAGTTCTGTTGAATTTCATTACTTGAAGCCATTTGGTATGTTTATACAGGTTTTTCAAGATATATTGATTCTAAATTTTAAAGAAAAACAGCAATATAAATAAAAAAATATTTGTTATTCTATATCCAGCAATATGTAATAAATAATTAATGTAACGAGGGAAATTCGGATCGGTCTGCAGTATCTTCAAAAAAAAACATAATATTCGTGTTCATAATGTTATTGGAAGTATTCAAATGTAAAAATTAAACACGATATTTACCGAGTTTTTCCAAACAATTGAATAATCAGTGGTATCAATAATTCGAATCGGAACAATAGCTGTAATTACTACAGATGCATCTGATGCCGAGTTTTCTGAAAACATTTGCTTGTACTCGGATTGACCTGAACTGCCATCAAAACCCCATACATGTCTGTAAATCGTATAAGAGATTTTTAAAATTGAAATTAAAATTAAAATAGCATTGAATTGAAAATTTATTTTTTTGAGTTATTCATCTAAAAGCAAGTAACTAACAAGTAAACGAGTGACTTGCCTTCATCTGAGGTGTTCATTCTCAATCTTTTGTATTTTTCTTTCGTAAGTCGAGATAAATTGTGAGAGCTTTATCCTTGATCATTTCCGCGGGGATGTTTTTGCGCTTCTCATGAGATTTTAAACAATTTTGGACATGATCAGGACTTTGGACTACCACAGATAAAATTCGAGCTGCTTTCGGATTTCTCTCCGATCGCAAAGGTGAACTTGCTGCAAATACCAGCTCTTTCGAACTTTTTTGACGCAAATCTATAATAAAATATGAATTTGAATTTATTATAAACAATACAATCATAAGTCACCTTCTTTCCGTGCCCCAGGATTTGAAAAAAGGGATCGCTTTTTGGCAGCTGATTTTCTTTCGTACAAATTTTGATTCAACCAATATTGGTACTTGGATTCGAAACCTTTATTTGTTCGGTGACACTTGTCCCAGAAGGATTTTAGATTTTTGATAAACCATTTGGCTACATTCTCTTTCAGACAAAACACGTTTTCGACGACCCAAGTTTCCATCTCACCAATCATTTGTTTATCACTTTTCGACTTGGCGAAAAATTTTTTGTAGAAAAACAACCTCCTTAAATCTGAAAACCAAGTTTTATCAGAATCTCATAGTTCACTAACACAAAACATCTATTAACAACAATATAAAATAAGAAAACCACAATGTTACCTGTTTTCCCCATTTTTTAAATGTACAATATCAAATTTGAACTATTACACACTTCCTCTGAATGCATAAACAAACTGAAACACGTGACTACAACATAAAATATATTTCTTTTGTTGATGCATAAGTAGGTACTTTGAAAATATGAAGAGCAACATAACAGTATTTTTTTTAAGAAAGAGTAGACAAAACAAAGGGTGATATTTACAGTGGTTAGAGTTGATCATTATATATTGTTTTTTAATAAAAAGTGAACATTTCAAAATTTTGAGTTAATACTCTTTTGTTGAATAGGTGCGATATGTGGTGCAATAAAAAAGCATTTCAATACGTAAAACCTATCCTTTTAACACGTTGGAATATTTTATTTTACCAGAAACTAAAAGTATGAATATTTGATTTTCGTTATTTTATAAAAATTAAAATGTTTGGACCTCCACCAATTCCAAACCTGCAGGTTTCGGCAGCTGGAAATTTGATGACATGTTTTTTAATGTTTGAACTTTTTTTTCGTACAAATCTCATCCCTGCTCTCCACTGAACAGAAAAGTTATGATCTTTTTAATTGTAAAAACACAATTTTTTTACAATAATCAGTTTAATGCAGCCAATTATATCCATGCATATATGGGTTCATGAAACTTTGTGGGATTATAAAGTAAAGTTAGAACTTTATTTTCCTCAAAAAAACATTACCGCACATCATTGCATACACGAAATACAGTATGTTTTCGAATTTTCAAAAACAAGAAAAAACGTAAAAAATTAAAAACTGAAGAATTGATGTTAATTTTACACATCACACCATAGTCAAATAACCTTCATGTGACAATTTCTGATCTTCATAATAACTGGGCTTAAAGAATACGACATTAGAACGCGACAAAATCGACAGTATGTTTTTTACTGTACGCGCGCCTTTTGCCGAGCTCGAGCACACTGTGCGTCGGTGGTTCAATGGTTAGTGTGCCCGCCTCATGTACATGAGATCCTGGATTCGATCCCTGCTCAGACCACCTTAAATTTCTTTCGACGACGGTCACCTCGCATAGTGACGGCGACACTATCGAGTATTTAGCCATGAAAATGCTTCTCAAAATACCGTTCGGAATCGGTGTAAAACTGTAGGTCCCAATCAGTGAGTGAAAACTGGAAAGCTTGGAATCAAATTTTCGTTGGATTACATAGATTCTCTTTATCTCTGAATGAAAAGCCTTATATTTGAAATTATTAAAAACAAAGGGGGTTGTACCCATTACTAAAACTTCTTAAATAAAGTGAAATAAATTTAAAAAAAACAAGAAAAACTGTTTTTCATTAAAATTAGTTAAAGTTAGAAAAACAGCACATTTTTTGACTTTTTTATAAATTGCTCACAAAAAGTTCCTTAGTTAAAAAACCACTATTGTAATGATTTTTTTTATATCTTAAGATGTCTAGCTTCCATTTCCATTTTAAAATTCTGCAATCGGTTACAAATTGCAAAAGATACAGGCTGCTGAATATGGAATTTTTAGTGCCTTTAAATAAGTGAAGCGGAGTGTATGTATCAAATCACATCTTCATATCCCTAATGGCTCTTGAGATATGAACGATTCAAACTTCGATTTGTGTGGTCGGAGTCACGCCCCGTTGTCTAAGTATATTCCTATATAGCTAACGATAGAGACCCGACTGACAATGCAACACTGTGATAATTTCATTCCAAGCGGTTCATAACTTTGGGCGATAGAGGGACTTTTTTAAAAGGGGCGTGGAACCGCCCACTTTTCACCATAAAAATCCTTGTACGAGCAACGTATGTACCAAATCTCATCTACGTACCTCTTGGCTCTTGAGCTATAGCCATTTCAAATTTTGAGCTGTGTGGGTGGTGCCACTCCCTTTTTATCCCCTTTAAGTCCGAAATTCTAAAACTACCTTCTTATCATGCGCCTACGTCATAAAAGAAACCAATACGCCAAATTTCAGGGTTCTGGCTTTAGCTGTTTGGCAAGCCTTTTATATGAGTACAAATATATAGCTAATTGACTTTTCAGTATGAGTCGGTAATTACTGGTTTTTGTTCGATACTAATCCGCATATGTAAATGTACATCTAAGTTTATATAAAGTATGATGGTCTTACCTATGGTACCAATCCAGGCTCAGTAGTTGGGCTCACAGCTTGTCACGGAATTCGAGACTAGTTAGCCGAGTGAGTGTGTTTTACTGAATTGTATATTATTTCAACAAAATACAAACATTTTTCATTCAGAAAAATAAACTTTCCGTATATAAACGTGCTTCCGTTAATTATTCTTTTGTTTACCTCAAACGTACTATAGAAAATCCAAATTCAAAAGAAACGTAAAATGATTGCGACAAGTTTTACGGTAAGGAATGTAAAGTTCATACTACAACCTTACAAGGTCAAACACACTTTTCTAAGTGAAATCTGGTCGGCTTTTGTTGGAATAACAGACAATTCATTAAAGCACAGTCACTGGCATGACCAGTTTTGAACTCCGTGGTAAATTCATGAGCAGAAGCCCAACAGCTGTACATGAATTGGTACCATCGGCAGATCAACGCAAACGTGTTATATTTCAGTGAATATGATTTATTTTGTAGAGACGTGAACTCTCATTCACAGAAATATTTTATTGAATTTTAAATACTAATTTATTTTTGTACTTACGCTCAGCTGAAATGGAGTTACAACAGGTAGAGATTTAAAGTCGTCTTGCGAAAAGGGCGATAAAGATCAGTTTGAGTTTTCCTGGTTGAGTTGATCACAAATTCCAATCAAGGAAACCCAGCCACTACATTGTAAACCATTTACGACATTATTCATACTAACAAACATCAATAAAATAGGTCTACAACATCCTTCAGTGATAGAAAGTGTTAAGATTTCTTAAAGGTTTCATAAGTAACGTATTCATACAGTGTTTTAACTAGCGAACAGACACAGCCCGGAATTGAGTTTTTATGAAATTTTCGTTGCCGTGTATAAAAAACGTGTATAAAAAATATAAAAAATAACGAAAATTTCATCAAAATTTCGCAGGCAAAATCAAGTACAGGGTTGTTACGCTAAACATTACTTCGTACGAAAACAATTGTTTCTGACGGGAATTTTGGAATATCGATTATTTTAGTAAACAAGAGTAATATGTACCACATGCATTAAAACTAAAATGGAATGCAAATGTGAATTATTAATGAAATATTTTCAAGGTAAATCAGACATATGTGGTAACTCTATGTAACAAAATTTTCCGTTTGGACATAAATAACAAAATTTCGCAAGAACTGAATACGGGGCTGAACTGACGAACAAGCCTTGATATGTGTGTATTTTACAGTGTTTGTACTGTAAATGCACGATAAACAGTCTTTTTTATTGATTCTGAAAGGCCTCTTAAAGACCTTTCCAACAAGCCCAAAAACAAAAAAATCCGTCCACTGGCTCAGAAGTTAGCAACTTTACCCTACTACACACCGACCGCCAAACCGAAAATTTTGAACCCGCTGCCATTTCGCACCCTTGAATTTTCGGACATGGTCCTAGTGGACTTTTCTTCATTAAATGAACCAAGGAATACGCTGGAGAAATTTGTACGGAACTTCCTGAATCACCCTGTATAGATACATTAGGAAAAAAATCGTGTCATGATGAACATACATAGAAAAAATATTTTAAAAATTTTGACAGAGTATTTTTTTCACGACGTCGATTTGAAATTTTTATCATGTATATTTTGTCTTCCGCATTTTACATAAATAGTCTATCAACTATATAACATAAATACATTTGTAGGTGATTTTGCGAAACACAAAGGCAAACCTGCGAATCAAATGAGATTTTTTGAAAAATTAGCTATTTGATAGAATATATATGTAAAATACGGCAATATGAGGAAGACCAAATGCATGATAAAGATTTCAAAATGATGTCGTGAAAAAAAATGCTCTGTCAAAATTTTTAAAATATTTTTTTCTATGTATGTTCATCATGACACGTATGATTGTCCAAAAAAATTTTTTTTCAGAAAATGTACTAGGAATCGAAACTTCAGCGGCCGGTAGGGGACTATAAGTACTCTCGTATAAAAAAGTTTGACGTTCCCGTAGTCACCTCTTTAATACGCGTCGTTTGAGATCCCCCCCCCCCCCCCAACATTTGAAATTGCAAAAAAATCGTTTTTCAGTACACCCTAATATACATAGAGTGATTCAATAAGACCCCAGATTTTCATTTATAAATAAAACACGCCAAACTTTGTCGAAATGAGGGATTTTTTATTTTATCATATGTTTTGATCTATGATCACCACGCCACCACTGACAACACAGGATGCGCGTATCAACACTTTCCATAACTGTATGGCATAGTTCGTACTGTGTAACATTTATTATTCAGCTCTGGAATCGTCTCTGGTTTATTGGCATACACAATACTTTTCATGTAGTCACCCAGTGAACGAAGTCCAATGGTGTAAAATCGCAAGATCTCGCATGACATTTGACCTCGCTGTCTCGTAAGAAAATGCGTCCTATGAACTTGTGCTGTGTGGCAAGTGATTTTAACCTGCTGAAATCACGTATCGTCCAATTCCAACTCATATAATTCAGGCAATAAGAAGCGTGTTATCGTATCACGATAACGTTCACCGTAACAGCGTTAACGCCATCATTATCGAAGAAGTACCATCCGGTGACGATGCCAGCCCAAAAATTACATGTTTTGTTTCTTGAATGATACGTACATTTCCAGTACCCCATTTATCCTTGGCCAATTACTCATGATAAATCTTTTTTTGTAAATCAACTGCTTGTTAAATATTCGGCGCGGCAAATGGTCTCCAGGCTTCAGTTGCTGTGCAATTGACTTTTGTAGGCGTGAAAAAAGAGGTTTTTTTGTTAAAATCCGATGGATGGTGCTGTAGGAAATGTTAAATTTATTAAATTAAATGTTGCGGCCTGGTTCCACAGCAGCAATATTTTCGACCGCACGAACTGTACGAAGACGTAATATTAATTTTGAAAAACGTATCACGTTTAACGACAGCATATGTTGTAAAATGAGATAAAACCCGTTGAAACCCATTGCTTTTGAGCAAATGTTATGCATTTGAAGTCAAAACATTAAAATAGAAACACCAACATTTTTACGCTTCTTTATCAATACTAGAGGAACTTGTTCTCAAAGGTATTAAATTTTTATAAGATATTAGGTTTAGAAACGGATCACTTATTTAATTGGAACGAAATTCCTTATCGCGCGTTGCGGGATGGGGGCTACATGAAAAAAATTTAAACAACTTTTTTTTTAAACTACAAGGTGGCGCAAAAGTAAACTTCCGATGTTTTTTGGCTGTAATTTAAAAAAAAATTAAAAACTTTGATTCTTCTTGTGGATTATTTTTATTTGGTCTTTTAATTTTTTTTACATCAAGTCGAGAATATGATGTCATGTAAATGGCCGCCGCCACAGTTGATTGTCATTTGAGCCCTTTTTATGGCATTTTCCATCACTTTGGCCAAAACTTCCGGCGATACGTCCTCACATTCTTGACGGATATTGTCTTTAAGAGCTGCAAAAGTCTGAGGCTTGTTGACATAAACCCGCTACTTCAAAAAGCCCCACAAAAAGAAGTCTGGAGCGGTCAAATCAGGCGATCTTGCTGGCCAGTGCAAATCGCCAAAACGGGAGATTAGGCGCCCGGGAAATTCATCCTTCAGCATATCGGTTGTGGCACGTGCAGTGTGTGCCGTTGCACCGTCCTGTTGGAACCACATGTTTTCCAATCCCAATTCATCAAGTTGCGGCAAAAAGAACTCGTTGATCATTACTCTGTAGCGCTCACGGCGCTTCCATGACATCGACGGCGCTTCCATGATATCCTCGGCTACAGCAGCAATATTCTCTGCAGAACGGCTACTCCGGGGTCTGCCACGCCTGGCAGCTTCTCGTGTTGTGCCAGCCTCTTCGAGGCGGGCGGCTAAACGTCGCAGTGTTTCACCAGTAGGCGTTGGACGGCCAGGAAATCTGCGACGAAATTCACGTTGTGCCAAAGTCACCGACCGATTATTGGTCAAATAAATAGTCAGCAATATTCCGCGTTCTGGAGCAGTGTAGCGTAACATTGTTTATTAACGTGTATTTCGCATGTGTTTACTACACAAATGTCAAAACAGAACTGACATTAGGGGCCAATCGCAAAATTTATAGCATTTTCTGATAGGAGGATTACTTTTGCGCCACCTTGTATTATGCTACAACCCAGTATTATCAACTATATTGGGTATTTTTGCTTTGGTTTGTGTCTAGACTAACATATGCTGAAAAATTTTTTGTTTAACCAAAACCTGTAAGCAAAATTTAGTATATATTGTAGTTTTGAACCCAATAAAAAGTAAATTTAGAAAAGTCAAAGTGAAGGAACTTTAAAAAATTAACATTTTCTTAAATAAGTGCCTTTTCTTAAAAAAAATAAATTTTCTCACAAAAAATACAAAGTACCATAAAAAAATGTTTGCTTAAAAAATTAAACTTTCTTACAAATAGTACCTTTTCTTATTTTTATTATTATTCGTTAAAAAAAAGTAAAATGTCTTCGAACAAATTGCCTTTTCTTATAAAAACTACCTTTTCTTCAAAGGTACTCTTGAAACAAAATAATTTTTCTTGAGATAAGTACCTACTCCTAAAAATTTACCTATTCTTGAAAACAGGACCAATGCTAAAAAAAAATCGCATTTCTTAAAAAAACCATTTTCTCTAAAAAAAAAATACCATCTCTTAAAAAAAATTAATTTTCTTACAAAAATTCCTTTTCTTAAACGCATATTTTCTTAAAAATAAAATAATACATTTTCTTTTCTTCAGATAAGTAGTCTTTTCGGTAAAATATAACACATATTCTTACAGAAAGGACCTAAAAATATGCTTTTTAAAAAAAATACATTCCATAAAAGAAAAATTGCTTAGCAAAAGTTTATCGTTTTACAAAAAGTATCTTTTGTTAGTTATATGTTTAGTTGACCTTTCAAAATATATGTGTTCAGGTTTGTTTCGGCTTGAGGTCATTTGTGAACAAGAAAACAATGTATAGGATTGTCTTTTCGTCACGATTTTTCAAGGGCCAAGGATTTTCGAGGATCTAATACAAGGAAAAAACGCAAAGTTTTTTTTATACATTAGTAAAACAATATAAACAAAAACCACAATAAATATATGACGACACCAAAACCAGAGTGATCTAAGCGACATTTTTACCAATAATGAGTTTATCATACAATGGCATAGCAAAATCATAATTCTTTCAGCCCGCATTGATCTAGTTGCTTCAAAGTACTTTTTTCCTTGAGGGATCACAAATTCTCACTATAGAATTTTATTTTTGACTTGTTGACGCTGGAACCAGAGTGATCTAAGTGACATTTTAGAAAAATGTCATAGAAAAATCATAATTCTTTCAGTTCACACTGATGGTCCATAACTCCCAAAACTTCCTTTTGCCCCCTAACAATTTTTTTCGATATAACGCTTGCAATGGACGAAGCTACGACCCTGCGAAATATGAGGATCATCACACTTATCTTTATCTTGCTACAACTCTCGAGTACAATGAATATTTTGTAATCTGGCAACACCAACGAAGTACGTTAAAACAAATTCAAAATCAGCTGATCATACCAAAAAATGCAAGACATAAAAAAAAACTTTAAAGTTCGTTCCTCCCATCCATCATCAGTTGTATTTAAAATTACCACATGTTCATAGAAGAAGCGGCAATCAGGAAGCACAAGAGGATGACAATTTATTGCCCGCTGTATGTGGTGATGATTAAGATGTTGTACTTCTTATGTGTCAAAGTTAACACTTACACTGTAATACATTTTTAAAATTTGTGATCTAAGTGATTTTTTTCAGGAAACCAAAAATATATGCTTTATTGAATACAACACATTGTTAAAACTTGTTCCTTTTGTTATTTAAATAACAAATAAAAATAAAAACCCTATAGATTTTTTACAGTGATGCTTAACGCGTTTCCTTTATTATCTCAGAAACATACTTTTGTGCCCTAGATCACTTTGGTTTTGGTGTCGTCATATACATATTTTCTATTTTCAAGGGAATAAAAAGTTGTAATTACATTACAGTGGCCGTCGGTGGTGCAATGGTTAGTGTGCCTGGCTCTTGTACATGAGATCCTGGGTTCGAACCCGGCTCTGACCACCTTCAAAAAAAAAAAAAAAAAAATTTCTTTCGGCGGCGGTCACCTCGCATAGTGACGGCGACACTATCGAGTATCTAGCCATGAAAAAGCTTCTCAAATTACCGTTCGGAATCGGTGTAAAACTGTAGGTCCCAATCAGTGAGTGAAAACTGGAAAGCGCACAGCTCAGTGATTGTGAGAAGTTCTCCCCAGTCCCTTCATGGGATGTAATGGGAAACCATTTATTTATTTATTTTTAATTACATTGCGAGATAACACAAAATGCGTCGAAACTTTTCCGCAAGCTTATGTCAACTGATTTTGATTTTCGTCTTAAATTTTTTAATAGTGTGCCTATACACTTGCGCTCATCGCTCGGTATCACGCTTAAAGTTAAGCCTCTTCTCCGTTGGAAAGTCAATTATGTATAACATTTCTTGAAAGAGACGTGGGGAGTAACTTTTCTCATCAGCTTCGTTCTTGGGCAATCTGATTTGTAGCAACTTATCGAGAGCACTCGTGACACAGTCCGCTACATTATATATATCAGCTACGCACCATATCTCCATTTTTCTAAATATTTTCATCTTAATCCTGTCATAGAGGGAACAGCCAGTCCTCCTCAACTGGATTCCGCTGTATTTATGATCAGACATTGAATTGTCATCAAGGACTATGTAACATTATGCAGGCACCATGTATAAATTTTGTTTGTCATGTTTTTGTTTTCAGCAGTTTTCAACAAACAAAGCCAGATAGGTTGCATTTTATGTTTGGGGATTAGAGAACAAAAACAAATATTAATCATCGAAAATCACTTCATTGTTTTTCAAAATATTCCCCATGAAGATTTATACACTTTTGCATGCGTTTGAACCAATTGTCGAAACACTTTTGCCACTCCGATCGAGGTATCTCCAAAACATGAATTCTGAATGCAGCAACCGCTTCTTCAGGTGCCGAAAAACGATGACCTCTCAGTTTGTTTTTTACGTACGGGAATTAAAAGAAGTCATTCGGTGCCAAGTCAGGACTATACGGCGGATGACCCATCAAATCGATGTGTTGGGTGCTCAAAAATGCAGTTGTTTCAACCGATGTGTGAGAGCTCGCATTGTCGTGATGAAGAGTGATCCGTCTTCGGCGGTTGGTTTTCCTGATTTCTTGGAAGACAACTGGTAAATAAATGGTTGTGTACCACTCAGAATTCACTGTTTTGCGTTGTTCTAGTGGTGCGGTTGCGACATGTCCGGTTTTTCCGACAAAACAGGCGACCATTTGCTTGGAAGTGCTTCGGGCGCGAACAACTTTTATTGGATTGGGCTCCTCTTGAAACACCCATACAGTTGACTGCTGTTTACTTTCGGGCTCATACGCGTAAATCCAGGATTCATCACCTGTCACGATGTCATAGACGTGTTTCGAAGCACCGCGATCGTATTTTTGGAGCATTTCTTTCGACCAATCGACACGAACCTTTTTTTTGAGCGGTTGACAAATTGTGCGGGATCCAACGCGAACAAATTTTTTTGACAGTCAAATGTTTATGCAATATTGAATGTATGCTGGTCCCACTAGTGCCTAAAGTTGTCTCAATCTCACGATAGGTCACATGACGATCTTGCAAAATCAGTTCGCGCACAGCATCAGTGGTTTTCGGAACAACATCTGATTTTGGACGACCTTCACGAAATTCGTCTTGGAGTGACCTACGACCACGATTGAATTCACCATACCATCGATAAACACTGGTCCTTGATGGAGCTTCATCGTCGAAAGTTGTAGAATATAATCGCCCGAAAATGTTCACGATTTAATTCCATTTTTGGGCCGAGATGAATCTTTTAAGTTACTGTAAACAACACAAATAGCGCTCGTATGTCAAAACGTTCTGAGTACGCATTACCTTAAAAATGTCCAACTTTACGATAGAGCTGTCAGTTGCCAGATTGCAACACTCTATTATATAATATTAATCATTGTGTCTCCAACATATAATACTGAATACCAACACAATGTGTTTGGACACAAATATACTATATTTGCTACTAGCTAGAAACACGTTATATTTGCATCTAAACAACAACAAAATTACCGATTTTTAAGTGTGTAAAAGAAATTTTGAGGAGGCTTAAGAAAATCCGCGCTTCCTTGTTGAGTTGATCACCATTGTCAAACAGTTGAAAAGCAGCCACTGTCATCACATTCGGAATCAATTTAAAGATCCGGTCCCATATTATGTTTTAACATGTCTAATATTCTGTTAAAATACCACAGCTTATTCATCTTCTGAATCGCACATTCTATGATTGTTTGAATGTTTTTCAACTTACATTCTCTTTAAATCTACGCGCAAAATAGTTTGGCATAAGAGCGTTCAACAATCAACTTACGCTTCAACGAAATCTCAACGTTCTTTCTAATTGCCAAATGGCAAAGTTGCGTTTTTGGGTTATGGCCATAATGATCCTCCCAAAATGATTGAAATTTCGAGATTTGCCACAATGGAGAAGAGAACAAAAACACGTTTCATAGCACCTAAAGATGCGTTTTTTAATACAAACGTTTTATATTCAAACAACCGCCTGCATGCGATGCCAAAATGCTTTTGGCCAAAAACAAAGTGGTCCATACCAAAATACCTGTTGGAAATCACACCAATGCAACAAATTGCTTATTACCACCATGGATGGGTGGATGGCGTGTTTAAATGTGAATGAGATGATTGCTTGACTCTTGTTTTCGGATAAGAACCTTACACTGATTGGCCAGGAAAGAAAGATATCAGTTATGGCCAAAGGCCAATGTAATTATGTCCAAAACCAAAAATATATGAGGCCAGGAGTGGTTGAAATCAAAACAGATTTCAATTATGAGTTATTTCTCAAATGGTCTTGGAGAGAAGAAAGATATCCTTTCTTTGTGTTTTCTTAAGATTTAGTATAAATTTCGTGTGTCCATTTCATATCTGGAATAAACAGCTTCTGTTTGGAGAGAGTATTGGTAGACTCCTTTCACGCAGCTCACGGAAATGTCAGTATTTATAGTTTATGTGGAGGTTGGTAACGCCGACACAAGCAATACACTTTTGTGTAAGATATAAAGCCGACTCGTCTTTATTGCAACCCTGGGTATTATTTTGTGCATTTAGCTATTGAAGAGATCGCACTGTCACAATATTGTAGTGCAGTGTAGTTGCATTCTACATATGTATGTATTATATAATACGCTGCAGCCTTTTTAAGTTGTATCTCAAATAAGATGTTGAAGAGATCGCACAATGAAGATTTTGCCTAGGCGACATCAAAAGTATTAATTTTCAATTTAAAAAAAATTAAGTCACTGACATTCTAAACATGCATTTTGGCCTTGACGATAGGCGTTTGGACAGCTCGTGTAGAGTAAAACTGTTTGGAAACGTTAAATGTAGGTACTTCTTCCAGTAGGAATGTTATGACCGGTGGAAGAAAGACTCTGTATCGCCATTGTTTCAGTTCTTGGGCTCCTGAAAAGCGTGAAAAATATGTGCTGCTTGAGCCTAGCGTTATTTTCACCGATAAAGGCTTTTTGTGGCTTAATATTTAAGCCAATGAGCTGAATTGTTCTGTTGGGGAAGAAAAGGAGCCCGAAAAGCTTCAAGTGCTGCCATTTCGTCCAGGTATCCCTGCGTTTACACTAGACAAGTTAATTGAGAATATCTTCGAAAAATGAGAGACCGTGACGAAAACAATGAGAGAAGTACGATAGAATTATTAAAAAATGTGAATGTTTTGCTACAGTCTCCGCAAAACTGTCCCGTTAACGGGTGTACGATGTTTATGGGCCGGTGGAATCATTGGTCCATATTTCTTCAAATATCCGGTAGGACGCAAAAATAACCCAGTTTAAAGGTTATCACTATTACCATACTAGGTGTCGTCATATTCGAGCTAGAGGTTGTCACAACCTTTAGTCGTTGTCACAACCACATTATGTGTCATCATATCCGAACAGGAGGTATTATAGGTATTTTCATGGAAAGTGTTCCGCCGAGTTACATGGCCTCATTCCAGAAGTTAGGGTATTTAATCGTACGATGCGGTTTTCAAGTGAAACTCATCCCTTTTCTGTTTCCTGGTCGTTGGATAGCACTGCGCATTACAGAATCAATTCGTTCTTCAGCCGTACAGTCCGTATGTGGAATAAGCTTCCGGTAAGTGTATTCCCCACTTCTTGCAACATCAGCACGTTTAAGTCCAACACTAACAAGTACTTCTCTCTCATTCCCTCTACTCCTATCCCCCTTCCCTAAGTCCAATGCAATGCACTGCATTTATAGGGGGCATTCGCTGAGTGTTGGTCTTCGCGAAAAAAAAATAGAACGGCCAAGACTCCTCTAGAAAGACCAGACCGAGGAATCCCTCTGAATCCTTGGTGTTACCAATTGGCGGGAAAGGGCGAAGGATAGAACTAGTTGGAAGTAAATGGTTAAATTTGTTCTTTAAATAATTAATAATTATATAATAATTAATAATAATTTTACGTTTTCTTAGTTTTCTTACAGCCATGTAAGAAATATTGCGAATTTAGCTTATTTTTGTGTTGTATTTGTGTATTAAGGGTGTCTCAGTAAGATTGCACTTTTCGAATTTAGTGTAATTTTTTTTGTGAATTTTTTTTTTTTTTAATTTTATTTCTATCATCATTGCAATTTTAAAATATATACATAATTTTTAATAGTTTCATAGCTTGAGATATACCTTAAATAATTAAGTACAGCAACAATTAAGAACTTATTTCTGATAATATAGGTAGCTTATAATAAAATAAAATAATTTAGGGGAAAAGATAAAGGAAACCCCCCATTTTTGTGAAAGTGACAACTCTGTCAAATACGTTTATTGCGATTATTACGAATGGAGTCCTTTAACTTTAACTCATTACAAAAATTTTGGAAAGTTATGCTGAGACCGCTCGCAAACTTCACCTAATGAGTCAACCAAACGAAGAGTGGTCAAAAAATTGTAAGAAACTGGGTCAGTTATGGTCAGTAAGACCCCCATTGAGTCAATGTACCGTTCGGTCTCTTGAAAACATTGCGACAGTGTCGCCGAAAACATCAATTCGTCATCGTTCACACCAAATTCAAATTTCACGAAGCACTACGCAGCGAATTTCGACAAACTACCTTCACCTTCATGCGTATAAAATTCAGCATACTCAGGAGCTCAAACTAGCAGACCTTTGAACGCGACGGCAATTAGTTAAATGGGTAATGGAGCAATGTGAAGTGAATCCCAACTTTTCAAAAACAAGTCATCTACTCCGATGAAGCGCATTTCCATCTGAATGGCTTCGTGAATGAACAAAATTGTCGAAAATACACCCAGAACGCGCAACTGCCTGGTGCAGATTTTGGTCAGGCAGCGTGATTGAACCTTACTTTTTTGAACCCAAGACCCAAACTGCAGTGACTGTGACCGGCATTCGTTACAGGAACATGATAACGGAGTTCTTATGACCTCAACTGGACGGCATGGACCTGGAGGACATGTGGTTTCAGCAACACGGCGCCACCTGTCACACCTCGCATGTAACAGTCGATTTATTGCAGCAACGATTTCTAGAACAAATTATTTCAAGAAATTCTGATGCCAACTGGCCACCAAGATCATGCGAGTTAACGCCCGTGCGTTTACTTTCATTAGGGTTTAATGAAATCTCGAGTTGATCGAGCAGAAATAATTCCTGAGCTCAAATCCGAGATCCAACGCGTCATCGGTGAGATACAGCCACATATCTGTGAAAAAGTCATGGAAAATTTCATGAAAATAATAATGGCCTGTCATCACAGCCGTGGGGGCCATTTGACGTAAATTTTATTCTTTACTCAATCGGAACATGTCTTCTTTACAATCCAATAAAAAAAATCACAATTATCTCAAAAAATACGTGTTTTTATATTACAATGAAAAAGTGCATTCTTACTGAGACACCCCTATGTCTAAGACATCTGAACTCATGAGGTTGTAAAATATCCAATAAAAGTAAAGAAACAATTTTAATTTCTTGTAAAGGTTTGAGTAGCCGTATAGTGTTTGTTGTAAACGATTTGTGGTTGTCGAAAACGTGTTTTTTCATCCATGGTTGAGCCAACAAATGTTTGTTAGCCGCATTTACAATCTCCTAAGGAAGTTCATTTTTCAAAAATTTCCTTTGGGCGTAGCGAAACTTTTCTCTACGTGTAATTAGTTATCAATTTTACACTGTTCTGTGCTTCGCACAATACACTGTAGCACTGAGTGTATTTCAGCAGAATTGGAAACGAAATTCTATTGCAGGAATCACATATTCATAACTCCAAAAGTAGCACTGAACTGAATATTTCCTGCTGCTTAAGAAGTTAAATTGTTTCAAATTTGTTTGCCCAAACCTTACATATCCTTAACAAAATAAAATGTAGGGTATACAAATCTGTTCACTATGGACCATCATTGTAAGCTATTAGTTGGTCGTATACGTCGACTTCGCACTTGTTTCAATTCGCACTTGCGTGTTGTTCTCCGTTATCTTAATTCATAACATCAAAAATATAGCACCAGTATTCGGTATACATTGGAATACCTGAGGCAGAATCTTCCATTATGACTTTTTTTGTTTTGCCATTCAGTTTCGGCCTCATGAAGTGCTGGAATTTATGGTCGATTTTAAATTTCGATAAAAAAAAACGCATAAATTTCCACTTTTTTCTTCTTATGTTGTTATTGGCACTTCCTTTGATATGTTTGGACAGCATTGAGTTCAATCATATTTCGGTCTCTTGCTGGGTAGAAATTCCTGCAAAGGGAGGGGATGCCTTTATGGGGCCATCCATTGTGTTCTGTGGTGGTGGTATGGTCATAACCAATATGTCTTTGAAGATTGAAGGGCGTTATTTTATGAAAATGATGTTGTAAAATTAATAAAATAATGATAAGGTCAAAATTAATTAATATTTAATTGATGGTTGGGCGCAGGAATATCGTAAACAAACAAACATTAATAATGGCAAAGATATAAATTTAAAGGACAGTGGGTGAGGAATAAGTGTATAATGTTCGGAAACGAAAAAGGAGGATGGATATAAGAGGAGAAAACTTACCCAAATGACAGTCTGTGAAATGAAATGAAATATTTCGTAAATCCGACGATCTTGTGGTAGCTGCAATGAAATAAAATTGTACAAGTTTTACTTTAATCATTTGCCATTTACAAGTTAATGTATGAGAAGTTCATAATGTTACGTAATGTATGACATTAGCCCAGTCATTAAAAAACTATTTCCACAGTGAGAAAATACAACACTATGTGTAGTAGAATAAAAGCGTATCCCTAAAGAATTGCATTCATGCGAGAAACCAGGAGGAAAATAAGCACATGGAGGAAAAATTCTTTCTGTTCTTGCGTCAAAATAATTGACCTTTTCAGTATGAATTGATACTGAAGGATATTCGATCGATACTAACTCACATAGCGCACACTATCAGTTAAAGAGTACAACTCAAAATTTTCCTAATTTAACTTTTTGATTCAAAATAATAACCAAGACCCGCATCTATCCACTGTACAAATTTGACATCATTTACTCTTTCCCATGAGAAAAAAAATCTCGCAGGAATATGTCCTTTAGTTAGAATTTTCAAATATTTTCTATCTTAACAAAACAATTTTTTTGCCTCTACTGAAATATTTTAAATTTTGAGTTGTGCCCCATTAGCTGATAGTGTGCGATATATCAAATTTGATGATCCGCCGGTGGTATCAATTCAAAGCTAGGCATGGAGTACACCCAGAGAGCTAATTGTTTGAGAAGAGGTTGTAGCAACGGTAAATGCAGCTGCTACCACCGAATTGAGGTTGCCACAACCACATTTCAGTTGTCATGACGGAGTTTTGTCCTCACAACTGAAATTCAGTTGAAGCAACCTCGTTTCACAATTGATTCGGTTGTGACAACGGAATCCTCAATTCGGTTGGAGTAACCGAACTTAACATCGGTTCGGTCGCAATAACCGAATTAACCTTAAGTCGGTTGGAACCGAATAATTAATTTTTAACTCGCTTACCACAACATAATTCTATGTATTTTAAACCTCAGTAGTCAGGCTTCTGACGATGAACTTGGCATGAAGTTCGAAATTATACCCAGAGAACTAATTGTTTATGAAGAGGTTGTAGCAACCATAAATATAGCTGCTACCACCGGATTGATGTTGCCACAACCGAATTGAGGTTGTCACGCCCGAATTTTGTCACCAATTTTGAAATTCGGTAGAAGCAACCTCGTCTCATAATTGATTCGGTTGTGACAACTGAATCTCCAATTATATTCGTTGTCAACTAAAGTTGCTAATTAATTCGGATGCTATAACCGAATTTAGTACCAAATTTTGTTGGAGGAACCGAATTTGGCATCAATTGGGTCGCAATAACCGTATTAACCTGAAGTAGGTTGCAACGATCGAATTTGGCACCAATTCGGTTGCTGTAGCCGAATTTCTCTTGAATTCTGTAGGTACAAGCGAATTGATTTTCACTTCGGTTAGAACATAATTCTATGTATTTCAAACCTGACGTTTAAAATTCTAAAATCAAATATTATGTTAAATAAAGTTAAAGAATATATAAGTGCTGCAGGCGAGGCGATAACCAGATTTCGTTGTGGGTATTAAGAAAGTTATCTAAAAATATTGTAATTACGAGTTTTGTGTAAAAACGTCTCATTTTGCAGAAAATATCCACGCCGATATCTACAGTTTAAAGTTTTTCTAGGACGGTCGAGATATGCTGCAATAATATGTATAGAAACTGGTTTAGGACATATATCAACGGATAATTCGTGCGGTGACCCATGATGGCCGGGAATTGCAAAAATGTCGGAAGTGGCATCTGAAACAAATTTGTTACCACAAAGATTACTCACTATGTACATACATATGACTTTCTATTGTCGCTTTTTATTTTTTATAAGAATACAGAAAAATAAATTATCATTTAATAAAAAAAAACGTTCAAACTTCATTTGTGACACTATATAAATTCGGTAGTAATAACCTTTAATTCGGCTGTGACAATCTTCAATATGGTTGCGACAACCTCTAATTCGGTTGTGTTAACCTCTAATTCGAATCTGTCAACCTCCAATGAGGTTGTGGCAACCTATGATGAAGTTTTGTCAACCTATAACGAGGCTGTGACAACCTCTTGTGAGGTTGTGTCAACCTCTAATGAGGTTATGTCAACCTCTAATGAGGTTATGTCAACCTCTAATGCGGTTGTGGCAACCTATGATGAGGTTGTGTCAACCTCTAATGAGGTTGTGTCACCCTCTAATTAGGATGTTTCAACCTATGATGAGGTTGTGTCAACCTCTAATGAGGTTGTGTCAACCTCTAATGAGGTTGTGTCACCCTCTAATGAGGTTGTGTCACCATCTAATGAAGTTGTGTCAACCTCTAATGAGGTTGTGTAAGCCTTTAATGAGATTATGCCAACCTCTTATGAGGTTGTGGCAATCTCTTATGACATACTAACTCAGTGGGTCGACAGAAGCTTACAAGCTCTGGCCAATAGTGGTACGGTCCTTTGTAGCAAGAAAGTCCGCTATTACGTTCCCTGCAACATCACTCTGCCCCTGGAACCCACCAGAGTCTCAACTAATTGGGTACTACAATAATCAAACCCCGTTTTCATTCCATAATCAATTGCGATTTATGGGTGTTCGTTACTTAGAGTTACTTTGAGTACAATCAAATAAGACAGCGTAATCATATCATGGGTATATGCTCGAGTTCTTCATCCCTTATATTTGCCAGTAGTTTAGCCCGGAATACATTGTAGTTATTATCAATCACAGATATAAACTGATTTGAAGGTCCGCACTGAAGATACCAGCGGCCGTACCTGCTTACATTTTGAAGCCGTTTGTGAAGATCCGTTTTCCAGAGAGTGAGGAGAGTAACCATTCCGCGCAGTAACTGCTATCCTACATTGTTATCTGCGGACATAGCGAAAAGTCCACCGTCGGAAACATATAGTAAGGTGCGCGATTCCAGTCTCCATCCTGCTCATCCTCGGTCATCCCATTCAAATTATTTTCATGCACCTTATGAACAAGTCTCAACTAAGCCAATTCTCTTAACGGAAGATCGCTTCTGGCAGCACTCCGTCTCGTGCAAATATCATGAATAGTACAATCGAGAATGATGTCCAAAGCTGCCTGCGGAATACTCCTCCTAGCACCACGGATGCATATTAACTCAGTTCGTTGAACCTTGCCCAGCAATTTCAACTTCAATGACTCAATGTACAAGACTAACAATTCCATTACGCTATCAGCGACGAAAATTGGAGACAGCGCAACTAGTATATCGTCGGCTTAACCTGCAAACCTGTTAAATCCACTTTTTAAGTAAATTGAGATTTTGATGCCATATGGTAGAGATCGATAACTAAATAAATACGATTTTTATTTTTGTACATTGTAGTCATACATGAAGAATACCATAAACTAAACCAACTATATTTTTGGTTTTCCTCTCAAGCTGCACATATTATATATAAGAAGTTTTTTGTCTCTCCTGTAAAATATGCTGAAAGGGAGTTAGCAAGTTTGCAGGTTAAGCCGACGATATATAAACCCTCATGTACAAAGAACTCAAAACGAAAGAACACACAACGAATATTTACAGTCATCGGACAAAAAAGCGAAATGCCAAAATTACTTCAACTACACATACGAAGTCTCACTTTTGTCGTCTTGTTTTTTATTATTTTTTTTATTGGCGAATTTGTTTTCGGCTGATATCCTTCAGCAATTTAGTTTGAGGCTTCAATTTAGCCTTATATAACTGTCTCTGTGTCTTACAGTGTCCTGAAGCTCTATTAATCTTGGTTGTCATTTTGTTAGAGAAAATGTGATCCTTTCATATCCCTTTATAAGTATTATATAAGCGTTTTGTTGTTAAGAATAAACACGTTAGTCTTCTTATTTCGTTTTTCATTTGCAATAAAAAATTATGTCGACAATCCATTGATTTTTGAGACGAAACAAAAACTTACATCGTCCACTGAACGAAAAAGCTACATCACAGGAATGAAATTGCTCGTAGCCCGAAGGACTTTTGTCATCAAAAGTAAGCTAACGTACAGTTCCATTCCTACTACGAAAATGTATTTAGTAAAAGAAAATGTTTCATCACTGTGATGAAAGTTGTAACTGCTGCTGCTCTGAATTTGTTTCGTTGCTGCAACGAATTTTTTTCTTGCTTACCCCCTTTTTATATTTTTATATTTGGTCATTTATTTGACTCCATTTTTTTTTTTATCTTCATAAAAACTAGTTTCGTTGCATTATCAACGGATTCAATGCAGCAACGAAATTGTTTCATCAGTTATAAATATAGGTAAGTGTAAGAAGTGAGTCGAAATACAATATACTTATACAAACAATGTACAAGTGAATACCGCTGAAACGAAACATACAAACAATAATAATCAATAATAGAGTAATTCTATACCTAGAGTGAAGTACTTACTCTCAGTAAATTTATGAGATAAGGCTTGGTTGCATATGGACGTTGCATGTTGACAGTATTGCTTTAAGGCAGATAGAGGCACTAGTTCAAAACAACCAACAAGGAAACAACCACGGCATTTCGTTTTGTGTGTTATGTTAGAATTTGTGTGTTTAATACAACACAAATGTATACTAATAATAAAAGATAACAAAATAGAGCAAACTGCGTTTAAACTTCACAGTTCTCAACAAAAACGACATAAGAAGTCTCAGTCAACAACTATTGTGACTCCACCTGGTGTAAGTCGATTTACGTCGAAAATCTCTTTATCGTACCGACCTCACCACGAAGAGTGCGAAATGAAAAGTCAAATGCGACAGATGACATTTCTAGGTATAGAATTAAATAATGTCATCAATAATCAACTCGGCACGGCTGTCTTCAAGTGGTCCAAGGTGTATAAAAAACTGCCGCTAAAAACGGGCGAATGGAATTTTTTATGCGCGGCGATACCTTTAAAACGCACTTTTGCGCGAAATCGGTCCTGATCAGGTATGAAAATGGTGAAATTTTATATATTTTCGATTTAAAGAAAATTTTTTTTTTCAATTCTGCTCTCTACAATGTACAGACCAGAAAAAATGTGTATGCCCCTTGCAGGAAAAAAATTACTTTTGGGAAAAAAATTAGAATACTTTTTGATAAGCGTGCGACTTTAAATTTGTTAAAAAAAATTTTCAAATCCAGATTATAATCTTTGTGATTCAAAATTCTCTGTGAGCATTTGTGACAGCTGCAGAAGAACTCTCAACAGCTATGACCATAATGATACTACGAGACCACTCCCAAAAATTCCAAATTTGGAGGATGTTTTATTACCAAAAGCAACTAGAAATACTCAAGACACCTGTAATTGTTACATCTGTCTCAGGGGGAGATTCAAGGACCACGCAAAAATT
This sequence comes from Phaonia tiefii, assembly GCA_963931995.1. NCBI lineage: Eukaryota > Metazoa > Arthropoda > Insecta > Diptera > Muscidae > Phaonia > Phaonia tiefii. Next base: position 136,906,607 of record OZ008370.1, read on the forward strand.
GTAACGGGTAGAGGTGCCATTCGGAATATAGAGACGGTAATAGATAACAGTAGTGGACTAAATGGTGCATCCAAAATTGACAAACTGCCATGCAAAATGAAAATTGAACAAGAATTGAGCACCATGAATGTCTGCAAAATATGTTTCCAAGAAGTCAGGCGGGGAAAGGTACATCCCTATGGTTCTGCATCAGCTGCTCGTGATAATTGTCAAAAACTGCCTCAGAAACAGCAAGAAAAGTTGCTACATATATTATATAAAATAGAACCAACTGGAGCTAATAGAAGAACAAATGTTGACTTGGAATTGAGTACGTTGGGATTAAATCCAGAATTATCATCAATCCAGCTACAAGTTCACAGGTAACCTTCAGTTCTGATACGTTACACAATTACCATGACAATATTGGGGCCTCACAGAAGCAAATGAAACAGGTCACCAACCTCCTGCGATCGTCTGCTGGAAAAAATCTGTGCCAGCGTATTTTTCTAAACACACGTCAGATCGTTCAAAGCTATTAGAGGATGTCTACAACAATTCTATGCTCAATTTCGATATTAAAAGTTCCAAGCCGCAGAGTCAAGAGTTTTTCAAGATCTCTATGACCATATTGCCTGAAGGTTACTTTTGTGATGAAAATTATGTAGTGTTGGAGAAAAAACGAAACCTCTACGCAGAAGCGGGTAGTGTGGGTGTGAAACCAAAACTGGGCAGTGTGAATAGATTGCTGATGCTATGCACTGTGCCAAACATCAAGGAATCATGCGATAATGTCAAACTTTTATTCGATTTGGTTAAAATCAATGACATCTCTTTCAAATTTGTTTGTGATTTCAAGCTGTTGTTAATAATTAACGGGCAGCAGACAGCTACATCGTCTCACCCCTGCCCGTTTTGTTTTGTCAGTCTAAAAACCTTGCAAAATTGCCAACAACTTGATGATATGCAACACGCCTCGGCTTGGAACGAACAACATTCCAATTCTGAGATAGATAATGGTGATCAGCCCTTGAGATTGAAAACTTATGGAGATTTAAAAAGAGATTATAGTAGGTTCCTTTCTGCTGGAAACACCAAACAATTTGTCAAAGAATACCACAGCACAATAAATCCCCACTTTTTAGTGAGAATGACGAGCATTTAGTCATTGAAAAATGTATCATCCCAGAACTTCACATTCTGCAGGGCGTTACAAATCACCTTTTTTGGAAAAGATTAGTGCCTTTGCTTGGAAGAGAGAAGGCACTCGTCTGGGCTCTAAAAGTCCAAGTGATTTCCAAGAATTACCATGGGGAAGTGTTTGAAGGTAATGCGTGCCGGAAATTAACAAAAAATGCTGATAAACTCAACGATGTTGGGTATTTCAAAATAGTGCCCTTTATCTATGCTTTTAAGGAGCTGAATAAACTTGTGGAGTGCTGTTTTCCCAGAGGCCCAGTTCATTCAGATGTAGAAAAAAGAGTAAGTGTAGTGCGCAAAGCATTTTTGGCGACTGGAATTTCGAGAACATTAAAAATCCACGTACTTACAAGACATCTAGCCGATTGACTGAAATTTGTATCTGGCTTTGGACTAGGCTATTGGTCAGAGTAAGCTGGCGAATACGTACACCGTGAATTTTTGAAATTTTGGAACACACATAAAACAAATTTTGTTAAAGATTCTGCTTACACAGACAAGTTAAAAAAGGCAGTGGTCGCATTTTCTTCTTAACATATATGATCAATTTATTTTATAAATCAGCTTTATTTATTTCAAGTACACATCATTTGTGAAAATGATCTATTTTTTAAATGTGAAAAATACAGAAAAAAATATTCACAGTTGCATATATAATTATGAGTTTTTGATGTGTTAATATCTACAGCGGCGTATAGGGACTAAATCTATCAAAGTCAACACATTTATGCTGCTGCGAAAACCAGATTTTATGCTGCTGCTAAAACCAGATTTTATGCTGCTACAAAAATGAGCGAGCAAGAGAGCAATGAAAGAATGCTGTGGCAGGGGTGAGGCAAACGAAATTGTGTCTATAGCGTATGTATTAACATAATAATGTATGTATGTACATGTGTCGGTTGCTGTTGTTGAACGGAGATATAAAGCATAGCCACGCAAAATTTCAATTGAATTATATCGACTTATTATACATATATATTGGTTTTATATGCCTGAAATCAGATATATACTAATGATACTACATATGGATAATTGTATGTAAATAAATATGTACGGAGTATATTAGGTCATAATGAAAATTCAAACTAAGTATAAAGGAATCGGCGAGTATGAACAGGTAAGTACCCTTTATGGTATGTTATCTGGCGAATGATTCAAAACGTGGGCGTTTTAAAGGTATTGCCGCGCATAAAAAATCCCATTCCCCCGTTTTCTTTTACACCTTGGACCACTTAAAGACAGTCGTGTTGGGTGGAACAGAATCAAGCAGACCAATGATTTTGAAAAAATTATTTATATATTGTGTTCTGAAATTAGACGCATTCAGTGCCAAGTTATACCTACATTTTAGGAAGTTGTTGAAAAGAACTTCTATAGGACCAAAAAACATGACAGTACTGCTATTTAATAATGCATTCCTACAGTAGAACTTCTCAGGTCTTTTAGGCCCTCTTACTTGAGTTCTTACTATAAAAAATTGCAAAAAGAATTCTAACTTTTATCGTACGATACTGCAGATCTTTTAACCAATTTGTTCCACAATTTTTCCATACATCACTATTAAAGTTTAATAACATTTTAACAACCATTAGACTTAGTCATTAGCAACCACACCTGATTCCACCAAAAAAAAATAAACTACCACAGCCTTGATTCCACCTCATATTATTCTCTTCCCAGCTCGTTCAAAGTATCAAACTTCAAACTGATGAAATCTATCTAAAAACAATCCTTGAGGCAACATCAAATTTATATACAAAATTACAGGTTCCATGTTAAGGGGAGCATCGTCATCATCGGTGGCTTCAATGGTTGGTGGAAAATTTAAAACATCATTTGCACTAAAATATTCAGCTACCATCGAACGCGTTGAAACCGCAAATCGGCAACAAAACTAAAGGTAGCAGCTGCTACAAAATCATCGAAATGAGATAGACAAAACGGATGGACTGCCGCAGCGGATGGAATGGATGGAACAGTGTAAGGACGGACAGATGAACGGTCGAATAAGGCGGATGTAACCGAAAAATCTTTACAAAAGAATGGCTAAAAGCAACAGAATGTATCGGTAAAGGCGGCTGTAATACACAATAAAGCATAAAGAAACCAAAAACATCACCACCTTCAATTTATCGCCAACAACAGCAGCAGCCGCAACAAAATTAAATACAGCAATAACAGCAAAAGCAGCAGCAACTTCATCATCATCACCAGCAGTATTTGCCATCATCACCGTCATCGTCAGAAAAATCACTGCCAAAAGGCATTATTTTGCAATACGTTCAAAATGAAGTCGTATCTTGGTAGGAGGGGGACGAGCTTTGATGATTGTATTAATGATCACAGTGGAGGGAAGGTACATTTGGTACATTTCAAGGTGCCATAAAAAATACCCTTTTAAGGGCTAATATGTGGTAATTTCTATGACTAAAGATGGAAGGAAAATGTATTCCTATTCATGTCGGAAAAAAAATATACAGAAAATGTCGTGAATAATGGTGCACGATGAAAAAAACGACCTTTGTAATATACTCACCCGAACATGTTCTTCAGGAACCATGTATATGTTTGGAACACACTTCACACATTTATGTGTTTGCAGGTCGCAAACTCAGGTGTATTTAAATGCAAACATTAGCATGTTTACTGACAAATATGTATCCTTTTACGTGGAAACATATGCGTACTTCATCCCAAACGACCATATACTGACGTGGAAGCATTCGGGTGTTTCCCCCAAACCTCCATATACTTACGTGGAAACATATGCGTATTTTCTCCCAAACATAATAATATTTAGAAGCGAATTATTCTTTCTTCATTTATTATAATGAATTTTATTAATATATATCCACATTTACTTATATAAATAATTAATACAAACAATTTAAAGATTTAAATGATTTGTACATTTACTTGCATTGAATGCATTATCTGATTTGTTTTGAATCTGCTGCTCTGTTGTTACTCCTTTCTTTGTTGCCTCTCACGTTTTTGTCTTCCGAATGTTTCGACTGTGCGTTGGTTATCACTATGCGTTGGTGCAGGAACAATTTATTTATTTGTATACAAATCTAGTTCGTGTATTAATTACTTGTGTTTTTTATTATATTTCACAAATAGTCACAAATTCCGATTTTTTCAGTAGAGGCTCGGGCATAAAAAGGGATTCACGTTGATGTCCTTTCCAGTTTCTTTCCTCAAAATAGTAGCACACATAAATATATGCGAAACACATACACAAAAACCAAAGCAACATCACAAACCATTTAACCGTCAGAGTGTTTGTTTATTCTTTTTTCACTGAACAAGCGCTTTTGATATCCTCTGTCTGATGACCCATTCTACTACTTCTTTGAATGGAATATGCACACGCTTCACACGCCACTTTCCCTTTTTTTTAACTGAGATTAGAAACAGAAATTTGAAATGTGGCTCTTTCGAACGCTGTCTTCAGAATTTCGCTATCTCACTCCGTTGCTAAGATACTCAGTGGTATATTAATTTAATTTATTATATAGTTATATTTTATTTATATATATATATATATAGATATTTTTATATATATATATATTAGGGCGGGTTAATTTTTTTTGATGAAGCGTATAGCAAACACGTAATCTATAGGTGATTTTGAGAAATTTTGCTCCAGACACCTTAGCTCGAAGTCGGATTTGGAGCCCCCCAAAATTTGAAAATAGATATTTTTCCATATATACATAGAATAATTTAATTAAATTCGTCATAAAATCGGATAGAATTATATTAGATTTCTCAATGTGGGCTTGTTTGAAAGGCATTTTTAACACCTTTCAGAATCCAATATTCTTAGTAGAGATATTAGGAATTTTTTGTCGAAAAATTGCCTAAAATTACCATTTTCTACAGGTATCAACACAAATTCTCAAAGGTGATAAAAATACCTATTGGGGGGCTGCAAATCCGACTTCAAGCTATGGTCTCTTGAGCAAAATTTCTCAGAATCACCTATAGATTATACGCTATACGCTCCATCAAAAAAAATCATTCCATACAATTTGACCCTCCCTAATATATATATCTATTATACATAATTACATTTATTATATATTTAATTTAATCTTTATACATACAGTTATTCCGATTTAAAATTTTAGAACTTTCTATCACATAGTTTTTTTTTACCTCTAAACTTAAATGCTGTTTTTCTCGAAACTAAGTTGGTGGCATATGGAACTTTATAGTACTCAGCTGACGCATTGACGGCTGAATACTTGAAATTAAAACGCAATACATCAGCCAAAATAAGAAACACTAACTTCAGCTGCAATTTACACGAACATTCAGGAATATTTATGAATCACTCACTGAGAGAAAAATGCAAAAATACAAATACACACTTTCAAGATATTCACACTCGTTGCCCCTCTTTTATTCTCTTTTTCTCGAGAGAGTATAAGCAGGGCAACAAACACGGCTGTATTTGTATCACAAACACAGATATATTTGGGTCACAAACACACATGTTATAACATATTAATCATTGTGTCTCAAACATGTAATATTGAATAGCAAACCCAATGCGTTTGGTCACAAGTGTATTATATTTGTGACAAGGTCTAAACACACGTTATATTTGCATCCAAACAACAAACAACGACAGATTTTTCAGCGTGCGCATATTCCATTCAAAGAAGGGCACTCTTGGTTGGAGAAAAGATGCATTTTTTACCTAGCAATACACCTTTCGCAGAACTTTTTGTCATCGGAAGTGATGGTATGTGGTAGATTCAAGTCAACTTATAAATGTTCTCCTTGACAACAAATGGATGTTGTGGGATAAAGTATATATAAAAATTGGTAAAAACAATGTTAATTATTTGCCTCCCTTAAATGTTGGCTTCCGTCGCTAGAAGGAACAAAGTAAGACACTTCGAATGTATAATTTTTTCAACATTCTCTTCAACATCTTAATTAGATGAAAAAGGCTTATCGTGAGGCGACTCTTATACATGGCAAAGCGTATTTAAACTACGAAGTAACAATTCTCATTTCTTTTGTCGACATTTATATGGTATTTACACCGACCAAGATTAGCGCATTTCAAAGGCTAACTCTACGATATTAACCAACGCTAACCTTAAAGATTAAACTCACGCCGCCGCAGCTGATATAAGTTACTCTCATTGGTTTAAAATGACGTCATTTATCTCTACATGGAAACTTTTGTTGCGGAGAGTATGGGGTAACTGTCTGATTTACCTGGCAAATATTTCATTAATATATTGCTTTGTTATGTTTGTGTTGTGTTGCTTTTGTTTGTCAAGCAATTGTTTTCGTACGGAATAATAACAACCCTGAAATTGACTTTGCCTAAGAAATATTCGCAAAAAGCTGAGGACCAATCAAATGTAAAGTGGGCGAAATTTTCGGTTCATGAAATTTTTATTATTTTTTATACACGTAGTTACTTCCTATGGCAATGAAAATTTCCTAAAAGCTGAATACCGGACTTCATCACGCAACCATATTCACTTAATTTTCCATTGTCGACATCACATCATAAACAGACTTACCTCAGTAGTCATAACGATAAATTAGCCATCGACTATCATCTGACTAACGATTTGTAATTCATAACACTTCATCTAAACTGCGTCCACCAAATGGCTATGTAGCGAACGAATACATGTTATCTGTTAACGAACAACTGTCGTTTTAGGCCCTGTATTCAGTTCTTGCGAAGTTTTCGTAAGAAATTTTGTCATTTATCTCTAAACGGAAAATTTTGTTTCAGAGAGTTGCCACAAATCTTTGATTTTCCTCGCAAATATGTAATTTATAATTCCTCCACGCACTCCATTTTATTTTTAACGTATGTCGTGTTGCTTTTGGTGGTTAAAATTATCAAAATGTCAAAATTCCGGTCCCAGACAATTATCAAACAAATGTATTCGTACGACATTACTTTGGCTAACAACTCTGTAATTGATATTGTCTACGAAATTTTCATAAAGAGCTGAGTACCAAGTGAGCAAAATTTTCGGTTCATGAAATTTTCGTTAATTTTTATACACGTATGTACTTCTTTCTAATGGCAACGAAAACTTCATAAAAACAGAATATCAGACTTAACGAACAACAATCATGACACGCAGTATTGCATTCGACTAAAACAGACATGTTCATATCAACTGTTGACTAACACATAAACTCTTGACTAACGAGTGGCAAAGCCTAACAGCACCGTGAAGTCGTTAGGAAAAAATAGAGGTGTTAATATCAGACCTTCCAAACTATTCTTCGGATTGTTTTAGAACATATTAGAATCATTTATTTATAGACACCCTGTTGAAACACGAAATGTGATACAGAGTGTGAAAGTAGAAAGTAGACTTTGGTGAAGTTCAACGTTTCAAGCTCTGTAACTTCTAAACGTCGAAGTAAATTTGCAAAAAGGTTTTTTTTTTTTGAGAATCTAATAAATAATGCAAGTAAACAACATGGTTAAATTTAAAAAAAAAATAAATAAATTTCGGTTTTTGCCCTGACTTTTTTAGATTTTCTTAACAACTTGGTTATGAAGGTACCACAATGGGCGTGGCAAGTTCGTCCATTCGCATCTACAGAGTAAAATTTTACAAAACATTGGCCAGTGTCGAATATCATTAAGATAGATTCGCGTATATTAGTTTTTTTTTAATTTACATATTAACCACAAAAATTAGATGATTATCATTTAAAGTATATTGCTAATTTAGACAGTGGCAAACGTGCACTGCTGATTTTTCCTTATGAACACCCATTTCCCTGATGACACTCTGAACAAGAAGAGCGCTGTAGGTCAACAAACTCCTCATAGGTTAAAAGTTGCCATAGAAATTGTTACTAAACCCATGATTAAATGGGCTATCTACCGCTTCAAACCCTTTAAATCTCCCTGGCCCAACATGGTATCACAAGCAGAAATTCAGCTTCTGACCGATCTATTGATGCCTTGGCTGATAAAGCTATGCATCGAGTGCAAGAACTTCTGATACATACCTAAACGGTGGAGGGACTCCTGGGGTGGTGTTTATTCTCACAGTGCTCCTAAAGACGTGAGACCTATAAGCATGTTTTCGTTCCTACCGAAGACTTTGGAACGGCTGTTAGATGGCCACTTGAGACGGACTATTGATGAAAGATTGCTCAGTATAACAAAAATCAATGAGTGTTCGAACTCACGGGCGATGTGTTAACACCTTTTTGTTACACGCTACCTATTCGATTACTATGAACACATTAGTAAATGTTACATTGAAAAATAAAAAATAAATACTTTTGGTGCTGGAGATTCTTTTGCTATTGCGCTCTCTTTTTTCTTACATCTGCTTTAACATAAGATGTAATATTGGTAAATAAATAAAGCAATATTTTTCTCACTGAAATAATTGTTTTTATTTTGTCATAAACAGAGCGATGACAAAAGTATTTTTCTGCTCTAATGTAGACAATTTGAGTAAAAGAGCCTAAACGAGTCTTATTCACTTTATAGAATATTTCAATATAAATGCACCATTTCGACAATGTTATTACATAAATCAATACAAAAAGCATAAATGTTTCAAAAGACATCAATGTTTCACATCGAAATTCTGAAGGGACCAAGTTATGACAAAAAGAGAGTAATACGTTTTGAATCACTCGCCAAATGTCGCCAGTGCTTTTGAGTCATACAATTCGTTCCATGAGTTCTCTATACTATTCAATACTCTTTGGCGACGACGACCTGCTTATTTGTTCACTCCCGCTATATCAATACCATCATACTTATTGTCAGGCAGAGACTATTGTTGTACAACAACCACGTATGTGATGCTAACGCTAAGTGTTGTTTGCATGTGTTCCCTTTGATAGATTTCCCTACCGGTGCCTATAGATGTTAACACACCAAAAATAAATAAATATTTTGCCATTACATCCCATGAAGGGATAGGGGATAACTTCCTACAATCACTGAGTTGTGCGCTTTCCTGTTTACACTCACTGATTGGGACCTACAGTTTTACACCGGCTCCGAACGGTTTTTTGAGAATCTATTTCATTGCTTATCACTCGATAGTGCCGTCGTCACTTAGCGAGGTGGCCGTCTTCGAAAAATGTGTAAGGTGATCAGAGCAGGGATCATTCTCTAGCACAGCAGCCGCGCACACTAACCGTTGTACCGCCGACGGCCACAACCGTGCTCAGTATGCGTAGTGCAAATGACATTAACTTAGTTATGGAAACCGGATTGGGACTGACACTGATTTCAGTAACCAAATTGTTAACCATTTTGGTTGTTGTAACCGAATTAATTAAAATTTCAGTTGGCGTAACGGAATTCTTTGACATATTCAGTTGTTGCAACAAAGAAAACAAAAAAGTTTATTTGTTGGAACCAAAATAGTGAAACATTCATTTAATACATACATCGTATAAAAATTAAGTTGTTAAACCCAAATTTCAGATACAGCGAAGTGATTCAGTCGTGTCAGCGTCACTTCGGCTGTGATAAAGACAATTCGGCTGCAACAACCGACTTTCCGATTGGTACAACCTCTTTTCGAACAACAGGAGTATTGAGGATGAGTTCAACAATATCGCGCCCAGTGCGATATAATTTGAGCTGTCGGCCCTTAAGGTGGATGTGGATCTAATGTAACTTCGAAATGCTCACCAGAAGACATATCACGACCGAATTGGTCATTTTGACCTCTACCAAGAATGTTAACAGACGCACATCATCTGAATATAACACTGGTCACTATCAAAAAGGCGGGCCGCAAAATTGTTACTTACGCGGACAACGTGGCAACAACTATATGGGGCGAATAGTTGTGTACCCAGATGAGTAAATGAAAATTGGTAACGTGTAAACTTCGCCGAATCTCAACTGCTTCCTTTTTCCCGGAGATGCCGTTCACGTTAAATGGTTCTAAAATAAAGCTGGCAGAATGTGTCAAATAGCTAGGTGTTATTTTTGACATCAAGATTAGTTTCAGATCCAACATAGTGGAAAGGGCGAAAAAGGCAACGACAGCCCTATACACCTGAAATAGGGCTATATGGATGTGTCAGTTGTCAAATCGATTACCTCCACTTTTCGAAAATGTTGGTATGTTAGTGCCTGTGGGTTAAACTAATGTACCCTGTTCATTTTGAATTTAACTACGCGCTGAAAAATCTATCGTTTTTTGTTGTTTGGATGCAAATATAACATGTGTTTGGATCTTGTCGCAAATATAATATACTTGTGCCCAAACACACTGTTGTTTCTATTCAATATTACATGTTTGAGAGACAATGATTAATATGTTATAACATTTGTGTTTGCGGCCCAAATATATCTGAGTTTGTGATACAAACACAGCCGTGTTTGTTGCACTGTTTATGCTCTCTCTCTCTCTGCAAGAGAATAAAAGAGGGGCAACGAGTGTGTATATCTTGTACGTGTGGATCTGTATTTTTGCATTATTCTCTCAGTGAGTGATTCTTAAATATTCCTGAATGTGCGTGATGTATTGCATTTTAATTTCATGTATTCAGTTGTCAATGGTTCATCGGACAGAGGATATCAAAAGCGCTTGATCAGTGAAAGAAGAATAAACAAACGCTCGGACGGTTAAATGGTTTGTGATGTTGCTTTCGTATTTGTGTATGTGTTTCGCATATATGTGTGTGTGCTACTAAAGTGAGAAACGATTTTCAGGAAAGAAACTGGAGAGTGCAACAACGCGAAACCCTTTTTCTGCCCGAGCCTCTACTGAAAAAATCGGAATGGCGGACCATTTGTGAAATTATAATAAAAAAAACACAAGTAATTAATACACGCTTGTCTTGCATGAACTAGATTTGTATATAAGTATATTGTTCGTGTACCAAAGCATAGTGATAACCAACTCATAGTTGAAACCTTCTGAAACCAAAAACGTGAGAGACAACAAAGAAAGAGCAGCAGATTCAAAACAAAACAAAAAATGCATTCAATGCAAATTAATGTAAAATGTAAATATTTAAATTTGTTGTATTAGTTACTTATATATGTAAGTAAATGTTGATATATATTGATAAAATTAATTATACTAAATAAAGAAAGAAAGAATAATTCGTTTCTAAATATTATTATGTTTGGGAGAAAATACGCATATGTTTCCACGTATGTAAGTCTATGGAGGTTTTGGGGAAACACGCGAACTCATATTCTAAATTCTATGTTTACCATCAGGTTAAGCTACACTCTCACAATATGACATGTCGGAGTCGATAATGGAACAGTGCTAGAAGGTGGTCCTAACAATCGTGCATTTCTCGACTACTCAGAAACGGAACCTCTCATAACGGAAAGACATATCTAAAACAAAGGATTTCCTTGTTTAGAGGGATTTGTGAATTTATACACTAGTGGCTTCGAATATAAATGAGCAGATTTGCTATGGGTCTACTCTACGAAATTAGAATTGTTTCTCTCTCGTCGACCAACTGATCTCTGTAGCGGGTTGTAGACAGATATTTTGGCGATTAGGGAAGTGGCCGGCTGGCTGAGAGATAGTAGTCCAGTAGTCATTGAGGTCAATGACTTTTCTGGTAGACAAGCGGTAATAAAGCTCCTGGAATCTGTATTCCTGAACTCGGCATCTACCGAAGGCTATCATAGATATCTTAACGAGATAACATAGCGGTACAATATTCACCTAATGTTGGTGGCAAGGTACAGGAACAATCCGGGAATCAGCAGAGTGTATGAACTGGCGTGACTAGGGATTACCATACAAGTTTTAGAGGAATTGGAAAGTGTTGGTATGCCCCTAGTGACTTGTAAACTTATCCTGCAGAAACACTGCTATGTGTTGATGCAGGAGAGGTGAAAGGGGGACGCAGATTGTGTACACGTAAGACAAATCTGGCCGATAGTGGGCAACAGGAGATCCATGAACCTTCTGCCTCTAGCTAGGACTAATGTATCTATTATTGTTTTAGTTGTTTGGGAACACTCTCTGATTGGTGGACATGCGATGAGACTAAATGTCAGCGGAAATTACTTCTAGTCTTCAGTAACGATGATGAAGAAGAAATCAATAAATATCTTCTCTGCGTGTATCCAGTACTCGCCGTCTAGTCTACTATGGGATCCTACCTATATAGGAAACGTGGAGAATTTTGTCAAATGGGCGTAGGCAAGATATTGAGCGTCTTGGACTAACTAAACTGGTTCCCCAGTGAGGCTAGCGCGTAATATCGTTGGACCGTCATATTGCAATGGACTAACATGGCAAAGTGAGTCGTTCGCCGCCAGCCACCAACACCTAACCTTTTATAACAACAACTTTTGGGAGTGGCGATGATGACGACTAGGATTCGCGGTTTCATTTCCGACGGACTCCGCCAGGAATAGCGGCTGATTACTTATACCAATTAGATCGATCTAGACTTTTCTCCAAATATATTTACTTATCTCCAGTTATCTGTGGAGAAACAACAGACCTTTCTAGGATGTCCCACAATCGTGGTGAATACGTTATAATCGTGGTAGTCCCACAGGTACCAACAATAATATAGAAATGAGCGACGCAATGATCGTCGTGGATAGACTCTGTGACCGAAGTATCATTGCTGTATAAAAGTCCAAACAGAACCAGCCACGCTTGGGACGACGACGGAAAAAATCTTTAGCGTCTAAACCAAAAGAGAGGGCGTCAGCCGCAGAGAATTTTCAAGACGATTTTTCCCTGCCATAAGAAACCTATGTAGAAAGAACGTCGTCGTCTGTAGCGTGTTTGATTATGTTTAGACTCTAAACGCGATTTTATAATAATAAATATATTTTCATTTCCACTTTTATCATTTACATCCCCATTTATGTACTATTTTCCATACAGATATACCATCTCTGGCATAGCAGACTCCAAAACTTAATGTTTCATTTTTGTTGAGGCAAACGGAAAGAATATTGTGTGTCGGGATATTGAAAAGGTGTACAAACGCTCTCAGGTGTTATTTTATTTGAAATCGATGTTGTATATTGAGGAAATTGTCAGCACATTCATCCACCACTAGAGACGAAAACAACCTCAAGTTATTGTATATTTAGAGGAAAAGGAAAGAAGCAAAAAAGGAACAATGTAAATTTAATGATAAAAAACACACACACACACAACAAGGACTTTGATTTTGATTGAAAAATCATTCCATTATGGTCAGCATGAGTGGTACAATAAATTTAATTTATTATTTGTTATGTTTTTACCCTCAGTTGTCGAACTGATCCCATGGATTCGATATATATGGGGAAAGGACAATTTATTATTGGATGGTAAAAAGATGTATCCTGTCTTATTATGGATGATGACAATGAAGTAAAAACAGAAATGATTATCAGGTGTTATTTTGACAAATAACTAGAGAAAACAACATTTCCGCGTGGAATTAAGAGACATTTTTGGGAGGATTTACAGTCTAGAATACAATTTGTAGTTTGTAAAAATTCCAACGACAATTAGTTTAAATGTTTGTTACGCTTGCGAATTGTAGTTAGCTCTGCAATAAAAATGCGAAATTTATATTGACCATTCCAATTTCCAATGCGATATATCCGAGCTTAGTTTGTATGCAGTGCCGTGCAATCGGAGTTGGAGTTTGAGTCGTAAAAATTTTAACGACTCCGACTGCAAGTTTAGCATTTCCATCTAAAGTCAAAATATTTGAAAAGAATCATTTTCTGACTGCTTGTTGTGGTTAATATACATTTTTATCCCGTAAAATAAAGATATCACAGTCATAACTACATAATACTCCGCAAGGGAAACCAATAAACCCACGGCCAATCGATTAATGTACATTAGACCGGGTCACGAAAAAAATTTCCCAAAGTCGAGGGCAAATCTTAAAGATCACCTCGAGACACTTAAACAAAAATTCCTTTCCGAAGGACTCGTTTAAAAAATTAAAAGTATGTTTTTCTAGGATTAAAGTCCTTTCAAAACCAATATCACTTTTCTTTGGAAGTATACAGTTTTATTCAAAAACAAAGAAGTTACGTATGACAAGATGTATTTACAGCATAAATACAAATATTGTTTCATGTTGTGTGCATTATTACCGCAAATTATTGCATACTTTTTGGCGGTATCGAAAAAAATTTACAAAAAAAATTATTGCATACCTTTTAGCGCTATTGACAAATTTTTTAAATATTTGGCTTGGAGAATTGATTGTAATTTGTGAGAAGTTAGCTGAAATCAAGACATTTATTAAAAAAAAATAAATAAATGGTTTCCCATTACATCCCATGAAGGGACAGGGGAGAGCTTCTCACAATCACTGCGCTGTGCGCTTTCCAGTTTTCACTCACTAATTGGGACCTACAGTTTTACACCGGTTCCGAACGGAATTTTAAGAAGTTTTTCATGGCTAAATACTCGATAGTGTCGCCGTCACAATGCGAGGTGACCGCCGCCAAAAGAAATTTTAAGGTGATCTGATCGAACCCAGGATCTCATGTACAAAAAGCCCGCACACTACCATTGCACCACCGACGGCATTTAACATTTATTAGTGTTCAATAATAAAACCATCAAAGCGACAAATAAATAATTGAAAGTATAAAGTGCAAAGTGTAATCTCCTATAAAAATCTGTCAGTTACCGATAGACTTTGAAGAAGTGATACGCCGTACGATCGAAAATAATGCCAACTATTTCCACCCTGAAAACATACTATTGACTATGGAAACGGACCCGGAACAAACAGTATGAGGTGAAGGATATGTTAAAATACGAGCAGCGGCTATTCCCACCTCCACCCAGGCTCGTGAATTTCATGTTTCATAAAATTATTAAATTCGACTGTGATTCATATATTACTACCATCGGCTGGAACAAAATCATAGTAACAGAACCACCGTGTTTACAATTCCATACGGATGAAGATATTCAACGTTACCAATTTTCAAACAACGAAATTATAAAGATACCAGGTAAACAATGGAAGTAATGTAATGTAATAATAAAAAAATATAGTACATAATTTTGCACTTGTTGTAGATTTTCCATGTTATTTGCAACACACTGAACGTTTCGTACGAGTTGTGAGTGAATCAGCGCTTGTAGTCACCGATGAAAAGCGTCTGAGCCATATTTATGCACAACTTGAAAGTCGTGAACTATACTCATTTTTGTATTTTATTTGTAATAAAACCAACGCAAGATTTCAATGGTAATATTTAAAAAAAAGTATGCAATAATTTGTATTTAAAAATTATTTTCTATCCCGCCAAAAAGTATGCAATAATTTGTCTTTAACAATTTTTCGATCCCGCCAAAAAGTATGCAGTAATTTGCGGTAATAATGCACACAATATGAAAAAAGATTTGATTAATGCTGCAAATACATCTTATCATACGTAACTTTTTAGTTATTGAATAAAACTGTATACTTCCCAAACAAAATGTTCTTGGTTTTTAAGCGCTTTAATCCAAAAATAAAATATTTTTAAATTTTAGGGGTAGAAACTGCATTAAATGATGCCTCCATTATACAATTATGTCTTACGTAAGCGATATTTATACGCCAAATGTGGTACTGGTCGAGGCCTATATCTTGCACGTTACGATCGAGCCACAAGCAAAGTAATTACATGAGGTGTAGAGTTGGGTAGTTTATGAACTATGAAGTTCATTTAGGGTGACCAGACATCACCCCCACGAATATAATACTCATGTTCGATGTGGAGAGTATGTTCGTGATTGTTATGTCCGGGCACCTTAAATGAACGAGTTCGAGAACTAGTGAACGAGTTCGACACAAGTCTAATGAGGTGTCAGGGAACAACTGGTTGGAACGAAGTTCCTTTCGCTATATATTATGTACTAGATAGTTCCGACACGTCTAAGGCGCCCGTTGAAAAATACGATAATTTAAATGGATCTTTATGAAAAGATAATTTTTGTAAAATGATACATTTTCTTAAGAAAATTTTTTTTATGGAATGTATTTTTTTTAAACTATATTTTTAGGTCCTTTTTGTAAGAATATGGTATTGTTTTGTTTAAGAAAAGGTACCATTTTTAAGAAGAAGTAGAAAAAGCCATAAGAGTAAGAATTTGTTTTACACAGTAGTAGCTTTTTTTAAGAACAGGTACTTTTTAAAGAAGTGGTACTCTTTTTGGGAAAGGTTATCTTTTTACGAAAATTTACTTATTTTCAGAAAGTCTACTTATCGCAAGAAAATAAAAGGTATTATTATTATTTTGTTATTCAGAAAACGTATTGTTCTTTTCAAGAGAACGTATTGTTTTGAAGAAATGTTTTTTTAAGAAATGGGAATTTTTTATAGAATTGGTCCTTTTCTCAAGAATAGGTACATTTTTAAGAGTAGGTACTTATCTCAAGAAAAGTTATTTTGTTTCACAAAAAAGGTACTCTTTAAAGAAAAGGTAGTTTTTAAGGAAATGCAATTGGTTTTAAAAAAATACTATTTTAAGTAACGGTACTTTTTGTAAGAAAATTGACGTTCTTTAAAGCAGTACTTCTTTAAGATAAGGTTTTTTAAAGAAAAGGTACTTTGTATTTTTTTTTTTTTAGAAAATTTACTTTTTTTAAGAAAAGGCACTTATTTAAGAAAATGTTCTTTTATATATTTCTTTCTTTTTGGCTCTTCTAAATTTCCTTTTTATAGGGTTCAAAACTACAATATATACTAAATACTGGTAACAGGGGCTGCACCTAGAAAACATCCCATTAAACAAGAATGTATTTTTTTTAAAACCATATTTTTAGGTCCTTTTTGTAAGAACACGTATTACATTTTGCCGGAAAGGTGATTTTTTAGAGAGAGGTACTTCTTTTATTAAAATCTAATGTTTTTTAAAAACGGTACTATTTTGAAGATGAAGTACTGTTTAGAAAAAAAGCCATAAGAGTATGAATTTTGTTTTTAGAAAGAAGAACTTTTTTAAATAACAGGTACGTTTTAAAGATGTGGTACTCTTTTTGGGAAAGGTTATTTTTTAAGAAAAATTTACTAATTTTCAGAAAGGCTACTTATCTCAAGAAAACAAAAGGTATTATTTTAATTTTTAGAAAAGGTACTTTTTTTAAGAGAAGGTATTATTTTTAAGAAATTTTTTTTAAAGAATTGGAATTTTTCATTAGATTTGTCCTTTTTTTAAGAATAAGTACATTTTTAAGAGTAGATACTTACCTCAAGAAAAGTTATTTTGTTTCACAAAAAAGGTACTCTTTAATGAAAAAGTAGTTTTTAAGAAAAGGCATTTTGTTGTTAGGAAAAAAACTTTTTAAGAAAAGGTACATATATATATAAAAAAAAATTACTTTTTTTAAGAAAAGGTACTTTTTGTAAGAAAATTTACCTTTTTAAGCAAAGGTACTTCTTTAAGATAAGGTTTTTTTTTTAAGAAAAGGTACTTTGTATTTTTTTTTTAGCAAATTTACTTTTTTTAAGAAAAGGCACATATTTAAGAAAATGTTATTTTTTTAAACTTCTTTCTCTTTGGGTATTCTAAATTTACTTTTTATTGGGTTCAAAACTATAATATACTAAATATTGGTTACAGGCTCTACCTAGAAAACTTCCCATTAAAGAAGAAATTTCCCACCATATGTTAGTCTAGACACAAACCAAAGTAAAAGTACCCAATATAGTTGAATATGCTGGGTTGTAATAAAGTTTTTAAAAATTGTTGTTTAATTTTTTTCATTTAGACCCCATACCGCAACGTGCGATAAGGAACTTTGTTCCTAAAACTGGGAAAAAATAATTTTGGCTGTTTTTCACGGACCCGGAAAGGTCAAAATTTTTTTCAAATTGTCTCAAAGTACGGAAATATATCTGATCTTTTACAAAAAAATTAATGAGATAGATATAAGGACGGGAATCTTCTCATAGATGTGCAGAGTATGTTGGGAATATGGAGAAATTACTTTTCTGCGTTATTTGTCCCATTAGACTTCAAAATAGATGACATACAGGAGGATGGCGTCGATGCGAGGCCTCAGGTGGGCCGACAACCTAACATGCGATCTTTTCAACATATTCATTGAGATCATCGTGAGAAAAGCTGCAGTGAACACGAATAATATATATATCAGCAGCAAAAGTCATATGCTGCTCGCGTATGCTGATGATTTAGATTTCACTGGTCGAAATCCTGTACTGTAGCATTTTCGAGAATTGAGACGGAATCAGCAAAATTGGGTTGGGAAGTAAACAAGAACAGGACAAAGTTAATGGTTTCGACAGGCAGAAAATTCACCCGATTGGATGAAAAGGTGAACGTTGATAATCAGTATAATTTCGAGATTACCTCGGATCTGCCGTGAACAGAATCAATAACGTCAGCCTAGAAATCAATTGGAGAATTGTGCTTGCAAACAGGTACTATTTCGGCCAAAGCAAGAACTTCATTCATAAGACCATCTTTCGACAATCGCAGATCCAACTATATCATACTTGCTTGCCTTGCTTTGTGGCCTGAGTCGTATCGCATCCTGATGAAACATCACTGGGAGACTTCGAGAGATAAATGCTCCGAAAAACATATGGTCCTATAATAGAAAACGGCGAGTATGAATTACGAACTGTATAATATGTATCCCAACACTGAACGGAAAACCATCGTCATAGGGATGAAAATGTGTTCATCACCCCAACAACTTTTGTCATCGAAAGTGAGGTAACGTACAGCTTCATTCCCCCTATGAAATTGTGTTTATCAATTGCAAATTGGTTGTAGCTGCAATGAATTTGATTCATTATTCCAACAAATTTGTTTCGTTGCTGCAATAAATTTGTTTCGTTCCTGCATTGAATTTGTTTCATTGTTGAAAAGAATAAATACCGTTCTTCCAATGAATTTATTTCACTGCTGCAAAGAATTTGTTTCATTAAATTTCATGCACTTGCTTTTTTTTTAATGTTTAACCCAGTTTTCTACAAAATTTAAATTAAATAAAATAGTTGTAGAGACGAAAATTAAGTTGTTGCAGCATCGAAATGAAAAGTTGTCAAAAAAAATTATGTATCGAATTTTTCGTTGCAGCGAGTACCAAATTGTCGCATATACGAGACTTTTCATTGTAGCAACGTAAAAACATTAACGAAAATGTTACATCCACGCGACGAAGAGTTACTCTTTCAGTGAACATTGGCATAGTTGTGCGTATCAAAATAGCGAATTTACGCTGGCTAGACCATGTCAGTAGAATGAATCAGAATGAACCAGTGCGAAAGGTATTTGAAGATATATTCCAAAGATATCGAAAAATAGGACGACCAAGATTTCGCTGGAAACACCAAGGGTAGTATTGCCTACGAGAGCTTGGTGTTACCCACTGGAGGAGAAAAGCTGAAGATCGAGATGGTTGAGAAACATCTTATACTCATTTTGTAAGACCCTTGACCCCTATAAGGGATGTTTGAAGACACGTAAGTAAGTAATCTTTGGTTTCAGCAGGACCGCGCACCATTTTGTGTCACCTCTTCATATAACCGGTCTTTTAAGCACGAAGTTCGGTAGTCGTGTTATCAGCCGACTTGGCGATGCCAATTGGCCGCCTTTCGGCTTTTTCTTCTTGGGTGCCGTTAAATACCGATGCCATGCGAATAATCCAGAAGCGATCCACAGCCATAAGGCTAAAATCGTTCGAATCGTACTTGAGATCCTTTCGAAACTGTCAGGAAAGTCTTGGAAAATTGGACTGACAGGATGAGCCACTGCGAAGCAAGCGGCGGCAGTCTTACTTGAATGAAATCGTGTTCCATAAATAATGGGCATCATTGTAATTTCCAGTAAAGCCATAAACACCAAAAGAAACTGTGTTTAATTAATTTTTTAATTTTGAAAAGATTCTTGTATCTGGACCACCCTGCGTATTTATCAATTTCCAGTGTGGCAAATTGTTTCAAGCTTTGAAATTTAAATTGAAAAATTGCATTGAGGTTGATATATTCCTGCTGAAATGAGATTGTTGAAGCGAATTCAACAACAATTTGTCTTCATTAATTAATTATGAATTAAATGAATTGTTAGTATCCTAAGTGTAAGCCAATTTGAAATCCTTGCTTTTTTGTGTTCTAAAGTTTGAAGTTTAAAGTTTGAAGTTCTGGCAACTTTTATATCTTTCACTTAAAATATCAGTTGCGTCCACTTCTGAATATTTCTTTAAATTACTGTACTGCTGAATTTACATTGTAATGGATTTGACTATTCTTCTGCGATGGGAAACTTCACTTACGCAGCATCACTGAAGACGGTAAGCAGAAGGCTCTTCCTAAGCAAATATTAAATAAAAAATAAAACCTACTACACCTTTGGCTTTTTTCACTTGTTTCATTGCAGTGTTTCTGATTTGTATTTGTCGATTACAATTTTAGTTCCACTCATTTTACAGTCCACTTTCAGAAGGTCATCCCGAAGTTGTATTCCAACGAAGAATTCCTTCACGAGGCTTTCAGGCTTCACGAGGCTTGTTCTCGAGAATTCGTCCAAACTGTGTCGTATTTTTTTTAGATCACGATAATCTCAATTCAAATTAAATACTACGGCAATTGTTGCCTCCAGTTTAAATCAACTTATGCCAGCATTCCCAACTTGAATTTCAGACTGATCCGAATTGAAACGCCTTGATTTAGCTGAACCAAATTTCTTCAAACCTGGTAAAATTGATATGTTGATAGGAAGCAACATTTTACCCTTTAACCTCAAATCTGGTGTTCAGAAAAATATTTCCGGTAATCTGTTGGCTCAGGAAACTGCGTTTGGGTGGCTTATAAGTGGTCCATCCACGCTTCGTTCTGTTAAAACATTTGCTTCTTGGGTAATAACTGCTGATACACTAAACGACGGTGATACAGA
The DNA here is from genome assembly GCA_963931995.1 of Phaonia tiefii. Taxonomy (NCBI): domain Eukaryota; kingdom Metazoa; phylum Arthropoda; class Insecta; order Diptera; family Muscidae; genus Phaonia; species Phaonia tiefii. The sequence goes on from OZ008370.1 coordinate 136,927,660, forward strand.
TTTTGGGAATTAGAAGAGGCTCCATCTGTCAAAAATCGTTCGGAAAATGACATCAGGTGTGCAGAATTCTATGAAAAGATTATCGTACTTATTGTCAACCTGATGATCTAACACCAGAAGTGGTCCTCGGCTCATCGAGACGAAATGAGATGGGATAGTTTCTCCGAATGGAGAAAAGTCTACTGAAGACACCTGAATTAGCTTCTAAATATTCAAATGTTCCATCTGAATACACCAACCGAAATCTACGACAATTCACGGTACTATTCTTTTTATTTACCACACCACGCTGTTGTCAAACAGGAAGCCCATCCACTAAGACCAGAATGGTATTCAAAATGAAATCAAACTGAAAAAATATTCTTCATCTCCCATACAAGCACTAATTACACGTATCTCTAAATCTAGATTTTAAAACTTGACGATTTTTACGTTTAATAAAATACTTAAGGTTTAGTCAGGAATAACTTTAAAGGGTAATTTGTTATATTTGAGAACAAGTCTGCACGTTTTTATAAAATATAATTTATTTGAAAATCAAAGAAATAAATTTAAAGTAAATACTTAGATACAATACAATTTGGTCCTTAGTTATTTTGTGGCAGAATAAAGGACTGCAGTCGAACGTAAATAAATTGCAACTAAATTGAAAAAAAAGTTATACTATTTTTACAAGAGAAATAAAAGAAGTAAAGGTTGTTTACAAAACTACCCATATTACTCCGTCTAACTAACAAGTCCTTTCAACACAGTTTTCTTTTTTTTTAGCTTCGATGAAGATACAAGACAGTCAATTAAAGAGTAGTTTCTTCATCTCAAATAAACTTGAAATTAAACAACTCAATACCTGAATTCTTGGTGAAAAGATATACAAATACTCTAACTCACTCCTGGGCTCTGACTAACCATCCACATAACCCAACCGTCACCGACACCACCACCACCATCACCACGCACTGGTGTTTGCACACTTAACGAATGGTCAAACACAAACAAAGGACTCAATTTCAATGGAACATCCTTCAATCACTCCTTTTGTAATTTATAATGAATTGATATGGGGATGGGGGATTAAGGGCCAAAAGGTCTAGCATTAGCCAACAATCCGAAAGAGAAGAATATTTTCCACAAAAGAGTTTGTAAACGTTTTAATGGACTTAAGAATTTAGGGTCAACTGAACGTATTTTACACCAACTGGCTGCTCTTTGTTGTGTCAGGTGTGAAAGAAAGGATAAAATTGATTGATTTCATTCTGCAATTTTACAGATACATCATGTTTTTTTTTTTGTGTTGATATGAATATGGGTTCTACTGGGTAAATAATATTTACAATAAGTTATATTTTTGAATAACATTCTGTACATATTAAGATAAATTATGGATTTCGATTATTCCAGAAGGAAAACTGGAATTTAAGATGATGAATACGCTCTTACTCCAATAATATTTAAAATCTAAAAAATTGATTTTCATAGATATAAGTAAACTTTTTTTCAAACTTTGTAAGACGTGATTAACCTAATTTCCTCTTTAATTCCAACTCTTATTAAAGATGATCATATATTTACTTACCCGGTTGATAAGGCTAACCTCTTGGCTGAAATTAACTCTTCTTTGCCGGATAGCAATCAACCACTCCCCGTGATTGACAACATATCCAGCTCAATGGGTCAGATATTTTTTCGAACACGTGGGGTTAAAAAGGTTCTCGCAGAGCTCGACGCAAATAAATCCCCGGGCCCGGATGGAATACCAGCACTTGTTCTCAAAAAGTGCTCTTCGACTCAGATTCTGAAAGTGTTTTTAAAGACCTTTCCAACGAGATATGTGAGAATATGGGAGCATTCCTTGTTTTCGCACAATGGGCGAATATATTTGTTGGGTGTCTGAAACCAAATTGAAATACTTGGATCCTTCGAAGGACTTTTTGCACTTTCTGATTACAGATTCTGAAAGTGTTTTTAAAGACCTTTCCAACGAGATATGTGAGAATATGGTAGAATTCCTTGTTTTCGCACAATGGGCGAATATATTTGTTGGGTGTCTGAAACCAAATTGAAATACTTGGATCCTTCGAAGGACTTTTTGCACTTTCTGATTACAGATTCTGAAAGTGTTTTTAAAGACCTTTCCAACAAGGTATGCGAGAACACGGGAGAATTCCTTGTTTTCGCACAATAAGCGAAAAAAAATTTGGGTGTCTGAAGCGAATTTGAAATACTTGGATCCTTCGAAGGACTTTTTGCACTTTCTGATTACAGATTCTGAAAGTGTTTTTAAAGACGTTTCCAACGAGATGTGTGAGAATATGGTAGAATTCCTTGTTTTCGCACAATGGGCGAATATATTTGTTGGGTGTCTGAAACCAAATTGAAATACTTGGATCCTTCGAAGGACTTTTTGCACTTTCTGATTACAGATTCTGAAAGTGTTTTTAAAGACCTTTCCAACGAGATATGTGAGAATATGGGAGAATTCCTTGTTTTCGCACAATGGGCGAATATATTTGTTGGGTGTCTGAAACCAAATTGAAATACTTGGATCCTTCGAAGGACTTTTTGCACTTTCTGATTACAGATTCTGAAAGTGTTTTTAAAGACCTTTCCAACAAGGTATGCGAGAACACGGGAGAATTCCTTGTTTTCGCACAATAAGCGAAAAAAAATTTGGGTGTCTGAAGCGAATTTGAAATACTTGGATCCTTCGAAGGACTTTTTGCACTTTCTGATTACAGATTCTGAAAGTATTTTTAAAGACCTTTCCAACAAGGTATGTGAGAACACGGGAGAATTCCTTGTTATCGCACAATGGGCGAATATATTTGTTGGGTGTCTGAAACCAAATTGAAATACTTGGATCCTTCGAAGGACTTTTTGCACTTTCTGATTACAGATTCTGAAAGTGTTTTTAAAGACCTTTCCAACAAGGTATGCGAGAACACGGGAGAATTCCTTGTTTTCGCACAATGGGCGAATATATTTGTTGGGTGTCTGAAACCAAATTGAAATACTTGGATCCTTCGAAGGACTTTTTGCACTTTCTGATTACAGATTCTGAAAGTATTTTTAAAGACCTTTCCAACAAGGTATGTGAGAACACGGGAGAATTCCTTGTTTTCGCACAATGGGCGAATATATTTGTTGGGTGTCTGAAACCAAATTGAAATACTTGGATCCTTCGAAGGACTTTTTGCACTTTCTGATTACAGATTCTGAAAGTAGTTTTAAAGACCTTTCCAACAAGGTATGTGAGAACACGGGAGAATTCCTTGTTTTCGCACAATGGGCGAATATATTTGTTGGGAGTCTGAAACCAAATTGAAATACTTGGATCCTTCGAAGGACTTTTTGCACTTTCTGATTACAGATTCTGAAAGTATTTTTAAAGACCTTTCCAACAAGGTATGCGAGAACACGGGAGAATTCCTTGTTTTCGCACAATGGGCGAATATATTTGTTGGGTGTCTGAAACCAAATTGAAATACTTGGATCCTTCGAAGGACTTTTTGCACTTTCTGATTACAGATTCTGAAAGTGTTTTTAAAGACCTTTCCAACAAGGTATGCGAGAACACGGGAGAATTCCTTGTTTTCGCACAATGGGCGAATATATTTGTTGGGTGTCTGAAACCAAATTGAAATACTTGGATCCTTCGAAGGACTTTTTGCACTTTCTGATTACAGATTCTGAAAGTATTTTTAAAGACCTTTCCAACAAGGTATGTGAGAACACGGGAGAATTCCTTGTTTTCGCACAATGGGCGAATATATTTGTTGGGTGTCTGAAACCAAATTGAAATACTTGGATCCTTCGAAGGACTTTTTGCACTTTCTGATTACAGATTCTGAAAGTGTTTTTAAAGACCTTTCCAACGAGATATGTGAGAATATGGGAGAATTCCTTGTTTTCGCACAATGGGCGAATATATTTGTTGGGTGTCTGAAACCAAATTGAAATACTTGGATCCTTCGAAGGACTTTTTGCACTTTCTGATTACAGATTCTGAAAGTGTTTTTAAAGACCTTTCCAACAAGGTATGTGAGAACACGGGAGAATTCCTTTTTTCGCACAATAAGCGAAAAAAAATTTGGGTGTCTGAAGCGAATTTGAAATACTTGGATCCTTCGAAGGACTTTTTGCACTTTCTGATTACAGATTCTGAAAGTGTTTTTAAAGACCTTTCCAACGAGAGATGTGAGAACACGGGAGAATTCCTTGTTTTCGCACAATAAGCGAAAAAAAATTTGGGTGTCTGAAGCGAATTTGAAATACTTGGATCCTTCGAAGGACTTTTTGCACTTTCTGATTACAGATTCTGAAAGTGTTTTTAAAGACCTTTCCAACGAGATATGTGAGAATATGGGAGAATTCCTTGTTTTCGCACAATGGGCGAATATATTTGTTTGGTGTCTGAAACCAAATTGAAATACTTGGATCCTTTGAAGGACTTTTTGCACTTTCTGATTACAGATTCTGAAAGTATTTTTAAAGACCTTTCCAACAAGGTATCTGAGAACACGGGAGAATTCCTTGTTTTCGCACAATAAGCGAAAAAAAATTTGGGTGTCTGAAGCGAATTTGAAATACTTGGATCCTTCGAAGGACTTTTTGCACTTTCTGATTACAGATTCTGAAAGTGTTTTTAAAGACCTTTCCAACGAGATATGTGAGAATATGGGAGAATTCCTTGTTTTCGCACAATGGGCGAATATATTTGTTGGGTGTCTGAAACCAAATTGAAATACTTGGATCCTTCGAAGGACTTTTTGCACTTTCTGATTACAGATTCTGAAAGTGTTTTTAAAGACCTTTCCAACGAGATATGTGAGAATATGGGAGAATTCCTTGTTTTCGCACAATGGGCGAATATATTTGTTGGGTGTCTGAAACCAAATTGAAATACTTGGATCCTTCGAAGGACTTTTTGCACTTTCTGATTACAGATTCTGAAAGTGTTTTTAAAGACCTTTCCAACAAGGTATGTGATAACACGGGAGAATTCCTTGTTTTCGCACAATGGGCGAATATATTTGTTGGGTGTCTGAAACCAAATTGAAATACTTGGATCCTTCGAAGGACTTTTTGCACTTTCTGATTACAGATTCTGAAAGTATTTTTAAAGACCTTTCCAACGAGATATATGAGAGTACGGGAGAATTCCTTGTTTTGTAATAATCGTTCTAAATGTTTCCAAAATGCATACATTTTTATGTGAGGACAATAGCTCTTTTAAAAAGCTGTTTTTGTTTGGCCGCGAAATTTTTTTTAATAATATAATGTTATTAGTTTAATATTTAATTTTCGTGTATATATAATGCTCTGATCGTTTAAAAATCTCTTCTATTGATATATATATCTTTTTGACCGCATTAACAGATGTCTGTTAACCTGTTAACAGAGTTCTATAAATGAATGTGGTTTGTGTCTTTGCTAGTTAAATTCGGAATTTATCTTCACGGACATAAGTATCCAAGCATCTAAACATCAAACAACGACATATTTTTCAGCGTGTAACATATACATGATTCCTGCAATATGTTGCTGGGGCGCTTTTTCAGCGTGCAGTTATTAATAAACAAAAATATCAGAAACCTCAAAAATCATGATAAGTGCCTAAATATCCCAAATCCTGGAATGCATCGAACAATTCCGCAATCGCAGAATTGAAAATTCGCAAATCCAGAATTCCGGGATTTTCAAAACCTTGTCCCGGTTGGCATCACTACTGACAAGTGTGCATTTTGGTTAAGGCATAGAGTAAAATTGCCCTGAAACTCACATGTCATAAAAGAAACAGCATGAAAGTCAAATTATGTTACAAGTTTAGTATGTTTGTGCAATCTTGCCACTTGCCCATCTGAAATGTAGCCATAAAAACTTCACATGTTACATATAAAACCCGCTCCATTTTTTATACCCCCTCCTACAGCGTCTAAATGGTAATTTAATACCGATTTGTAATAATTTCAAAATAAATTTATTACAAAAAATTAATAAAAAAAAAAGTAGTATGTAATAAGTTGCTGCAATAAAGGTGACGGAACAAGACGTGACGCCTGCATATTACAACTGTGTGCCTCCGTTGATCTCAATAGCGCCCTAAAGTGAATCACATTAGCTGGATTATCTTAATAATTTGTCAGTTTTTATAGGTTTTATGAGGCCTCCACTCTTGTTAAATGTTAGTCAACATGTTTTTAAAACGCGATACCAATCAAATTCATAATTTATTGATGAGTTTGTTCTCTCTATTCGTCTCCCTCTCCCTCTCTCTCTCTCTTCTACCTTCTTTCCATTGTCAATTTAATTTTAGTTTACGAATGAATTTAAATAACATCTTGGAAACCATTCCATTGACCATTTGGGCCAGAGTAGCATTACGATATCCCACTCATTCACGATTTGGTTGGTGATCAACAGGCGGCAATTGTAGGGAGTAGATGATGTCTTCCTCCTACCACCCATGGTGTGTGACACCGGAGCGGCAGCAATTCAAACCAACAATTGGTATGTCCGACATACCGATATCAATGTTCAAATGATGGTGAAAAGAAGCAAGAACAACAACAGCGGCAATGACAGCCTGCCACCAGCACCAGGAACAATCATATACATACATGTTAAAGATACCGAACTCCGACGCTTGAATATCCCAGACCCTTCTATCCATGAACACCACCAATGCCCGGAAGAACAAGTGTCCCACAAAGAGATGGTGTCAAACGAAAAAAGAAAACATCGCAACGAAACCATAAAAACCCAACCAAATAGAAAGAAAACCAATTGAGATTTCATTTTCGATATTCGATTCTTTAGTTTTGTTTGCATTCAAGAAGTCACGGGAGAATCCCTTTGTTGTTGTGTCTGCCGTTGTTGTTTGTAGCTAAACATTGACATTCGGAACAACAACAAAGCGTAGAGGAAGAAGAAAAAGATCAAGGCGAAAAACGAAAAATTGTTATGAATGAATTCAAATTTCGTTCAACTACAAATAATTGAAAACTAACCAAATGAAGGGAATCTACAAGGGCATAGGCGAACACGATGCCCAGTACGTGTGTAAAATATAACAATAATTTATAGCGGAAAACACCTGAAAGCAAAGGAAAACGATTGTCGACTTGGAGACTCCCCACGATCTGGGATGATGGCCTGGTTTACACGAATTTAAACCATTGTACCAACGAAAGTCACTGACTGCTACAAATCCATAGCAAAAAATATATAACTTTATTACAAAACTATCTGGTTCTAATCGAGCTGAGATCTCTTCAACATAAAAAGAAAAATTAAAAATATAGAATCAAAATACAAACTTCTACAGAATTCATTTTTGGGATACGAAAGAGTGTAGCCATCGGAGAATTGCACGCATTTTATGTATGCACTTAAAAATTACAACCTCAAGTTTTACGCCGTTTCCGAACGACATATGAATGAAGGTCATTGCCCTGGATACAAATCAATCGGCTTGAAATATATTCAACAATAGTATCGAAGTATCAGATAAGAGGTTTTGCTCAAGCAACAACTGGATATTCTTCGAAATTAACCATCAATCAACGACGAAATCGGAATCGAAGAGAAATGCCCAGATAAAGTTCAACAGCGTTTTGAAAAATACACTAGTTAATTTACTAGCTAGTTAGGTTAGATATTGCAGCTAGTTAGGTTAGGTTAGGTTAGGTATTGCAGTCAATGAACGAATCATTTAGACTATTTTGCCCATTGTGATACAACGGAATAATGAGATTAAAGGCCAGTCACACTGTAAAACCATTCAGTTTGCTTGAAGAAGCTCGATATCTTTCCTACGCCTATCTGAAATAACTCTCTCATGTCCCTAAATAATCCTATACAAGCTGAAAAATCTGCCTTTTTTGTTGTTTGAATGAAAATATAACGTGTTTGTAGCTTGTCAAAAATACAGTATATTCGTGTACAAAGACATTGTGGTTTATATTCAATATTACAATTCGGAGACACAATGTTTAAGAGGTTGTAATAAATTATCCTGTGGCCCAAATGTGTCAGTTTGAAAAATGCTAAAAATAAAACGGTGACAGCCAATAAAGAAACAAAAAAGTACCAGATTTTAAATTCATGAAAACAATACTTGCAAACATATACATGTCTCTGGCAATATGTTCATGTCTCCATTTTTCAACGATTAGTAATCGTTCTCCTGCCTACTAGTACTGGGCACGTGCCGAGCAGATGTTCAATTGATTCTTCCTCTTTCTCATCGACGCACCTTCTAAAGAAAACCTTTGCCTGAGCCTCATGTATACAAATACCGGCTTACACGCTGAAAAACGGGGTCCCATCAGCATATTGCAAGAAACATGTATATCTTTGCAAGCATTGTTCTCATGAATTCTTCTACTTTTTTGGTCCTATGTTGTCTGGCACTCATCCAGTGTAATGGACGTACGAGTGATCAGTGGAGTTAACGTCGATTCTGAGCACTACCTGGTAGAAGCAAAGGTTCGCACAAGATTAGGTAGGGCGAAAATCGTACGAAACCAGACGCAGAGGAAGCTGGACATCGGAAAGCTGCAATTACCAGAGGTAGCCACAGCCCACTCAAGGAAGCTCCCGCAGCTTTTGGCACAGAACCCAAACCCCTTCCGATGACAATCCTGATGCGCAGTGTAAACCCATTTCCGACTCTATAAAAACTGCAGCAACAGTACTAGGTTTCGAAAAACCGCTTCGCAATAAACCATGGTACGACGAAGAGTGTCGCATTGCAAATGACGAAAAGAAAGCTGCACGTATGGCAATGCTTCAGTCAATTGCAACGCGAGCTGCAACTGAGTGGTATAGGGAGAAAAGAAAGGAGGTAAACCGTCTTTTTGGGCGTAACAAACGGCAGTGGAGAAAGCGCGAGAGTGAGAAAATTGAGACATACAGAAGGAAGAACGAAGCCCGAAATTCTGTAAAGACAAAGACGAAAATCTCATCGCAGATGCGCAGAGCATGTTGGGAATATGAAAAGATCATTTCTTCGCGCTATTGGTACCTGAGATATCCAATGACGGATAATCTATCACAATGTGGACGACGACGTCGATTGCCCCCCTCCTCACCAAGACGTGGTCAGAACAGCTATTGCCCGGCTTAAGAACAACAAATCAGGAGGACCCGATGGATTTCCGGCGGAGCTGTTTAAGGATGAGCTAATAAGGTGCATGCACCAGCTCATTAGCAAAATTTGGTTAGTTGAATGCATGCCCGGCGATTGGAGTCTCAGTGTACTATGTCCCATATTTAAAAAAGGTGACCCGAGTATCTGTGCCAACTACCATGGAAAAAGCCTTTTATCCATGGCATATAAGGTTCTATCAGGTTTAATGTACGAACGACTAAAACCAATTATCTCTGACCTGATTGGACCATACCAGTGTGGCTTTAGGCCTGGAAAATCGACAACTGACCATATTTTCACGCTACGCCAAATCCTGGATCGACACCTATCATCTATTTATCGATTATAAGGCGGCCTTCGATAGTCCGATACGGGAGAAACTCTACGAAGCAATGTCTGCGCTTGGTATTCCTGGAAAACTCATACGCCTTTACAAGATGACCTTGACGAACACCAAATCCGCAGTGAAATTGGTAAGGATCTTACCAAACCTTTCGAAACTAAGGAGATCTAATGGAGATCATTATAAGAAAACCCACAGTCAACATTAATAAAACCATCAGCAGCAAAAGTCACATGCTGCTCGCGTATGCTGATGATGGGTCTTACGGTAGATGAGACCAGGACAAAATTAATGGTTTCAACGAACAGGGTCTCCACGGGATTAGACCAAAGCGTGAACGTTGATAACCGTTATAAGTTCGAGGTAGTGGACGAATTTATATACCTCGGGTCTTCCGTAAACAAAAACAACAACGTCAGCCTTTAGATCAAGCGGAGAATTGTGCTTGCGAATAGATGTTATTTTGGGCTAAGCAAGCACTTTAGAGATAAAGCCCTCTCTCGAGTAACAAAAGTCCAGCTGTACCAGACTCTCATTCAACCTGTCTTGCTTTATGGCGCGGAATCCAGGGTCCTATCGCAGGCAGACGAAACATCTGTAGGAGTCTTCGAGAGAACACTACGCCGAAAAATGTATGGCCCTATAGTGGCGAGTATTGGCGACGCATGAATTATCAGCTGTATGAGCTTTATCCTGACATTGACATAGTTAATCGGATGAAAATAACGCGATTGCGCTGGCTAGGCCATGTCAGTAGAATAGATGAAGACGAACCAGCACGAAGGGTTTTCGAAACCGAACTCGAAAGAAGAAGAAAAATAGGAAGACCAAGACTCCGCTGGAGGGATCAGGTTGACGAATCCCTGGAGAAATAAAGCAAAAGATCGAACTGGTTGGCGAAGTATGTTATCTTCGGTTTGTAGGGTCCCTGGCCCCCCGGGGTTGTTCGATACCAGATAAGTAAGTAAGTCTCCAACATATAATATTAAATACAAAAACGATGTGTTTGCACAAAAGTATACTATACTTGCAACTTCAAACACACTTTATATTTGCATCCAAACAACCAAAAAATTCAGATTATTCTGCGTGTGCGAAGCTAAAATTTCCTTGGTTCAAATCTACTTGAAATTACATTTAGTTCTCTTTTTTTGAGTGTACTAAATATCGCCTTAGTACTTACTCCAGTTGGTGACTGTCGGTGGTGCAATGGTTGTGTGCGAGGCTCTTGTGCATGAGATCGTGGATTCGATCTCTTCTCTGACAACTTTAAATTTCTTTCGACGGCGGTCACCTCTATTTGTGATGGTGACACTGTCGAGTACTTAGCCATGAAAAAGCTTCTCAAAATACCGTTCGCAAACGGTGTAAAACTATAGGTCCCAATCAGTGAGTAAAAAACTAGAAAGCGCACAAATGTGGGATGTAATGGGAAACCATCTTTTTTTTACGTACTCCAGTTAAGAATTTGAAACTTAAGGTATTCTTTATACTCCTCACTTATATCAGAAGGGGCGTGGCTTTGAAGACTATCTTTAAATCCATCATTTCACTATAGTTGTCTCCGATATTGATACGAAACTGTCATTCGTAAAGTTTTTAAATATTGAAATTGTTCCACTTCTTTGAAATGTGAACGACGTATTGATGTCTGTAACATTAGTACCAACTGAATTTATCAACCATATTGTAGGGTACCACAGCAAATATTTTTTGACACTTGAGACAATAGATTATTACACGAACGAACGTGTTGGAATAATGAGTTCAATTAATTAATGAAGTCATAAGTTCTAAACGTTACACGTCGGTGGTCTCATCTCCAATTGTTGTATTATGAATCCGTAGATAGTCATGACATTCCCAAAAGAGCATAACAAAGAAGACACGAATAGAGAGGGAGAATGCAATGAAAACGAATGGGTAAATATTATCTTTACGTGCCTATTATGTTATTGTTATCATTTAGGGTAAAATGTTCAACCGAATCAATTTCGACTGATGGTGACGGTGTCGTGAGTGCGTGGTATGCGAGTCCATTGGTGTTAAGTTCCAAATCAATGCAGTTGCTCGAGTTGGGTTGTGTTTTGTTTGTCTTTGGAAAATGATACCTACTGCCGCCGCTGACAGCCCACTTGAGTTTCTGTTTCTAGGGGTTCCCTACAATCTCTAAAATTGTTCGTAATGAAAGACAATATTTTTATGGAGAATTGATTTTTTGTAATTGACTATTCGCTTGATTTGTTAGCCAGCTCAGCTTCAGGTTACATAGTAATATTTTTATTATTGTTATTCTTTGAGATAGAGTTTTTTTTATATATTTCAGGCATTTTCTGGTAAACAATTTTTCTGAAATATTCTTGAGTTATTGTACGGACTTTGTTTTAGTCAGCATCAACAATTGCTGATGATTCGTGAGAAATATCTTTGAAATAAACACAAAAGGATGACCGCTTCCCGCCTGGAGTAAACGAGGTATGACAAAAAAATAGTAAAATAGAATTTGGAGATAAAGAAACTATATAAGGCAGTGCGAGAGGTAATCAAGGTAATACATAAATTAATGCTCAGTGATATTTTTATTAAGACATCCATTACCATTACCTAATAAAAAAAACCGCAAACACGTTGTCTGCTCCAAAGAAATCCCATTGGCACTCAACGCACTGTTTCGTTTTGGTATTTGACTCTCATACAACCTGTCTTGCTTTATGGCGCAGAATCCTGGGTATTATCGCAAGCAGACGAAACATCTGTGCACAACGATGGATGAAGACGAACCAGCACGAAGGGTTTTCGAAACCGAACTCTAAGGAAGACGAAAAACAGGAAGGCCAAGACTCCGCTGGAAGGATCAGGTTGACGAATCCCTGCGTACACTTGGTATTGCCAACTGGAGAGATAAGGCAAAAGATCGAACTGGTTGGCGAAACAACCCCTCGGGGTTGTTCGTGACCGGATAAGTAAGTACTGAACGCACTCAACGCACTACAAGTTAGGTTAGAGTGGCAGCCTTTACGACAGGCTAACTTAGACCTTGTGGCCCATTGCGATGCCACAGGGATAGGAAAAAAATATAGGATTTTCCTAGTCACTCCAGTTTGACCAGGTTGATTGCTTTAAAAAGTCCAAGAGTTGGCGGTAAGCCAGATTTTCTATCTCTGCAATGAAATGTGAGCGTAGTGTAGCTAGGCGCCTTCTGAAAAGAGCGGGGCACAGACACAGAATGTGGCAAGCTACACACGCTGAAAACCCTGTCTTTTTTCCCTGCGAGGAAGCAAATTGTGAAGGTGGAAGCTGCCCCTTCGTTACCAATACAACTATACATTCGGAGAGTAACGCCATTTGTTGACTACATGGACACCTCACCTGTAGGATTTAAGGGCATCGTCCGAGCAACAACGCCATCTGGAGGACAATAGCAATGATACTAAGTTATCGACTGCTGACCATCAGCTGATATTAAAGCTTATGATCACAGCTGTGATGCTTAACATCTGCTACCAGCGCTAAGTGTATAAAAGGCGGATCCATTTACTACACGGTACGATTCTGTCTGCAGACGTTGAAGAGCCAACATAGCCGTAGTAGTGAATTATATACCCTGCCTGTGAGGTCTAGTTCAAACGTAGACATTTTAGTAATCCCTAGCTAGTCTCTCTCCCACTCCCTACTTTTCCCTGGTTGGAGCCAGAGTTTCCCTGCCTGTTAGGTCTCGACCGTGTTACCTACCTCGCCTGCTGGTTCAAGGTCTTGAACTTGGTACCTGGTTGCCTGTCTCGCCTGGTGCAAGTCAGAAATTCCCTGCCTGTTGGGGGTCGACCTTTTTGCCTCCTCTCCCGCTGGTTCAAGCTAGAAATCCTGTGCGTGTGGAGTCTTGAACTTGGTTCCCGCCTGTTCCCAGGTATCCTTTCGTTTCCCCTGGTTCCATTCAGAGATTCCCTGCCTGTGGGGTCGTTGACCTTGGTCCCTAAAATAGTCCCCACCCTCAACCAGAGATTCCTGCCTATGGTGTCTCAACTTTAGTGTCCACCTTCCCCCCTGGTCCAAGTCAGATATCCTGAAGTGCACCTTAGATGGCGACAACGGCAACGAACCATCGACCACGACAACTGCAACGACCCATCGACCAATCGACGACGCGTCACTGTCACTGACGGTTACTCACCCACGAGCCAGCGCCGTTTCGGTCAACGATCTGCGCCACCGGTAACACTCTGCAGAATTCCACCTCCATTTTGCCGTTCCACCGTAAGTTATTTACTGCAATATTATTATTATCATTGAATATTAATACGTTTGAAATAAAATTTATCTACTTACTTATAGAGAATATTGCTAGAGTTCTAATCTTTCTCTAAAAACAATAAATGGTATGTAACGAACCCCTGGCGACCACTGAGTATACCCCAGCGTCAAAGGGAAAACCCGTCGTTACAAAATATATCGTAACGTGTGTTTGGAGCTTGTCGCATATATAGTATACTTGTGTCCAAACAAGACACAATGATTAATATATTATAATATACCTATGTGTTTGTGATCCAAATACAGCTTTGATTGTGATGCAAATACAGCTGTGTTTGGTGCACTGTTAACTTCATCTTTTTCTCTCTATGGTCTGTCGAGAGAGAAATAATAAAAGATGGGCAAAGAGTGGTTGACTTCAGCATAAGTTAATGTTATTGCAAGTGTGTAACTGTGTTTTTGTATTATTCTGTCAGTCAGTGATTCATAAATATTCCTGAATCCGTGTGTAAAAGAAAAAGTTTCATGCAGTCAGTCGTCAATCTCTCATTTGGAAGGAAACACATGAATGCTTCGACGTAGGACTACGGATGTAGGGTTGATCCACGCATATGGTTCCACGTAAAAGTATTCATCTTTTTAAGCACACATGCTAATGTTTTTCATTTAAATATAAGTGAGTTTAGGACTTGCAAATATCTGAATATTTGGAGTGTGTTCCAAACATATATGTGCTGGTTGCAGAATGTATTTGAGAGAATATGTTACGAGATAATTTTTTCAGCGTGCACTAGGCTCACATGTCTTTGGAGAGTTAGCAAATCTGGCTGATGTTAGAACAACCGGGACACCGACTACTTCTCTTCGTCACCACAGCTTCGGCAAAAGTAATTTTTCTAAACTTTCAGGGATGCACACTTTTCTCTGCTAGTGACCACCTACCGTTAGTTTCCATAAGGGCACAATCTTTCAGGAAGAGCTTGCAAGTTGCTAGACGAGCACATGTTTGAGTTCCCCTGGAGCATATAAGGTAGTCCCCGGTCCAGCAAGTTAGTCTATTTTGCAATTTTCTAATATGCCCCAGTGACCTGCCACCCAAATCAGATGAATATTAAACTGTCCAGCCAACTCATTAATAGATATGCGACAGTCGAGTGCAGCTCTCTAATTCAGAAAGAGAGTTACCAGGGACTTAATGACAGCTTTACTATCAGAGAAAATATTGATTGCGACTTTAGTCAGAACATTATTTCTCAGGAATTCCGCTACTTCTCTAATGGCTAAGATTTGTGTGAAGGTAGAAACAACCGTACTGCCGTGCTTATCAAGAAGGACTCAAGTCCACTTTCCTAAATTTTTCAAGACAAGTAGATTTCTGAATTCTGCTTGGAGGTTCATTTGTAATAAGAAAGCCGTTGTTTTTTATAATGAAATTAATAACATTTATGTAGTTTTACCGCAACTTTCAACCATAACTGATGGTGCAAAATGTTGCTAACTTGAGCTTAAAAACAATATATATTTTTTTAATATTTTGGAGTTGAGTCTTTCGTAGTAAGCAGGGCAGAGTAATCAGCCAATCTTTTCGCAATGGTCCTTAGCCCTAGGTCCTTAGAACAAAAAAAATTAATGTGAGTCCGATCACAGGGGAGATGTGTAAACATCTAGTAATGAAGTTGGAAGTATTTATGCTTTTAGTATATTTTTTTTAATTAATCAATTAAAAGTATCAAAACTTTCAATATTGTAAATACATAGGAATTTGCTGGTTTTTGTTTGTTTTATTTAACTTATTTGGTTAGTAAATGGGCACACTGCAGTATATATGTACTGCATTAAAAATTACAGTAAGCAGTAAATTTACTGATTACTGAAAATATTCAGTAAATTTTTACTGATAATGAAATTTAATTTGCATTACCAGTCAAATCATAGGGCCGAATTCATAATAATCAGTAATCGGGCAGTACTGATTACTGAAAATTCAATGCACCTCATCGTAACCATGTAGGCACTTTATAAAAATTGCTGAAAACAATTTTAGTAATCAGTAAAAATTTACTAGTTAAAGAATTATTTTTACTGAAATTTTAGTCGTACTGCAAAGTGCCCATCTATGGTAAATGCCTTAAATACAAATAGTTAATATTGGCTTATGGTAACTAAAATAAGATATATAAATTTATGACTCGATTGTATTTAAAAATCTATGGAAAACTGCATCTATAGTAGTGGAATTGTTAGTTGTGGGGGTTTGTGGAGAATTGCTCATATGCAAGTGGAAAACGTCAAATAAAAATTTTGATAAAGCTTGCGACTGTGGGTTTGCAAAATTTGTATTAAAATCTACACCCATAATAATTGGCATGAGATGGAGATTGTTACCCAATTGTCGTGCACCAGCTTCAGTGTAAGGCAACAGTACGTAATGAAGATATGTTATAATCTTAATTTATATTGGAATCTAATAGAAATTTTGTTTGAATTAACATTACCTCCATTCAGCTTTGATACACTTTGTGTTGTTTTATGTTCTGAGTTATAATTTTTTTGGTGTTTTGTAAAATATTTTATTATTTTGTATTTGTTGCGGTTGACAAGTTATTAATCAGCTGTTTACTGAAATGTGATGTTATTTTACAGCAATGGTTTTCGAAAATTAGTATCTAGCTAATATTGCACACTAGATGGTGCTTATATGCAGCTGTTAAGTATGAATGACAATCTCAAAGATGAAGAAAACTTTTAGTTTTTAGTTTTCCTTATATTTGACAAGTTTAGTTTTTAGGTATCCTTATTTTGCTTTGTTTTAGCAAATTTTTTATTAAAAGTGCAAAAAATCTTTTGAAAAGTTGTTAAAATTAAATGTTTTTGTATTCATTTTATTTATTTGTTTTCATTTGCCTACGATAACATAATGTACGACAATTAGTGAAAATTAGTCGCTACTAAGGGCTAGCACAAGTGCATGTTTCGGTGCATTTAATTCATCGTGCAAAATGTTATGCTGTGTGTGTAAGGTCGACGCCAGCAGCGGTTCGAGCCATGCCATGTCTACACGTAAACCCACTCATAGTAGTCATTGCGACGCAACCGTCGAGTCATACGATGCTATTACTACCCAATAATTGGGTTGAACTGTGTTGTGATACGTGTTGTACTACCAGCAATCTATGTATGTTGATTTACTTTAGCAACATAAAAAAAATTCATTTCAAAAATAAATAAAAAACATTTAAGTAAGGAAAAGGTAATTTTTTAAGAAAATTAACTTTTTTTATAAAAAGCTGATTATTTAGGAATAGGAATGTTTTTTAAGAAAAGATAATTTTTAAGAAAAAGTACTTTTGTTAAGTAAAAATACCTTTTTAAAGAAAATGTACATATTTTAAGAAAACAAGTGAAAAATAATTAATTGCGATAATTTAAACATCAATATTCTCCATTTTCCCTTTTTTTAATTACAATCGTGCGCACACAAATCAAACGTTAGAATAACATAAATTCAGTGTGGGCGACAAAACGTCATCCATACAGTCTTGGATGAGTGGTCGTATGTACCATGCAACACTCAAATAAAGCGATTCATGTTCGAACACGTTGGATTGATTTACTTGAGTCGAAGATAACATTGCCGTCGAAGTCCTATGTATACCAAGTAGTAACAAAATACATGACATGACAATGGATGAGTGTCACACAAATCACAACTCAATCAATTCATCTCGCGCTAGCCTCTAGTCGCTACTATTGCACACTAGATGGTGTTGAGTATATTGTATGCACCGTATGATTACACTAATACACTCATACATAGCTCACACCGATTTGATAACGCTTTACGATTGGTTAACGATTACATCGCACATCTTACTCTAAATTTGTGATTGTATTGTGAAAAAGATTTTTACCCCCAGCGTATAGATGTTTACACATCAAAAATAATAAAGCTCATTTGGTAGAAATATATTTATTTTTCCACAAAAATATTTCGTTTCTTACTTAAACTCATGGCTGAGCGCTAAAGTTTATACTTTTCCTGCAAATATAGAAATTGTTATCGTAAAAGACGTTACATTTATTGTAGCGATAGTCGCTATCTTGTAAATAAATCAAGCATTATACACAACAAAAAGGCGTTTGCCTGTCTATCAATGTGAAAGAAATGGTTTAGCATTTACATACATAACTTTTGTCGGGGATCCCCCATAATTTATCATTACTTTCTCTTTCAACGCAACAAATGCAACTCCACAACTTCACTTCAATCTCTTTGCCAACTGACCTAATTTTCTTACCTGTAAACACACTAAGATACGAGTATCCCGCCTCATTCACAATTCATTGCATTCATTTGAATAATCTTCATTATTAGTCTGATTTTCCATTGGAAATTGTAACATTTTACAACAAGTTAATCCTAGTCATTTGACTAGAGTCACACGCATTCAGTCAGACGCGTGCACCCGTTCTCCAATCTCCACCGACCGTCGATAAATCAAATGGGATTACAATCAATTTGAAGATATTCAAGCAGATAATCCATAATATTACATGGTATTATAATTAATATCGAATTATTTATGAGAATACTTGTCATTTCATGCAACCATCCTCAGTGCCATCCAGGGAGACTGAGGGAAAGCACCATGACAAGTAGTGTGTGTGATTTGACGCACTGTTTGCCGTCTGTCCATTCATCCGTCTGTACTTGAGATGTAAAACAATTGCAGATACTTGAAGACGAGGCGGATGACGCCGATGACGATGTTTGGCACCGATCAACATGTCTGGACGAAAATCTGTCTATTTTAAATTGAATACGTTTAGATGACTGTCATGGCATTTTAAAAGTTCTAGCTACCATGTGTATTATATTATCTAGTGGAGTTGGAGTTGGGTTGTTGTCCAAAGATAATACAGATAGTAAGGAAGATTAATTTGTGGCATAAAATTGCACATGTACTATATGGTTACATGTCTTGCAAAGGAGAAACTTTCAATAAGAATTTAGTCCAAACAAAGTTTGCAATAAAATGTCTACGATTGACTAAAAATATGAAAATTTAAATAAAAAATTAATCAACCATTCCTTAAACCATATTTAAACTATCTGAGTCAGCAGTCAAAAAATCAATTCGAAACTCGTCTGCATGTCAAAGAAACTTGTTTCGCATGTAACAGCGAATTTTATATTTATCTTTATATTAATATATATATTATATATTAATATTTATATATTTATTTTATATTTTGTCCAAGTTAAATAGATTGTTTTTTTTGAAAATCAGCAGCCACATTTGACGGCCACACGACCTCAATACTTATAGTCAGTCGGAAGGGTCGCCCACTCGGCTTCCGCATGGTATGGTTTTGAATACCAATCAGTATTCATGGTACTATCGAACGAAAGGGCATACACAATACCCTTCTGCCTTCCATTAGAGGGTATGCAACAGGCCTGCTTAAAAAACGTAAGTATGCATGCCATCCATTAGTAGGACCGCCAATAGGAATGCTTAAAGAAGGAAAACGCGAATGTCTATGACATCTTTTCAACTGTACAGAGAATATTAGCGTTCGGAAGGGAAACAAACATAAATGGAGAATCTATTTTTTCAACCCGTAAAGGTTCAGGCCGCGTAGGTCTTCATGAAGCGTGACGTAAATATGAATCGAATTTTCGTCAGTCTACGAGAATGAGTAATGTATTTGTGTCGGGTAGGAGAAGATATACTTGAATGTCAACACTCTGCCTTGAATGGTTTATGTGCGTGAAGATATATTCCTAATCTAACTAGCAAAGACACCAACCACTACAGTTGGCAGAAGTCTGTTATGACGATAACATAAATATGTTAACATATAGAAACATGGTGTATTTAATGATATTGTTACGAATTTCCATATTCGTCCGTTTTGCGTTGTTTTATTCCCAATAATAAAACAAGCTTCGTTTTCAACTACGATAATTCAAAATTCCTACCCTGCTCCGAAGGCAGTTCTAAAGGGACACCAAAACGACTTATCCAGTTGTTCACGATAGCTTTGCTTATTGTTTTCGCTTCTTTATTCGGAATAGCGTATACCTCGGACCATTTACTGAAGTAGTCCATAACGACTAGGGCATATTGGTTCCTAGAGCTACTTGTTGGATATGGACCAACCTCCGCTCGAACGGAGCCCTTGGGCTCTCCTGATCTCTCTGTCCGTAGCTCGTCCGCGTTGGTCCTTTAGTTGTTAAGCACTGAGTGCAACCTGCAATCCACTCGGATACAGCTTTTTGACGACCAACCCAATAGAAAAGTTCACTTAGTTTCTCCATAGTTTTGCCTTTACCGAGGTGCCTACCACTCGGACCATTATGAGATTCTGCAATTATATCTTTCGCTTTCAAGGCAGGTACCACAATTAGATTTTTCTCCGTTTTACCATCTTCACTTTCCCATACACGGTATAGACCGCCATCTAGCAATCTCAGGCTATTCTACTGGGCGCAATATGATTTTAAAACGGGGCTTTCTGAAGCGATTTCATTCCGCATTAATTGTCCATCCTCTTCCCTTGCCAAAATAATTTTTGCCAATACAGCGTCACTTCTCTGTACCGTGAACCACTCGTCGTCCGATTCAATTCGCAGGGATCGGATGTTAATAATTTGCTCTTTTATCTCAGCCTTAGAATCCTGCTTACGCTCGATTACATGTGGACGGTCATTTACTCGTCCGGTATCGGCCGTTATCGCTGGAGATCTTGACCGTTTTCGCGGGTCTCTACAGTCTCGCCCTATATGGTCTCGTTAGCCATGATTGCCACTTTTCAATTTCGTTGCTTGCCATAGCGCTTTCGTAAGAATCCGAATCACTTCTTTCAGTTCGCTAACGGCGCCTTTCAAATCTTTTGATTCGCCTTCCGTTTCTACCCTTCGCACTTGATGTGTCTGTTGACTGGAAACAACCCTCGCCGTCTCATTCGCCAAAGCAAATGAAACTGTTTCCACAAATGTAGCTCTTTGTGAGGCAAATACCGCATATCTAACGTCAGGATCGTTAATGCCCCTAACAAATGCCTCTATCTTAAATTGCTCTAAGAAAGTTTGGGGTTCTCCAGGATATGCCATCAACACCAAGCGATCCACCTCGGTTGCGAAGTCCTGAAGTGTTTAATTATGCTTTTGTACTCGGCCTCTTAATTCCATGTGATATAAGTCCTTCTTGTGATCGCCACCATACTTGCGTTGTAACGCAGCCAGTATATCCTCGTAGTTGTTTCTGGCACTGACGGGAATGCTCTGAAGGACTTCTGCTGCGTTGCCTTTCAGTGCTAAAATTAGCTCTACTGCTTTGTCGTTGCTGTTCCACAAGTTCTTAATTGCGTCCATTTCGAATTGGAATTTAAAAACGTCGAATGGTGTAGAGCCATTGAAACTGGGAGCTTTCAATCTACTAGAGGCTTCAGAAATTACTCGCACTGGCCCCTCCTGTAACTGAAGTTCATTCATTTTCCTTTGCAATTCACTTCTTCGAACTTCTGTTCGACGTTTTCGAATTTCCATGTTGTTCATAACTTCCGAAATGTGTTGAAGTTTGTCATTTGTGCCGTTAGATGTCTCCTGCATTATTCTTGAATTTTCACCAAAATTCGTTTCCATAATTCTAGAATTCTCACCAAATTTCTCATTCATAATTCTAGAATTATCGTCCAGCTTCGCGTTAATAATTCTAGAGTTTTCGTTAAATTTTTCCATCATGGCTGCAAACATCGTCGAAACATCCATATTACCAGTTGCTTCCTTTGCCGATACCTCCATTTCTTTTTTGCACTCAAACTGGTACTTGTCAATGTTTGGCACTTGAATTCTTCTATTAATCGCCGCTGCAGTTCTACCTTATTACCAGCTGTCGGTTGATCCAATTTACTCAACTACTTGTTTAGTTGTTCAACTTTGAGTTCTTCAAACTTCATCGTTGTCCTTAATTCGTAATTTCACTTCTGACACCAATGTTACGAATTTCCTTATTCGTCCTTTTTGCGTTGTTTTATTCCCAATGATGAAACAAGGTTCCTTTTCAATTACGATAATTACAACGGTATAACTTCTTTTTATTTTACTTATGTAGTGCAACAGTTTACTTTATTTACACCACTTTAATAAGTCTTATATTTTACTATCAAATCGCGTTGCTTACATTACGGCGGTTAATCACAAACTGAAACTCTCCATTCCAAAGACCTCCGCTATTTATACCAACTCAACATACTCAAATGAAGTTATGTCTAGCGAATTCAAGAACCTTCTTGTCGTTGTTGTTATTACTTATCTTTGTGGAATCATTTCGAATGGTGGAGAATTATCTTAATGAGGCGAATTCATGCTACTGGTTTAGCGAGTTGGTACGTTGTTACAATGCATACTTTCAGGCGCAGCACTAACCGCCTGTTATGTACATAATGTTAGTAAAGACATTAAGAGCAAGCAAAAGCTTTTACTTATTCGTAACAATATATTATTTTCAGCCGATCGGAAAAACATATAGAAAAAAAAACTTATAACTTCTAAAGGTACTTCATGGCACTACAGAAAGAAATTGTCCCTGCTGCCGCCAGTATAACCGTATTCGCTCAGTGGGTCAAAGTAAATTTAGTGTATGAAAATTTAAATCGATCAACTTCGAAACCAGGAATTTTCCCGTGTTCTAACATACCTTGTTAGAAAGGCCTTCACAAACACTTTCAGAATCTGAAATCAAAGTAGAAAATATCCTCATTTTCTTTCGGACCCCCAAAACTAATTTCACCCATTGTGCGAAAACAAGGAATTCTTCCGTGTTCGCCATTAACAGACTTCTGCCAACTGTAGTGGTTTGTGTCTTTGCTAGTTAGATTCGAAAGCTATCTACACGCACATGAATGGTTTCTGGCTTCTTTCAACAAAAACGTACAAGAAAATCCTAATGTTAAGGCATTGTCCAATTTGTCCCAAAGCCTGTGATTTTTCGGTGAATAGACGCGCGGGTTAGCAATCATGGTGCCTGGATTCATCCCCATTTCAGAGAAAGTGTATGTGCTGAAAAGTCAAGAAACTACTTCTATTATAAGGCTATATTTATATTTTTTCAGCGAAATTTTCTTAATAATAATAATTTTCTTAATAATTTAATTTCTAAAATATATTGAAAATTTGCAATCTATGCGCATATAACTACTAGACAAATTGAAAAATGCTTTCCTCTACAGGGATTTAACCATGGACCACTTGTCAGCTCCTGTTTTCTCGTCGGATGTTGTACCACCATTATAAAGGGTGTCTCAGTAAGAATGTACTTTTCATTTTAAAATAAAATCACGTATTTTTGAGATAGTTGTGATTTTTTTATTGGATTGTAAAGAAGGCATGTTCCGAGTAAGTGTGGAATAAAATATCTGTCAAATGCCCACTACGGCTCTGATGACAGGCCATTACTCTTTTCATGACATTTTCCATGACTTTTCCACAGAGATGTGGCTGTATCTCATCGATTGCACGTTGGATCTCGGATTGGAGCTCAGGAATTGTGTCAGGTTTATTCGCATAAACCTGAGATTTCACTAAACTCCAAAGAAAGAAATCGCTCGGCGTTAAATCTCGTGATCTTGGTGGCCAGTTGACATCAGAATTTCTTGAGATAATTTTTTCTGAAAATCGTTGCTGCAATTAATCGATTGTTTCATGCGCGATGTTTCATGCTAATACTACTTTAGCGGATTGTGGGGTAAATCCATATTGGAAAGACTTGCGAAAATCGACTTTCACTTATATTCGACATAGGCAGTAATTGAAAACTGCGCACAACTGCTAGGAAATTCTAACCGAGATGTCTAATATAGGTGGCGGATCTAACACAAATGCAAGGGCACTCCTTACCTCGAAGCTCTAAGGCATCTGCCTGTCTTATGGTATGGAGTCACAAAATGGACGACTGATTGTCATGGTCTGGCCTGAATTGGCGGTAAAAAAAACTATCCGGCATGACGTATAGATGGTGCCAGTAGCTTGAAAAAAAAATATTTTGGTGAAAAGTGGCAACCTTATAAAACATATATTTTAAATTTCAAGGCGCCACGTTATCCCTACGCTAGTCGGTCAGTTCTCTAAGAACCAAAATTTTCGCCTGATACACGCTAGAATGATCGGTAGTCTACAGCAAAACCTGTACCCTAAAAACCCCGTTCCCTCTATAAAAGCAACTGCTTTGTCCTATGAATCTTTTTCGTATGTCCCATGAATATTTTTTCTAACAGTTGTAATGAATTGGGTAATAGAACCGACGCCGGGAACGACGAGAAAGATCTGAATGTCCGATACTGTTCCATGACCATCTCCGACCATGCCTCATTGTGACAGTTGACTCAACCTGATGGCAGACGGCCTGCTTTTAACGCCCACCAGCGATAAATATAACAATACATTCAGTGCATCAATGGGAGTGGTGCGCAGATCACTCACCATTCTCTGAACCCTAGACAGTAACGCAAAATTAGTGGGCTTCTCAAGCACTTGCCACCACACGATAACCCCATAAAGCATTATCGGTCTAGTGAACAATCCACGGAGAAAGTGCTCATTTGCAACCGATAGAGTTGTGATTTGTTTAGAAGTTGGGGGAATGGAATGGAAATGCACCGAACATATCCAATGCTTTTGTTCGATCCGTTGTATAAGCAAGAGAACACTTTTAAGACCTTACACCTATTTTGGATCTAAGATAAGCTGAAGGATCTTAAAAGCTTTGGGCGGTGCAAAAATTGATTCCTCACCACATCCGTCCTCTCTGGACTAAGTGTGGCAATGGTGACAGTCACTTCTACCTAACTTACCAGCCTCACAGCAAAATTCGGTTATGGTAGTCGAATGAGCCGTTACCGTATTTAGACGTTGTCACTATAGAGGTCATCACACCCGAGTCAGAGGTTGTCTCAACCGAATTAGGGGTTGTCACAACGAATTGGAGGGTGTTACCACATAATTAGAGGTTGGCACAAACGAATCAGAGTTTGTGCAACCGAATTAAAGATTGTCACAACCGAAGTAGAGGTTGTCATAACCGAATTTCGAGTGAATTTTTAAATTATTCTATTAATTTAGTGATGATTTATTGTCCTATATTAGCATAAGTAATGACAAAGCAATTTGTATGGGATAATCTTTAGGAAAACAAGTTCATTTTAAATCGCACTGCCGACCGTATCAAATTCCGGCCGTCATGGTTTACCGCACCAATTTTAACGTGTAGTGTCGGTCGATTTAGGACATTAAAAAAAATGGTTTCCCATTACATCCCACAAAGTGATTGGGGAGAGGTTCTCTCTACCAGTGAGCTGTGCGCGATCAAGTTTTACACTCACCGATTGGGACCTACAGTTTTACTCCGGTTCCGACCAGTATTTTTGAGAAGCTTTTTCATGGCCAAATACTCGATAGTGTTGCCATCACTAAGCGAGTTGACCGCCATCGAACGATATCATTAGTAGGTCTGAGAAAGGATCGAAGACACGTACTCACGTACAAGAGCCGCGCACACTACCACTGCGCCACCTACGGCCACGATTTAGAACCTAACCATAGAGAAATAGAAAGAGCCGCTATGCTTCTCTTCGTATTCTCTTGATGACGACGAAGTAGTAGCCCATTTCATCTAGTTCCAGTTACTTTTATAAGTTACTCGTTGGTAGGACCAATACGGACAGAAATAAAAGGCAATGCGTATTTTAGTTCGATGCGAACAACATAAAACATATTTAAGCTGTCATTAGTAGCAATCAAAACCCTTTTAAACTCTGTTTGCTGCATGGTCTATGATCTGAATGTCTTCTTTGGTCTTTCATTCTACATCATGTCCCTAGTACCTTTTCGATCAGCTGTGGCATAGAAACCCCCTGACCTAACCTAATTTAGAACCTAACCCGTTCAATATAAAGACGATGGCAGCACATCTGAAAACTTCAGAACTGTTGGCATTTGCTGGTAGTGGACACTGATGAATGCGGAAATTATCTTCAAAACAAGATGTTTAATATCGTAATTACAATATTTTAATGTTCCTTTCTTAATAATTACACCGCGACAGCAACAATTGTGCATTCTTCAACTTTACAATATAATATTTCCTTTTAGTATTTAAACGACTGGTTTGAAATATCTATAATTAATCTGTGGTAACCGAATTGAAAATGTATTCAGTTGTACCAACAGAATTCTTGAGAAATTCGATTACAGCAACCGAATTAACGCCATATTCGGTCGTTGCAACCGGGTTAATGCCAAATTCGGTTACTGCGAACGAATTGTTACCATATTCAATAGATACAACCGAATCGGTAACAAATTCGGTTGCTGCACCCGAATTGATGTCACATGTGGTTGCTGCAACCGAATTTGATACCAATTTCGGTCGGTGCATACGAATTAATTAAAATATCGGTTGTTGCAACAGAAATTATAGGAAATTTAGTTGACAGAAAGAACATAATTGAAGATTCAAGTGTCAGAACAGAATCAATTATGCAGCGAGGTTGCTTCAACCGAATTTCAGTTGTGGGGACTAAATTCGGTCGTAACAACCTCAATTCCGTTGTGTCAAGCGCAAATCTGTGGGGACAGCCGCATTTATGGTTTTAGTTTAGTTCTCCGAGTGTAGGCAAATCTCATATTAACGGGTCCGCCAAATATCTTTTTTTTTCGAAAATGCTAGAAAAAAAACTACTGAATATTTTCTCAAATTTCTTTTTTTATTTGAAAGTACAATCCTTCCGGTTAATAATGGAAAATAATTTCATTCAAATGGCTGCCTCGGCTGGCCATGCAGTAGCCTACACGATCGGTCCAATTTCTAAGCACATTATCGATTGTTTGCAGCTGTATTTCACCAATGGCTTCACGAATATTGTCCTTAAAAGCGTCAATTGTCTCTGGTTTGTCGGCGTAACACTTATCTTTGAGGGCACCCCACAAATAATAGTCCAACGGAGTCAAATCGCAGCTCCGAGGTGGCCAAACGACATCAGCTCTGCGGCTGATAATGCGATCTTCAAAAACAGGGCGCAAAACATCGAGTGTAGCTTCGGCTGTGTGGCACGTAGCGCCGTCCTGTTGAAACCAAATGTTGCCAATATCCTCCTCTTCAGTTTTTGTTAACAAAAATTCGTTCAACATGGTCCGATAACGGCCACTCCTTGCTCATTTTCGAAGAAAAATGGCCCAATTATGCCTCTGGACCAAAATCCGCACCAAGTAGTGACTCGTTTTGGGTGCATCGGCTTTTCAATGTATGCGCGCGGGTTTTCTGTGCCCCAAATGGGACAATTTTGCTTGTTTACATACCCGCCAAGATCAAAATGAGCTTCATCTGAAAAGATGATTTTTTTTGCCAAAATCGGCATCTCTGTAAGTCGATCGCAGGCCCATTTTTCCCATATTTCCCAGCGTTGTTCAAGCGTATACACAACCATATTCGTTCAGCGGAAGGATAAAACTAATTATCTGTCAAATCAGACATGAGCTAAGTGTTACCATTCACGAAATAAGCACTAGTTGAAAAAATAAACGTTAGATGGCGGACCCTTACTTTGCAGTTTTAACTCCAATTCAGGCCGTGAAAGACAAATTTATACTCAATGAAATTCGACCTAATCGATTTTATTCGATTTTGTGATTTTATTTGTTCTGTAGTGGTCGTAGATTGTGTACTGATTAGATTGCGCGACTCTCATATATGAGAATGTGGGTTCGATCCCTGCTTTGACCACCTGACATTTCTTTCGACGATGATCAGCTCTCTGACTGGCTCAAAAAACCCGTACGGCATCGGTGTAGATTTCAAGGTCCTAATCAGTGAATGAAATTCTGGAAAGCGCACAGCTCACTGATTATAAGAAGCTAGCACCCGTCCCTTCATTGGATGTAATGAGAAAACATTTATTGTAGAACTAGAGAGTATCATGTGTCATATTCGGGATTAATTACCAATTTTTCTCATGCGATGGGTAACAAAAAGCCATCCGGCCAGCAGTCTCTATGATAATTTCCATATTCCTGAACAGCAACAAAAATCTTATATACCAATTACATTAATAAGAATTAAGAAACATTTGCTCTGACTAAACTTTATTCCTTATTACGCCCTTTAAAATTTCCTTTACCCTGACCTTTTTGAAATGTAATAAATCCAAGTTCTCAAATAAGCCCGAGGATTGTTTCAATCCGTGTAGCCATCCCAGGCTGACTTGTACTCGAACATATCCATCAATTTTTTCCACTTCATTGGCCACAATCATTTATTAGCTCCAATTCACTTTTCTACCCTCAACCCTGTTGGTTTGTGCGTAATTTTTTTTTTGTTCAAGTTTTTAGGACAAAAAGGAAACTTTTGTCGCTTGACAATGTCCTCGTCCTCTTCTACCTCATTGACGGGCTTTACTCTTCCAACAATATATTGAACAATTTATGCATGAACGACAAGAATTGTATAAAAATAATTTATGATATTATTGATAACCGACAATATTGCCTTTGGATTAGTCGTTTGAGCCTTCACGTTAAAGGGATTCTGCATCCATACCACACCACCGTCCACTACGCCCACATTTCTCTGGTCTGCTGCTGACCCTTTGGAAAATCACGGCAGCAACAATAATAATGGCTAAGAAAAGAAAAAAATAATAAACAACAACATCGACTAACAACATTGGTTACGACAAATTGGCTTTTTTACTTAATTTAATGCTAAACTCAACAGATTTATTGTTGGCAATAGAAGGGAAGTCTCTGTGTGTGTGTGTGTGTTTGGGAGAAAAAGTGTAGGGGAAAAATGTTCGATTTTGATTTTCTGGATTCTGTTTATTTTGTCCTAATGCGAGGGCTGAAGTGGAAGTTTGTGGGCTAAAATATATGGATACATATAAAACAGAGGGACAGCATCTTCCCGTTGACATGATCAGTTAGTTTTTGTATGAAATCTAACACATTCATTTGTAGGATACGGGGAAAGTACGAAAAAGTATATTAGAATAAAAATACATGAGGTGTCAGGGGACACCCGGTTGGTACAAAATTCCTTTCGCTATATATTATGTTCTAGTTAGATCCAACACGCCTAAGGCGAACGTTGAAAAATATGATTATTTAAATGGATCGTTCAGAAAAGAAACTTTTTATAAAATGATAAACTTCTTTTAGAAATTTTTTTTTTCAAAGTCTATTTTTAGGTCCCTTTTGAAAGAATATGTATTATATTTTCCCGAAACTGTAATTTTTTAAAGGGAGGTACTCCCTTTATTAAAATCTAATGTTTTTTTTAATATACTATTTTTAAGAAGAAGTACATTCTGTAAGAAAAAGTCATAAGAGTATGAAGAAGAACAAAGATGTACTTTTGATGTGTTAACATCTATAGGCGCGGGTAGGGAATTAACCCACAAAGTGAACACATCCAAACACAGTTTGTCGGACTGAGTTTGTCTGACTGCGATCACAGATTGTTTGGCGTTAAACTCCCCCGAAACGGCTGGACCGATTTGTATGAAATTTTGTGTGCATATCGGGTAGGTCTCAGAATCGGCCAACATCTATTTTTCATACCTCTAAATGATAAGGGTAACACACCCCTAAGTAGAACACAGATTTGTCCGACTGAGAAACACAGTTTGTCAAACTGCGAAAAAAACACACACTGATGTATCGGCAGCGAATAGTTCTCTTGTGTGGGTTCGGAGCACTCTCAGAGCAAAGAGAATAATGACGTAGTTACACGTTCATATATAAAAACCAGTACATAAGTTTCAGTCGGGTGAACGGACTTAATCATACCCTCACCCTAAGTCATCCATTGCGTGGGAGTTCTGTTAAATAAAAACGCCCATACTCAAAAGTGACCATATTCAATAACAGATTGACATTGCACGAAATATTATTGAACACCCAAATTAGTTCGTTTGCCTCCCAATATTTATATGCGAGGTACAAAAATGGGCATGGCAAGTTGTTGCTAAAATTTTGATCTTGAGATATCGAGTCGGCAAACCGCAAATACGCCCAACTTTTGTATGGGAGGTATGAAACTGGGCGTGGCACAATAGTCAGTTATTAATTACACAGCTTTTAGCAAAATATTGCCTAGTACCGAATTTTATTAAGATCGGTTGTAGTTTACGAGAGTTATCGTGTCGATCGACCGGTCATCCGCTCAACTTTTATGTGAATGGGTGTGGAAAAACTGCTCATTTTCTATAGGAGAGTTTTATTTGACTAAATATTGATTAGTACAAATTTTCATAAAGATTGGTTCGGTTTTGCGGGACTTCCCGTGCCGAACAAGCAGACGGCCAAACAACTTTTGTATGGGAGGTACCACAATGGGCGTGGAAAAATCACACTTATTTTACGCGGTGATTGGCGTTTGATAACGTGAAGCCTTATACCTAATTTCATTAAGGTCGGAAGTGTTTCACGCTATTTCTCGGATTGACAACCCGGACGAGCATCCTGTTTTGTATGGGAGGTACCAGAATGGGCGTGACAATGTCGCCCATTTCCTCCAGTTAAATAGGCATTTACAGATTATTAACCGGTGTGTGAGTAGAAGCTAATCACATCTACCAGAAGAAAGGTTTGAAAGAAATATGATTTTGTGTTAAATGCGTCGATTTGTATGGGAGGTGGTCACAACGCGTGGCGTGGCCACAACGCCCATTTTCAATCCCAAACTCAATATTGGCAAATAATAGTTACTGACAAAATTTCATTGTGATCTGTAAAGATTTACGCCAGTTATAGTGTTGACCAGCCAGCCAGCTAGAGAGACAGACCGACAGACAGACAGACGGATATGGCTCAAACGTCTTAAAAAGTCGTAAAACGAATTTCGTCCAAAGATACTAAGGGTCTAATATGGCTCCTTCTATGTGTTACATTTTTTTACGTTTTAAATAATAATATATACCCCCATCCCTATGGGTGAGGGACGGATACTACACGTCGAAATTGGTACGATGACCCTTATGACCGGGATTTCAAAAGAGACATATAAACTGCTTTCAAATTATTTTTGAGAATACAGGAAAATAAATTATAACTCAGTTATCTATCAAAATTCTGTTGTGACAACCTCCAATTCGGCTATGACAACCTCTAGTTAGACTGTGATAACCTCTAAATCGGTTGTGACGTCTAATTCGGATGTGACAACCCCTAATTCGTCTTTGACACCATCGATTTCGGATATGACAATCTCTAATTCGGGTGAGACAACCTCTGATGCCCGCTGTGATAACGTCTAGTGTGATTGTAACAACCTCTAAATTCGGTTACGGCTGATTCGGCTGCCTCAACCAAATTTTCTGTGAGTGTGCTTGTGCCAACCTCTAAATTCGGTTACGGTTAATTGATTATTTCTTCTGTGGGTGTATGGTAGACTTTGGTATTGATGAATCACATGCTCTTATCTAAGTGGTAAAAGATTTACTTCCAACCATCTGACCTCCTTAATATCTACACCACTTATACACTTACATATGGGCGGGAGATCCAAATTATTCTTTAGATACAGAAAAAGTTTTTTAGGACAGAGTTCATAAGAGAGAGATGGCGGTGGTGAGTGATGACATTGTGACAGATTCTATTAACTCTCTCGAACTTCGGCTGAATGGGAGTCGTTGATTTATAGATATTTTCTTAGGGTATGTTTTGCTGCAATACGTGACATTATTCCAGAGGTCGGGGTAATTGCAAGGCCACGCGGTTTTCCCGAAATTCGCACCACAATTTCATCCATAGGTCAATAGATCGAACGACACATTATAAGAGAAACAGCGTTCTTCAGGCAGACTATCTTCCACCTTTAGTTAGTCTTACCACTTTCAACATACACTCACAGAAAAATTCGGTTGAGACAGCCGAGTTAGCCGTAACCGAATTAAGAGGTTGTCATAACCGAATTATAGGTTGGCACAACCTCATCAGATGTTGGCACAACCTCATCAGAGGTTGACACAACTTCATTAGAGGTTGACACAACATCATTAGAGGTTGACACAACCCCATTAGAGGTTGTCACAGCCAAATTAGAGGTTGGCACAACCTCATTAGGGGTTGACACAACTTCATTAGAGGTTGGCACAACCTAATGGAGGTTGACACAACCCCATTAGAGGTTGTCACAGCCAAATTAGAGGTTGGCACAACCTCATTAGAGGTTGACTCAACCTCATTTGAGGTTGTCACAGCCAAATTAAAGGTTGTCATAGCCGAATTAGAGGTTGTTACAACCGAATTTAGATACTGTCATAAATGAATTATTAAAGTTTTTTTATTATTAAGTGATGATTTATTTTCTTGTATTTTAAATTAAAAAGCGAGAAAATAAAGTCATATATATGGGGTAATCTATATACGTAGAATAATACATTTAATTTACATGCCTCTTCCAACCTTTATTGAAGTCCCGGCCATCATAGGACTCCGCACTAATTCTGACGTGTTGTATCGGTTGCTCTAGGTCCAAAGCCGTTTTGTATCCAGACTACCACATATATATTTGCTGTTGATATCTGCTTAAACATCATCTGCAAAATAAGACGGTTTAATACAAAATATATTTTACTTACCTTTTTAAAATAATATTGGATTCTAAAATTTTAAACGTCAGATTTTAAATGCATAGGATTATGTTGTGGCAACCGAATTGAAAATGAATTCGGTTGTACCTACATAATTCATGAGAAATCCGGTTACAGCAACCGAATTGACGCCAAATTCGGTCGTTGCAACCGAATTAAGGCTAGATTCGGTTATTGCGACCGAATTGAACCAAATTCGATAGTTACAACCGAATTGATGTCAAATTCTGTTACTGCAACCGAATTGAGGTTGGTTAAGCCCAGATTCGGTTACCCCAACCGAATTAGGTACCAATTTAGGTTGTTGCAACCGAAGTAATTTGAAATTCGGTTGTTTCAACCGAAGTTTTAAAAAATTTAGTTGACTGAGCGAATATAATTTGAAGATTCAGTTGTCACAACCGAATCAACTATGAAACGAGGTTGCTTCAACCGAATTTCGGTTGTGGAGACCAAATTCGGTCGTAACAACCTCAATGCGGTTGTGGCAACCTCAATTCGGTTGTGGCAACCTCAATTCGGTGGTAACAGCCGAATTTACGGTTGCTACGACCTCTTTTCGAACAATTAGTTCTCTGAGTGTACGTACGTTTAAGTCAAATATCACCAAACGGTGTTCCCTTCCCTTCTGTTTTCTAACCCCCGTACTGTCCTATAACCAGTACAATGAACTTTATTTAAAGAATATCCCCTGAGTGTTGGTAAAAAAAACCCCTCGCCCGGATTTCAGAGAAGACATTGACCACTGTCTCAGCTGGATTATTATCCTAAAGCATACCGATGACTTCCCTAGTCGCCAAAATGTCTGCTTGCTAAACGCTACAAGGATCAGATAGTGTACGATAAGGAGACCACTTTAGTTACCTACAAGAGAATCCGTGCCCTTAGCTGATCATTTAAATTAGTATCAAACGTGTAGAAATTTGCATATCCCTTTACTTCAGGATCTCCTTCATTCAAGGAAGACCTGACCGGTATGAAAGTGTTTGTATATGTCGGAATATTCGAAACACTATCTAACGCTGTTTCGTGATCGATGCCGATCCATCGTGGTAATTGCCATAACCTGATGGTAAATATTAGAGCAATTTGCTTCTTTTTAACGTCAAGTGGCAGTAAATATATCACCTGAATCACTACATCAGTTGGAGTAGTGTGTGATGCACATCGTTGCCATTCTCTGACCCCTAGTCAGTAAAGGACTTCTCAATCATTTCCACAACATGATAACCTACCACTAGTCTCAGCACCGCTGTATATATTCAGTGAACGATCAACGGGGAAGGTCTCCATTTGCAGGCTAAGTTATCTTACAAGTGTACAAGTCTATTGTCGCCTTTTCAACCTTGATCTGTATAATCGTTTGTAAGGATGGGGTATTTGCCGGTAGTAAAGTGGAAAAGACTGGTTGAAAACCAGCCCATTCAGATCTTTAATGGGCTGGGTTCCTAAATGCTCACTCATAAACATTGAGTTTTCGCAACGCTGTTTAGTGACTTGAACTTGGCATGAGTTCAAAACAAATAATATACTTACACATCATTGTCAACCCAATTAACGAGCCGTGGAGAGCTTCCCACTGTCAGTGTGCTGTGCCTTTTCTAGATTGGGATCCAACAGTTTTATACCGGTTCTGAGCTGTTTTTTGAGAAGCTTTTTCACTACCCGAGGTGACTTCCTTTGAAATAAATGTAACTCGAAATAAATGCGTCGAAATAAATGCTCTGACCAAAGCAAGGATCGGACCCACGTTCTCATGCACAAGAGCCGCACACAATAACCATTGCACCACTGATCACATGGACCATTCCTTACAACAACAACAAAACTTAACAATTTCCTGCTCGCCCCTCGTATTTAATCCCACATAACTCCATACGTACAATTATTGTTCCCAATTCGGGTAACTGTCGTTGATGGAGTACATAACGTTGTCCGTCGTCTACTAGTAAATGTACATGTGGGTTGTTTTGTTCTTCATACGAAGTCTGATGATGAAGATGCCGTTGCTGGAGTCGCCACCCTTTCCAAACTTAGTCGTAGTTATTATTGTTGTCGTTGTTGTTGTTATACAACTTCTTGTTCTTGTTATTGTCCAATAGAGCAGCAAATAAATTTTAATTAATTGTTTGTGATTTGTTGTGTCCAAGAAAAAGAAAGGAACAACAACAACTCCAACAACAATACAATATTTTCTATAGAAACTGATTGTGTTCCCCAACGTATATTCCGATGCCTGGGCATCTTCTCATGTAAAATTGTAGTATAATTTATGGAAAACTCAATTCAATTTTTATGTTCTGAAACAAATCACGAACGAACATGCGACAGAACGAACAGACTGACTGACCTGACCACCTTGTTAGGAGGGGAACAATTTATTGATTTCATGCCGAATTGATCATTGAATTCATTCAGATTTCCAACTTTCCGTTTCATCTCTAACCTAAGAGGACAATGGAAAGGTTATTCGGAATAAATTAAAAACAAAAATTCAATTTGTGTTCTTCTTAAGAGGTGACCGAGCATAATTAAGTCACCATTAAATTTTAATTTTTTGATTAATTTAAAGATTATTTTTGTCTATTACTAAGTAGAAACAGCTGGAATTGAAGATATAGACAAAGGGGTGTGTTAAGTGAATGCGTGAATTGTGAATGGTCCTGGATACTCTTAATTATCTTTATTAAGATGTTGAAGAGATCGCACGCTGTTGTCTCTGTTTATGTGAAAGGGACGTTGACAGCTATTTTAAGTTCAGCAACGGATCTAGTCTCCAGGTTAAACCTGGAGAGTGAACATATAGCCATTATCCGCGTAAAAACAACGGAAGATAAAGACGATGAGCGTAAAGAAGTTACTATGAGCGCCTATAAGAAACGCATGACAAGATGCACTGGCCTTAAGATTAAGATTATTCCAGGAGATTTTAATGTCTTTCAGCCGTTGCAACTGGCTGAAGCATTATCATAAGTGCAGGATTATTTTGATCACGTTTTTATAACCAAGTACGGTCGAAGCAGTAGCAGCATAGAGTAGGAAATGTCTTTCATTGCGCTTGAGAATCATGAGGCGGAGCTGCTTTGTGTGCCACTAGCTGAGTGACCTTCTCAGCATAGGCCGTTTCTTACCTCTGGATATTGCAGCTTTCCAGAGTCTAGCTTGCTGTACGTCTGATTTCGTACGACTTTCGCCTTGTGGGAATCTTTGCTGCAGCCACGTAGTGACCCAAATCGATATTAGCTCCTCGAATCATACGTTCGTCCATTACACTAGTAGAGTTCCTTCCATCAATTACCAGGTGAATCATCTGGTTTTTCGTCTGTTGGTCAGGCGTTATCCAAAAAGCTCTCTTATGTTGGAATCTCGTACGTTCTTGGCCGTGGCAATATCTAACAGTATCATTCCGTTATCGGAATCGGTGGCGTGTAGACTGAATTTACCGATGGTTGGTTCAAAGACGATCTCCCTGCCGACTATAGCATTGAAATCACCTAGAACAATCTTAATCTCATAGCCAGGGTAGCGGTCGTATGTTTCCTCTAGTTCGAAGAGCTTCAGTGACAAAGTCACATATTTAATCTGAGATGCATCAGTGATCGCATAACCAATCAGGCTGCTCATTTATAGAATCATATCTTTGTTGAAGCATTTTTTTCGGAATATATAAAGAAAACGACGAGTATCAACGTCGTATGAACCACGAATCCTCATACAGCAGCAGTACAGAATTCCGGCACCGAATTAGTTATGCGAATCTAAGTATTGCGATTACGTTGGTGTCAGTAGAATGGCTCAAAAGAAATCATCGAATAATAGGACAACCAAGACAATAAAGACCAGGAGGAAGAATCCCTGAGAGTGCTTGGTGTTACCAACTGGAATGAAAAAGTAAAAGATCGAATCGAAACTTTAGGGTTGTATAAAGCACCCTAAGTAATTAAGTAACATTTGGTATAAGGAAACCGCATTCAAGATTTTGAACAGATAGCCTTATAGACTGTCGTAATATCTAAGGCCTCAGTCAGTTTAGTAAGGTTATACCAAGGTTTGTAAGAAGCTGCAAACATTTTATATTATTTTCTTCAGGTTCGTTTAGGAAAGGCCTTTACTAACATATCTTAATGAAAGATGTTGCAGAGATTGCACGATAGAGCGTCGCCTTGCTTTAGATCTCGCTGGATACCATATGATTCGGTAAGGTTTTTCAAAAGTTCTAACGTTTGGTACCATTTATAAAGAAATTTGCAAACATATTTAAGATGTAGATGCGATCGCACGATAGACTGTTGGCATGTCTAAAACCTCGATTGAGTTCAATTGATTCGGTAGGGCCAAGTCAAAGTTTTAAAGTAGTTACATCTAGATTTGTATATTTTTTCTTCTAAATCCGTTGTGGCGTTAAAGGAACAGATTGTACGATGGGATGTTCCTTTTATGGTCTGTTAAAATATTGTTGCAGTGTCTACATTAAACAACACTTGTGCATTTGTGTTTAGGATTATAATGAGAGATCCCACGATAGAAATAATAAAATTGATCAATTCTGATTCGCAATTCCTGCAAGTAATTACGGTACTCTTAGGTAAAAATTCGAACAGATTAAGTCAAAAGAAATAAAAGTCGTAAAAAGAACACCCAGTCAGCAGTCCTATCAGTATACGTTAACGTATATTTATAATATCATAACGTTATTTTTGTAATATCAAGGTTAACGCTAAAGAGTTACCAAAAAATCGTCGTTAATATAAATATTTTCTTACCCAATCATATCAAAATATCAACTCATAGAAAGGCAAACGAAATTGACTCGCAATATGAATGGGAACCTGCTCTATCAACATCCGTGTAAATCAAACCTAAATACTTTCGAATTCCCCTTTCTCACATAAAACCTTAAATCGGGAAATAGTGAAAATCACCCAAACAAACAGAAATAGCAAGGAAACCCAAAGATAAAAAGCTCTTTGCTTATTTGCCAAACCGTTTATTTCCGTTTCCTCAGGACTCATCAGCCAACATTCAATCTAATGCACACAAAGAGACCTTCTGTGCCGTAAAGGACTCTCCTGTGTCTATTAAATGTTCTACAATATTAACTGCGGAAATTTGTTTTCTTCGCAAATTCCTCTTTTGACCTGGTTCCCTTATTTGAGTCCTTTGATGACCGTAATTTCATCGACCGTTTACTATTGTATGAGAATAAGGAAATAACCAAATTTCTTGTGGTCCACTTCAACAATTCCTACCCACGCTCAATACGGGGTGATTTTCTTAATGCTGCGACAGTTGATTATAATCTAAACAAACTAAAGATTTCCTTGGAGTTAAGGTCATAACATGGTCTTGTGACATTAACCTTTTCTTTTTTTCTTTTTCTTCGAAGGACAACAACCCTAACCATTGGCAACCAACCAACCAACATTCATTCATTTCCTCCCACTTCGTAAATAGTTCCCAAAAGTGACAAAAACTACTAACACATAATGAGACGAACGTCTGTTACGGATGTGGCCAAAGTCAACAACTATTCCGGCCATAGCCTGCAATAATCATCATCATCATCATAATCACCATCGTGCTCATTTGGCCACAATTGGAAAGGAGAACATTATAACATCGCCCCCTTTTCCCCCAGTCGTTGATTCATCAGTGAAATTCATAGCTGGGTGAATGAATCTGGTGCTGGTGACGGGGTTCCATAACCGAATCCGTCCTGTTGTTGATGTTGTTTGATGAAACATCTTGTATGTTGTTTTGGTCCGTCATTTGTTGGTTCATGTTTCTCATCTGTTAACAAACGTCATGCCGCATGTGTATAGTTTTCCGAATGTTGTACTATATTGAATTGACGTTAGGGTTACCGTTGGAGTAAATGGAAGCAAAAAGTAACCAATTGCAGAAAATAGTCAGTGAAGAGTTGATCTCTGCAAAGCTAACAAATCTTAAATTTGACCCACCTAATAGTTATGCATATTCTGTTACCAGTCATTCTAATAAACTAGGCCTAAAGGACCGGGCTGTCCCAGGCACTTCTATAATTTGTTGTTCAAGAAAAAATTTTTGCATTCTCGCCTTAAGAGTCCCTTTTGTGTCTCGATCCAAATGTTATTACGCAGTGAAGCGAACTCTGGTAATTCTCGCGTATATTCGAATATTTAAGAACCTCTTTTGCCAGAAAGGCGGTTAGTTAACCTTAAGGGTCTATGGAATCCGGTTCATGGCAAGGCCCATATTTGCCGATCAACCTGGTGCAATGGCAAGCGTGGGTGGTCCTAGTACACGAGAGTACAAGTTCTAAGCCTCTGAATACCTTTTACTTTTTTGGTGATAGTTATTTCGCTGCGTCTCAACGCTACTGGCCTCCTTGCTTAACTGGCCATACACAACCTATTTGGGGTAAGGTCCTTACATAACGCAGATAATATATTCCTTAAATCGGCTCGATTTTATAACATTTATTTCCAGTTGGTAATACGAAACGGTCGGTGGGATTCATCCAACTGATACTTGCAGCGGGGTCTTTGTCGTTGTTTTTACGACTTGATTTCAAGTAAATCTAGCGCTGGTTCAGACTTAGCCATTCCACTGGCATGGAATAGGCAGAGTACTCGCTCTATTTTTCCACACTAAAGCCGATTTCGGGATACAGCAAATAAAGGTAATGCGACGTCGACACGCGCCGTTATATATTATAACACTGTGTGTAATTTTTTAACTCATGGAAATGTAACCATATACGGACACCACTACGTGATAACCACCCGTGTCTCCCAGTTTCGCCCAAAGTCATGCACTTTTTTGGGGTCTCAGTGTCATTTTTGCAAAAAAAAGTGACCATATTGTCAGGCTCATATCTTGCAATCGGTTCGGAATTTTGATTTACTCTCCGAGGGAAAATTGTAACTCTTGCCATAAAGATATACACATAAAATCAAAAAAAACTTTATATGAACTTCCTAGGAATGATTCTTAACACCATTTACTTCAACATTGAGATACTATGCTATCTCACCGACCGCAGCAGCACAGGCAAAGCAGTAACCTCAGCACACGCAATAAGGGACGCAGCACACAATATAAAAGCGACACGACGCTCACATCGACGCATTACACAGCGCAACATCAACGAGAGCTCAGCTGTGAAAGTTATAGAGATAGTGCTACAGCATAATTACATTGGCACCAGCTCTACACTAAATGGACGTAAAATTACATTGATGCAATAAAATTTTTTCTTAAATTAACGATCATGTGTGTTCCACAGCTTGTCATCATTGAATTGGAGAGTTTTTACTGGATTTCGATGAATTTTTGTAAACTTAAAATTAAAATAGCGATGATTTGTATCAAACTTCTATACAATTAGGTCCTTGGACTCCTATTTCGAAACTATATTAAAGAATTGTTTGACCCACTTTATTCATTGTTGTATGGATCTAACCCAATCGGCGTGTGAACATAAAAAAATAAATGGTTTCCCATTACATCCCATGAAGGGACTGGGGAGAACTTCTCACAATCACTGAGCTGTGCGCTTTCCAGTTTTCACTCACTGATTGGGACCTACAGTTTTACACCGATTCCGAACGGTAATTTGAGAAGCTTTATCATGGCTAGATACTCGATAGTGTCGCCGTCACTATGCGAGGTGACCGCCGCCGAAAGAAAATTTGAAGGTGGTCAGAGCCGGGTTCGAACCCAGGATCTCATGTACAAGAGTCGCGCACACTAACCATTGCACCACCGACGGCCACATATATCTGCTACATATATCTGAACATATCTGCTAAATAAGAGTAGGCGGTGGCGGCAGATGGCTCAATTTCCGATCGGCTTTACATTCTGGTTACGTCGAGATGTATTTATTCCAGGTGATAGCATTAGATCAGCCCATTTAATTAGTTTCATGTCGTTGTGATTCGAACTTTTCAGATTCAAATGATTTTGTAGTTTTTTGTTCAGTTTTATTGTGATTAAATAAATAATAAATTATTGTGATTACTAAACGAAGTTTTTGAACTTTTATTTATAATACCCCGTATGACAAGTGGCATTGACTGAACAAAAAATATCGATGAACAGCTGTCAAATTTGCAAAACTAATTCGTTAGACTGAAATGTTTTAATTCAATGAAATTCATTACATCAATTTGTTTCGTCAACTACATATTTAAGTAGAAAGTTATAATCTGTAAATAAACTCTTATATCTGTCTGAATATTAAATTGTTGTTGTACATTATATCAATTTCATGCAAATAACACATAATTTTCATAAAATTGATAAAATAATTGCATAAATACAGGCTGGAATGCGAATCGTGATACAAATAGTGCAGCGGTACCATGGTCACTTCACCAATTTTGACGTGTTATATATATATTGCATCCTAAACTGTAAAACTGTAGGTCCCAGTGAGTGAGTGAAAACTGGAAAGCGCACAGCTCAGTGATGGTGTGAAGCTCTCCATTGTCGCTTCATAGGATATAAAGAGAAAATATTTATTTATTTATGTTTTTTCAGTCGTGACAACTTCAATTCGGTTATGGGAACCGCAATTCGGTGGCAACCGATGATTTTGTGGTTACAACAACCTATTTTCAAACAATTAATTGTCTCAGTGTAGGTATAAGTCTTGATTCGAGAAGTTATAAAGTAGAAAGCAGAGTCCACATTGATGGTATAATGAACAAAAACAGGGCTGTTGTTATTTTAGTGTAATTAACAACGTGTAACAATTTTACATTTTACAGTACAAACCAATGTCACATGTCAGAGCCTTTGGTATATACTATCAGAAGGCTAATTTGCCCTGAAAAGATTTTTCTTAAGATAATTACTCGCTTTTAGCAAGGATTTCTTTCAAACCGTTTTGCTCTTGCCGCCCTTTTGACTCTTGTTTATACTTTGTCCCCATATGAATCGTAATATTTTCCTGTTTATCATTCCTTCCATTCAATTCATCAGTTCTTCATGTGACATTTTACATTTCCTTCATTTTATATTTACCGCAAAAATGAGAATTCCTTGTTGTTTTCCCTCTGACTGCCCCATTCATAAATTAAGTTATAATTCGTCCTTTCTTGTGTTCAACATCACTAATGGAGGACATTAGCACCAAAAAAAAAGGTTTCCTTTGTCTGCCCCCGACATATCCCATCATGCAACAGTTCATTTAATCGCTTCTCCATAATATCAAAAAGTTAGTGTCACACTGAGGTTCATTTTGAGTGTGACATTCTTCATATTTGTTACTGTCGTTGGGGGGAGAAGGTGGTGCTGGTGGTGGGGTTGCGTTCATTACATTCATTTGTGTCATAATGACCCAAATATAACAATTTGCCATAAAAGTGTTGCTGTTTCTGTTGTTTTTTGATTTCATATGTGGGTTCATGTAATGACTTTTCTATCTCCCCAACTCCATTTTACCTTACATTCTCTTCCATATTGAAAGTTGCAACAGTGGTTTCGAGGGTCTCTTTTAAAGAAAAAAAAACATAATTTCCCTTATGAAATTAGTTGAAACTAGCTTTGTAAACTGAATCGTTGTTTGTGTCATCTATCTCCCACCGATTTGCGACATTTCGATCAACCCAATTTCAAACACGGCTGTCACTGGAAAGGACATGCGGTCGTGACCTTAATATTTTTGCAGATCAATTGGCTTACCTGTTTCTATACAGATCGACAGATAATTGATCTAACAAGTAACCGGACTTCGTCTACCCTGATTTAGTTTAAAATAACTAAAAATGTTTTAGCTATTAAAGGAATTAGGCAGCGCTTATAAACAAAAAAGAGCAGAGAGCTTCCGTTTTTACGGCTTATTGATTGTAAAGCTGAAGATTGAAAGGTAAAGATGGTCAAACTAAAAGTATAAGCTTCGTCACCTCGACGAATAGTTTATAAACCTAGCTTACGTATAAATTCATCGCCAAAACGTACAAAATCATTGCACCAACGTCAAA
Source organism: Phaonia tiefii (assembly GCA_963931995.1). Lineage (NCBI taxonomy): Eukaryota > Metazoa > Arthropoda > Insecta > Diptera > Muscidae > Phaonia > Phaonia tiefii. The sequence goes on from OZ008370.1 coordinate 136,970,024, forward strand.
ATCGTCGTATGCACGAAACTTTTTTATTGCGGCAATGTAAAATACGTTAACAAAGTGTGTCAGCTTTATGATGCAGTATTTTTCCTTCAGGGAGCCAATGTGACAACTTGGTAACCCTGGGTAACTCATTATTATTGCTGTTGGGAATGGGTAGCGATCGTTTACCCATTACCCACAGGGTATGGGGAAAATAATGGGTAGCTACCCTCGACAATGGGGAATTACACATCACGATTACCCATTCAAAATAAAATAATACACAATAAAATAATAAGAAGATATTCCTTAAGGATTGTCGACTGGCATATGTTTGGTTCGTGGAGAATTCTTCATATGACCACATTTTGCCGTAATATTCCCACTATATGTGATATATTTAAATACCAATATTTAGGGTTTGGTTGCATATACAAACATTAGTTTGTGCAGCATATATATATATCTTAGAATGTGGTTTTATTAATTACTGTATTTACAATTTCTGCATCGATTATTTAAATGAAAAAATCAATAAAATGCCGATTTATCTTTAAAATAAAGTGCGTAACAGAGCTCTGTTAGTTCTATAACAGAGCTCTGCTAAATAAATTGGTTTGTGTCTTTGCTATTTTAAATACGAATTTATCTTCACGCACATATTTACCCACGACAATGGGGAATTACTTACCACGATTACCCGTTACCCTCAGGGTAATGGGGTAAATACTGGGTGTTTACCCACGACGATGGGGAATTCTCCATCACGATTACCCATTACCCTCAGGATAAGGAATCACTTTATGAAAACCGCTTAGAAATCTATAAAAATTGGTCATTTGGACGCTCCGTTTCCGAGATATAGACATGAGGGCGTTTTAACGATTTTTTTAATTCGAAAAATTTTAGTTTTAATTTAATAATTTTGCGATTGGGCGCACCGTTTCAAAGTTATAGCCAGTTTTTTTTTATTTTAGGGTGTTTGAAAAAAAATCTACCAAAGTATTGGAAGAAAAAAACTCAAAAATTGAGTAATTTTTCGATTTGACGCTCCGTTTCCGAGATATAGACTTTTTTTCTAATTTTCCCATTACCCATCGTCGTGGGTCACTATTATTTTCCCCATTATCCTGAGGGTAATGGGTAATTCCCTATCGCCCTATACCCTGTGGGTAATGAGTAAATATTCATTACACATTCCCAACGGGGTTACTCACGGGGCGGGGGGGGGGTAAATACGAACTCTGCATACTACTCGATAGTATCGGCGTTAATAAGGAAGGCAACCATCGCCGAAAATAAGATTCCAGATCAGGAATTGCATCCACGTTTTCATGTATAAAATTGCGCACGCTATTGCACCATCAACGGAATAAAAGTGTTAGCTGTAACAGTCTTTTTTGCCATTGGTGGTGCAATGGTTACTGTGCGCGGCCTTTGTACATGCTAACGTGTTTTCGATCCCTGCTCTGACCACTATACACGTCCTTCGACGACGGTCACCGTGTTTAGTAATGGCGACACTATCGAGTACTTAGCCATGAGCTTCTCAAAGTACAATTCGCAACCGGTGTTAAACTGTAGGTCCCAATCAGTGAGTATTAAAACTAGGAAGCTCACACCTCACTGGTTGTAAGAAGCTCTCCGAAACCCCTTACTGGGATGTAATGGGAAACCATAACAGTCTTTACAAAAATGTCAGAGAGCGTATAGCCAAGTAGGTGTCGCACCATCGGTGCTGCAAAGGTTAGCGTGACTCATGTGCATGAGAGCGTGGTTCTGATCCCTGCTCAGACTACCTTATATATCTTTCGACGGAGACACTATCCAAGAAAAGGCTTCACAAAAACCGTTTGGAACCGGTAAATAACTGTAGGCCCCATTTAGTGAGGGTACAACTAGAATGTGCACACTTCGCACCAGCCCTTCATGAGTTGTAGTGGGAGAATATATTTATTGTTCTATAGCTGTCGTACCGGTTACTGTAGTGCCCAGTTATTTCGCAAGCAAGCAGATCTCAGAGTGATTTGGAGCAAAAGTGACACAGGTTGTACAAATATTTCCCAATATCGAGCGACTGTTTTCGAACATTTGGAACGACAAAGAAAAAATGGACATGAAGGTTATTTGATAACGTACACAAAGGCAATACTCCTAACAGGATGACTAAGGCTCTGCTGAAAGTACATGATACAATCCCTGTGGAGACTTAGTGTAGTGTAAGGATTGAACCGGTTGGAAATATTTTCCACATTTATTGCAGCAATATAGGCACACTTATGTGATGTAATGGGAAACTACATATGTTAGGTTATACAGACGTCACTATTAGCTCAATGAGGACCATTGCGATACCAGGGGATATCATATTTGTCCATATGCTAAACCTGTAAATTGATTTGCATCCAACCTATTTTCCATGACCCACTTAGGGAACCACCTGATTTAGCCATGGAGCACATTTCTGCATGTGAAAAAGTATTTTCGCTGTCAGAATATGCTACGGCTGTGCAACCGGATCTCTCCAGCTCAAGCAAAACAATATTCAGTGATAAATTCCAGATAAGTGGAGATTAAGGTTCCTCTATTAACGGTTCCAATTAAGTCGTGTGACCCAGGTACCAGGTTATGCGCTATCGCGTAAGTAATCCACAGATCAAACTAATGATCTTCTGATCAACACACGATGCCAATAGAACCAATTGTATCATTTCCCGTATCCCGTAGATCTCAGTCAACCATCATTTCCAATGTCTTCAGAAGTAAATGAGAAACGTTCGAACAATGCCCGCCCACGTAAAGTCTTTGGACTAATATGCGATGATTTCCCCGCTTCTAACTGGAATCTTCTTACCACAAATAACACATAGAGTTCAAGGACCTTACACTTACGTACTTACTTATCCAGTCTCGAACAACCCCGGAGGGTCTGGGATCTTCAAACCGACGATAACAATCAGTTTGATGTTTTGCCTCATATCTTATAATATTATAATATAATACCGAGTATCTTGGTAATACCAAGTTTACGCAGGGATTCGTCAACCTGATCCCTCCAGCGGATTCTTGGTCCCTTCGTGCTGGTTCGTCTTCATCCATTCTACTGACATGGCCTAGACAGCGTTATTTTCATCCGCTTAACTATGCCGAGATAAAGCTCATGGTTCTCGCCGTTGTGCACTATAGGACCATAAATTTTTCGGAGTATTTTTCTCTCGAAAACTCGTACAGATATTTCATCTGCTTGCGATAAGACCTAGGATAAAGAAAGACCAAGTTAGACAGTCTCTCCGAAAATGTGAAAAACGTAGGATTGATAATAAATATAAAGAAGACAATGGTATTGCGTGGAATGGAATACTCCACTAACAGCTGATGGTTAGTAAATTGAAGAGGTGCATTCAATCAACTATTTAGGTTGCAAGATTACTAATAATGGTGGCTCCGCGGCGGATATAGGTGGTCGTATAAATAAGGCCCGTGCTGCATTCCTAAACCAACACAAAATCTGGCGCAATAAGAGGATATCGGGAAAGACGCAATTGCGCATATTCAATTTCAGTGTGAAGTCTATACTGTTGTACGGTTGCACTACTTGGAGCTTGACGAAGCTGACAATGAAGAAGGTCCAAACATTTTGCAATCGTTTTCTGAGACAAATACTCTGTACCTACTGACCCAAGACAATGTGTAATGAAGTACTCTGGTCGCCTCGATCTCTGCTTGCGACGGAGTTCCGTTGAAATATCCCTTCTCGGGCGGCGTGTGTATTCTGTCGAAGGGATACACTGATATTCATTATCCAGAAGCCTAAATTGTTTCGTAAAGATTTCATGCCATCACTCCACATGCTGATGTGGTGATGATAGTACTCCGTTGCAGTACTCCTGATGTTGTTGCCGCTCACCTTTTTTTATACACAATACCGAGGTTACCTGTAATTGCAGCTTTTTCGGTTTCCTCCACTATATTGCTCAGATAATTGTCGTAGTCTGAACGGACCATGTATTATACGCATATGGTTCAGGCTTTCACAATTCCGAATTTCAGTCGAGGACTCTGCACTATTCCAAGCACTAATCCTGCACTCCACGCCCACGTATTTTCAGTGTCCTCTGCCAAATCGAAGCGTAGAGTTTGATCGTACATCATTGGTATGGATGGGACCCAGAGGCGGTCTGTGTTGTATTTTACGATTTTGCCCCTAATACCGATGACAGCCGCTGGACGTAGACGGAAGGTGCCCACTAAGTGTTGGTGATCGCTATCAATATCAGAACCACGTCTAGTTTTGAAGTCCAGCAAGGAACCCAGAAACGTATTGCTGACAAGGCGATGCGCATCTATACTTGCACGCTGAAAAGTCTGTCTTGTTTTTGTTGTTTGGATGCAAATATACAGTGTGATTGGAGCTTGTCGCAAATATAATATACTTGTGTCCAAACACATTGTGTTTGCTATTCAATATTATATGTTTGAGACACAATGATTAATATGTTATAATATATGTGTTTGTTACCCCCATATATATTTTTTTGTGAAACAAATACAGCTGAGAGCAAGAGAATAAAGAAGGACAACAACAGAGTCTATCTTGTAAGTGTGTTTCTGTATTTTCCATTATTCTGTCAGTCAGTGAGTCATAAATATTTCTGAATTTGCGTCTAAATTTTAGGTGAAGTGTTTCTTATTTTGTCTGATGTATTGCGTTTTAGATTCATGTATTCAGTCGTCAATGGTTCATCGGAGAGAGGATCTAATAACCGCTTGATCAGTGGAAAAAGAATATACGAAGGCTCGGACGGTTAAATGGTTTGTGATGTTTTTGTGTATGTGTGTCGTATATATGTATGTGTGGTACCAAAGTGAGAAACGATTTTGAGCAAAGGACAACAACGTGAAGCCCTTTGTCTGTCCGAGTCTTTACTAAGAAAATCGGAACGGCGGATCATTTGTGAAATAAGTCTAACAAAAAACACAAATAATTAATCCACGCTTGGCTTGCATGAACTTGGGTTGTATATAAATATCTTGTTTGTGTACCAACGCATAGTGATAACCAACGCATAGCTGAAACCTTCTGAAAACAAAAACGTGAAAGACAACAAAGAAAGGAGAAGCAAAAGAGCAGCAGATTATCATTTCATGAAAGAAACACAAATAATGCATTCAATGCAAATAAATGTAAAAGGCCATTTTAAATCTATTAATTTTTTGTATAAATTATTTATAAATGCGAATTTATATTGTTAAAATTAATTATAATAAATAATAGGAATATATTGAAATCGTAGAATAATTCGTTTCTAAATATTATTACATTTCGGAGGAAATTCGCATATGTTTCCACGTAAGTATATGTAGGTTTGGGGGAAACACGCGAATGCTTCCACTTAAGTATATGGATGTTTGGGATGAAAAACCCACATGTTTTCACGTAAAAGCATACATGTTTGTCAGTAAACATGATACTGTTTGCATTTAAATACAAGTAAGTTTGGGACTTGCAAACATATGAATGATTGAAGTGTGTTCCAAACATATACATGGTGCCTGCCGAATATGTTTGGGAAATTATGTTAGACAGGCCGTTATTTTTCAGCGCGTGTGAATATTTCAATGGGGCGAATTTCGTTTCGTCGCTTTGGCACTTGGCATTGAAACCTCCCAGAAATATTTGAATGTCACCAATCGACAAGGAGCTTAAAATCCAGTTAGCTGTAGAACTGGTCCTTAGCACTGTCCTCATCGGGCTCAGTAGGTGCGAACGCATGTACCACAGAAATCTTGGGAAATTTCGAAATAAAACTCGCAATGACGATGCGTTCAGATATAGCATTGTATGATATTAGAGTATTTCTAGCCGTAGATGAAAGAAGAAGGCTGTCTCCGTTTATATGTTGCGTATCATTGCCGGAGTGTATAAAGCAGTGACCAGATGGTAATTGAGATTTGCGACTATTAAGCCAACTTACTTCGTTTAGGCCTAGGATGTCTGCATTACAGGATTCCATAACTTGTCTAACCTGTTCGAATATCGATTTTTCGAAGACAGTTCTTACATTCCATGGACCAATCATAAACTGCTGTTTAAAGTCAAATTCGTTATGGACGGGAATGTTTTGTTGTTAATTTATTAATGTTTCTATAACGATGGACATTTAAGACCAGTGATTCATTAGGCCATCGCTACCGATCAAAGTGCTGGGGCTGCCAACAACCTCTAGACAGGTATACACCCTGTTTGGGGAATTATTTTCCTCGGCATTTCCACTTGAATCAAATTTACAAAAAATTGTTTTCAAAAACTGATCTGAAACCACTGGAGTGATATGACTCATATCGTGTAAACTCTTTAAATTCGTATATGCTACTTTTGTATTTAAAATAAACATCCTTTCAAACCACTGTGTAGGAGTCTAATCAAATTCAACTTTATTTCTTAACAGCTGGCAGAGTAGGCATACATAGTATGTATTGGCTTACTCATATCGTGTGTGCGTGTGTGTGTGTGAATATTTGTATGTGTGTGCAATGTCCTTCTTGTAAATTGTGGTCATTTTTTATGATAATTGTTTTTTGGTTGTAATAACCTTTTGTTGTATTTGCTCGACTCATGTGCGGAAATTTACTTACACATGTGTGCATAAGGTAATGTGGGGCCTGTGTGTGTGGGGCTGTGTGTTCACACACACACAAACACACCCTTCCATCCTTCACAACATGGGTATTTTTTTCTTTTGTTTCCCTACATGGCGAGGGGGAGTCTGCAAGCTTTCCCTGCTCTCCTGACTTTAGCTTTTAACAATTTATTTTAAATAATTTATTTTATTATTAGTCTGACTGGCATTGTCCTGCTGTTGTCTTGTCGCTGTGGCAGTTAATTTCAAATGGATGTATTTGTTGACTTCTCCATTCACTTTGTGCTTGTTGTTGGTTTTGTCGTTCCAATTCTTTTACATTCAATTTATTATTTTTAACATTTTATGTTCAAATGCAATGTAATGTTGTTGTGTGGTGTGAGAGTTTGGTCAAAAATGTTAACGACCCATGAAATGTCCATGTTCATTTCTTCCGCTCCTTTTGTTGTTAGAGCAAATAATTATAGATGTAGTTGGTAGTTGTTGTTGTTGTAACATTAGTTGTTGCCTTTTGTTTATGACATTGTTGGTATTTGACCATTAACGTTGTAATTGTGGGTCCTTTTTCTGTTTCGACCCAATTATCCTTTAGACATTTGTTTTGTATTTGGCAAAGAGTCAATTTGGTTTAAACTTCAGTATGAAAAACGAAAGTTGTTCATGTCAATGAGTCGGCAAATTGAAATGTTATCACTTATAATTTGTTATAAAGTACAAAGGAAACTTTACATGCAAATGGGACAGTAACACTATTCTACAAAATTTTATATTTTTTTATTGAAAATAAAAGAACACAGGGATTAGTTGGAAATCAATTCAGACATTGGAAATTCCATGATAAAGTTGATATTTTTATTAAAATTCATAATTATCATACATCAAAATTATTTGCCAACGTTATTGATCAATTAAAAATTGGTCTTCCTAAATAGAAGTTGTTGCTACAAAATTAAGTTGTATTAACCAATTTGAGAATTTCTCAAACCTCATTCATCTGGAACGGAAGATGCAATTCATAAAAAGTACAATATTGAAATTCGTGTTCAAATATTAGTGACTGTAATCATAGAGGGCGGATCAATAAGATGGAACTTCCCTCGCAGTTATATGAAATGCAACACTGCTCCCATCAAGTACAAATGACGCTGAACGTTCTGGACGGCCAATTTAGGTCAATACACCCGAAAATGTCGAAATAATCCACGATATGGTGTTGGCTGATCGGAGAATAAAAGTGCGTGAGATTGTCGATGCCATAGGCATTTCATATGGCAGTGTGGTTTCGATTTTAAATGATCAGTTGGGTTTAAGAAAGCTGTCTGCAATATGGGTGCCGCGTTTGCTCTCAATTGACCATAAACGTAATCGTGTGACAACTTCAAAGGATTGTTGGAGTTGTTTAATTGGGCTACGAATTGGTACCTCACCCGCAAAATTCTCCGGATTTAGTCCCCAGTTACTATATCCGATTTCCAAACCAAAAGAAATGGCTCGGTGGAACAAGATTTAGCTCCAACGATGAAATTACTGATCAAACAAATGCGTATTTTATGGACCTCGAAAAATCATATTTTTGGAAGGGATACAAAAATTGGAGAAACGTTGGACTAAGTGTATTGAGCTAAAAGGAGATTATGTTGAAAAAAATTGTTTGTCTTGGCAAAAAAACTGTGTTTCATTCAAAAATCATGGACTTTTTCAGCCACCTCGTATATTTTGATTAGAATTCATAATTCTCATACATCAAAATTATTTGTCGATGTTATTGATAAATTAAAAATAGGTCTTACTAAATAGAATTTTTTACTACAGAAATTAAGTTGTATTAACCAATTTGATGATGATTTCCCATTACATCCCATGAAAGGATTTGGGAAATTTAAGTATATCTAAAACCTCATTTATCTGAAATGGAAGATACACCTCAAAAAAAGTACAATATTGGAATTCGTATTCAAATATTAGTCACTGTAATAGTAATTTAGTTTATCTTACAATAACACTTGTTACACTAAACATTTTTTAATACTTAATATAACCTTGTTTTAATTATTTAATACCACTGTGGAACAATATGAAACTTTTTCGAAAATAACGACGTTGCGACAAGTAGAGCAGGTAATAAACAATATACGCGTATCGGTGTTTTGAAAGTTTACGTCTCAGTTTTTATTAAGGGGGGGGGGGGTGAAATTTCCCCCTTTTGCACATTCTTATCATGAATGCGCATAGGAAACCATGTTATCCTTACATTTACGGTATGGGATGTGTTCAAAAATGTTAGGTAAAAATCTACGAGAAAAAGTTTTGTGGAGTACTTTAAACCTCTACCGCCCAATATATGGGTCGTTTTTGTTCCTTTTGTGGAAAAGGGTAAAACACCCCTAAAACAGGTGTGTAACGGGTTAAAATGTACTACAAAAAATTTCCTCATAAAATTCTACTATAAGTGCTTAACACACCAAAGCTCAAAACTCAACTTGCATGTCAAAAATAAGTCAAAAAAATCCATTTAAGGGTTAATTTCGTAGTTATATAGTTATAATTTCGTAGTTATTTCGTAATTTCGGTAAAATGTCCCACAAAACTGAATTTTAGGGAGTTGGTGTGTATTGAACAAATATTCTTCGTACAATTTCCTTATAACTCACCGAACAAAAGAAAGCTGTAGATTAATATTTTTAAAGATGTAACAGAACAACATCGGGTGAGTGTTTTTGGGTCATCCTGTATAAATAATAAAGAGTTAAGATCTTCAAAAACCAACTCTTGGAAACATTCCAGTGATATCATGCAGAGCGAATATGAATTTTCCACTTTGCACAAAGTCCATTAGATGGAAACACATCATGTGATGAACCGTTAGGCCACTTGCTTAACTCACAATTCCCAAACAACTAATCTACCACGCTGTAAGAAATATTAGGCGTGTTTTGGTTACACCGCTTGCTTAGATTATCACTTATGTTGTATGGAGAGCTAAGCGATATAAAGCGGCACTTGAAGTTACCCCTTCCATTTCAGTTCTAAGCAGGCATAAAGTTACTAGCCTGCAACAAAATCAGAAAACTGTGTTGGATATCGTTATCGTTAAACAGAAGAATATAAACATTTGCAAGAATAACTCCAAACCATGCGTTAGACCAAGGCGATTATATGTAAAGGGTTTTTCAACAGAGACGCTACAAAAGTAAATCGATAGGGACAGCAAACGACGCCATATTTTGTCCCGCCCTTTTGACATTTCTCTTCAGTAAGGTTTGCCATTTCATCATGGAAAGATATACGAGCCAACAACGAGTCGAAATTATTAAAATTTACTACCGAAATTTGGAGTCAGTGGCCTCAACTTTAAGAGCGCTACGTCCAATTTATGGTCTTCAGCAATGAGGCTCATTTCTGGCTAAATGGCTTCGTCAATAAGCAAAATGTGCGTTATTGCTCAGACAGCAATCCACACGTAATCCATGAGTCATCATTGCATCCCGAAAAAATTACGGTTTGGTGCGGTTTATGGGCCGGCGGCGTCATTGGGCCGTACTTCTTCCGTGATGATCAAGACCGGCACATTACTGTGAATGCGAATCGCTACCGTTCAATGATAACCGAATATTTTTGGCCCCAATTGGGTAATATGGACTTGGAGGACATGTGGTTCCAACAGGACGGCGCCACCAGCCACACAGCGAATGCCATAATCAATTTATTGGAAACCAAGTTTGGTGAAAGTGTTATCTCACGAAATGGCCCAGTCGATTGGCCGCCTCGGTCGTGCGATTTGACGCTGTTAGATTATTTCCTGTGGGGCTACGTCAAGTCTATGGTCTATGCCAACAAGCCGAACGTGAAATTGCAGCAGTATCGGCCGATTTATGCTTGAAAACCGTCGAAAATTGGGTTCAGCATCTGGACTTCTGCAAGCGTGCCCGTGGTGGCCATGCAAAAGAAATCGAGCTCCATACATAATGGCATCAACGTACTTTCATAGGAATAAAGAATTTCACTGGTATCTAAAACCGGTTTTGTTTTATTTAAAAAAACTTTTGTAGCGCTCTTATTGAAAAACCCGTTATTTCCGGTTGCAAAAGGCAACAAGTTGCCAGTATGAAAAAATCAGAATAACAGTGTTGGATATCGTCGTTGTGAGCCTAAGACAAAGATGAAGAATATACACATATTCAAGAATAACTACAAACCATGCATTCGAGCAGAGGTGTCCAAACTACGGCCCGCGGGCCAAACCCGGCCCGGCAGGCGATTTTATCCGGCCCGCCAAGGATTTTGAAAAATTTCGTAAAATATAAATTCTTGAAACTTACAAACTTCTACAACGTACACCAGCAGCAAACCATCAACATCGGCGTCCGTCACTTACTCATTTTCTCTCTCAGCTTGGCTATCGCTGTCTCCCACTCTCTGGCACGACCGCAAAATGAAAAGAGAAAGACAAAAACATCTTTGCTAAGGGTATTTCAAGAAAAAATTTGCACGTCGCTTCGTGTAGGTTTGCCGAGTATACAGCCCGCATTCGGCCACTGCACGATCTCCTCAGTAACCATATGACTGCAACGTTGGCGACGTTTCAAGTCAGTTTCAAATGGAAATAATTGATCTTCAAGCTAGCGATGAAATCAAGAACAAATACAAGGAAGGAAACTTGATCGATTTTTACAAATTTTTGGACGCAAAAGAGTTTCCAAATTTAAAGCGATTGGCTGGTAAATTTATTTCTATGTATGGCACTACCTATATGTGCGAACAAACTTTTTCCAGGATGAAGTATCTGAAATCTAAATATAGGGAAAATTTATCGGATGATCATTTGCAATCATTGCTAATAATTGGTGTTTCCGATTTGGATCCCAACTTTGAAGAAATTCTCCAGGAAAAAACCCAGTTCCACCATTCCCATTAAAAATTGCATGAAATAATTTTATAACAATATAATTTAGACATGTTTGTTTAGTATTGTTATATCTGTAATTTACTATAAAAAATAAAATTCAATGCTGCTTTACTTGTAATAAGGTTTTTTAATTCATATATTTACAATGCTTGGCCCGAGCTAATGAATTTAAATACCAAACTGGCCCTCGCAGCAAAAATTTTGGACGCCTATGCATTAGAGCAAGACGATTATATATATTATAATAAATTATCGGTAGTTTGGCGTTTTGGTTACTAGCAAGCAAGCGATAATCGCTAGCTTGTAACGAAAACACGCCTATTGTGACTACTTAACACTACACTGGGCAGTGGGAAGTTGAAAGCCATACAAATCCACTGGACCCGATGGTATTTCGGTAGTCGCCGAATTTTTCCTTCACAACTTTAACAGCTTCCGTTAAGTCGGTGGTCTGGCATTTAGCGCCGTCTTGCTGGAACCAAAACTCGGATCTGGCAATGTTACTGATCTCTGGCCACAGAAAGTTGGTTAACATCGCTGTTTAACAAGGACCATTGATGGTAACGGTGTCTCTTTTGGCATTTCAAAAGAAATTAGGTCCTAGGAGGCCGCCATGCGATAATGAGCTCCAAACTGTCAATATTTGTGGATGCAGCGATGCTTGGCCGAACACTTGTGAATGGTATTCGCTAGAATGTGGGTAATTTTGCTTGTTACTTGTTGACATGGCCGCTAAGCCAGAAATGGGCCTCGTCCGACAATATGATTTTCCGGAGCTCCGACCTACAATTAGCTAACTATGGTTGTCCGGCTTTAATTCTTGCGTCATGACAATCTTATATGGAAGTAGGCCAAAATCCAACCTCAAAATAAGCCGGGATTACTCTCTGGCGATGTTAAATTTTTCTGATCGGCTTCGGATTGGCATTTCACCGAAAACTGGTCTCTACAACGTCTATGTTCTCTTCAGTTCGCACCAATTTGTCTCGTTGGTGGGTTAAGGTTTCACACTCGACGAATTCAGTGCGACGAATTGCCTGCCCACTGAAGCCCTGATTACGACCGGTCTCACGCCCAAAATTCACGTTAAGTACACGCTGAAAAGTCCGTGTTTTTGTTGTTGTTTGGATGCAAATATAATGTGTTTCTATATTGTCGCGAACGTAGTATACTTGTGTCCAAACACATTGTGTTTGTTATCCAATATTACACGTTGGAGAAACAATGATTAATATATTATAATACATGTTTTTGTGGCCCAAATGTGGTTTTGTTTGTTAAAAGCTGCTGAAAACAAGAGAGACAACAAAATGGCAGCAGATCTTCAGTTCATGAAAAGAATGATGGCAAACATATGTATGTTTGTTGCCGTTTCGTTTTTCAGCGTGCATTTACAACCTAACCGGAATTTCCATAATATTTTTTATAAATTTTTACACGTTTGGCAGACATGAAACGGTGCATGTTAAAATGGAAAATTTTACTGAATATTTTGGCAGCTGCATATCATTGGTAACTGCAACAGCTTTCGAAATATAACAATTGTAAAAAGTTCAATTCAATCTGTTCACCCTTTATTACAATAAATAGTGCAATGATCTTTTTTCGCATTGAGGCGGATTGGAAGCTCAACATAACCAACAAGTTGCCTGCACAAAATGTAAAGTCCATGAGTCTTAAAATACAGAGCGGTCTCCAATCCTTTCATGGGAATATAAGTAAATGATATAAATATAAATTTAATTATAAATTAAAGTAGAGAAATAGAAGTTATAAGATGTATAATTAAAGTCAATATTTGGCCCTAGAGGTAGATACCGCAAAGTAATTTGAATACATTTGGCCAATTACTCAAGAAATATACTCTCATTGTAAGGTTTTTCAAATATCTTTTAAATAAATATTTTTAAAATATTTTTTAAAATTCAAATTGAGTTGAACAAATTGAATAAATTGAATTTCCATTAGAAGTGTTAAAATGCCAAACATCTTCCAGACTCAGGGGTTTCCCCACATAATGATATGCTTGTAAACTATTGCACTTTGATTGCATCCGACATATCAGATGTCATTTCGGTTAAGGGCCATCATGACTAATTGCCACATTTAATCACTTCATGACACTTTATCTCCTGTTGTTCACTTTTTATCCAAATCGTTGTATTGTCGCCCTTTGTGTTGCACCGAAAGTGTCATGTCTTATCAATGGGTGGTCTCGTTTAACTCATGTAGAAAACAAAGTCTTATGTGTGTAAATTGGGATTGTTTATTGATGAAAAATTACCATAAACACATTTTGAGCAACATAACATCTGGATAACATTTGTCGCCCTATATGGAAATTATGAAAAACCCAAAAACCAACTTAAACTACATAAGATGTAGTGTAAATGTTGGAACTACAACAATAGTACAATTACAATGTTAACTGACGTTAAACAACGCATTAAACTGTTAACAAATTGCATTTGTTGCCGTTGCATTTGTCTGACATGGAAAATGCATTCAAATTCACTTTCTCCTCAAGCCATAAGCAACATCAATTAACTAACCCCTTTGTAAATGGGTGCCTGGATCCGAGTGTCGCGTGCCGGTGATAAAGTGCTGCAGTAGATAATGAATATGGAATGTGGACGATATCGCTGTTGTGACTTTGTTCAAATATTTATATAAACATGTTACTTAACATTAATGTTTGTATACATTGTTTAAATGGTGGTGTTTATATACATTTAAAATGTTGCTGATACAAAGTTACTTAATTCCTATGAAGGAATGTGCCTGTTTTTGTTAAGCAAGATGTTACCAACAACACAATCTACAAAATGTAGTTAATTCTAAAACAAAAACATATAGCTAAACATGTTTATATACTTGTTTTATTAATTTTTTAACGTGATCGTTAAGGTCGTTCCAAGATACAATTGTGTTTATTTTTAACTTAATTATTTTGATACCATTTACAAATTTAAAAATAATCTTTTTTTTCAAAATTTGTTTACAACATTTTAAATAAATGTTCCCTACTTAAATTTAAATATAATAATTGTAATGCAAACTTTCAAATAACATCAAATATTTTAATCTTTTATTGATAACAGATTAACAAAATGTTGTGTTTTTTTAAATTGAGTTTTCGTGTACATGTAGCTTGGTGTACTTTTCAATAGTATCATTTCAAAAAACCGCTGATTTGTGGCTGGATCTGAAATATCCATAGAATTTTTCAAAATTCTTTTTGGAAACTAAATCTCTATTAATTGAAATACAGAATGGTATTTTGCAGTTAAAATATATAAACTAGAAAAATGTTACGTTAGCTGTTGGTGGCAGTCGACTTTTTAAACTTTAAACTCAATTAAACTTTTTAGTCCACTGTGATACCACCGGCTAACGAGATTAAGTTGCAAGAGTGGCAGATAGTACCTCTTGCCTGCAGCTGGTGACGAAAGTCAGTTCATTGTCTCTATTACATATTTATGTCATACAGCAAGGCTAGTACCCAGTAGGTAATCCGTGACTGTTTCACCCCTCTCATTAGTATCAGCGCTACCCATAATGGGTGATATGCGTTTGCGGCAGCGCCCATAATTACTGGAGTACCTATCCGTTTTGCCTCCTCTATGAGACTTCTTAAGGGTACTGATGGCAACGGATATCTCGCCCTCGTGACAGTTTTCGTGGTCTCTCTTAATCATGTACGATGCTACGAGCCAAATATGAGATGCGTTCTGTACCAAGCTGTTCGCTATATGCCGTTGATAGGAACATATTCAAATAGTTACTGGCCACAATACAAACTATTGGATTGCCTACGCCGGGTATGTCCCTTCGTACTTAACACACAAAACCTGACATTAGAACCCCAGGGCTCTTGGATTAGGACCACATCCACCTCGCCTTTTTCAAGGCGTTGGCTGTCGGTGGTGCAATGGAAGTGTGCTCGGCTCTCGTGCTTGAGACTTTGGGTTCATTCCCTGCTCTGACCACCTTAAATTACTTTCGAGGGCGGTCACGTCGGTTAGCGACGGCGACACTATCGAGTATTTAGCCATGAAAAAGCTTCTCAAAAATACCGTTTTAGGCTTAAGGTGGCAGATGCCTCTTTACCATGATGTAGGTTGATCTGAAGAATCCGCACCATTTGTTGGCCTCTCCACCACGAGCACAACCTGTTCGTCGTCAGACACCAAAAAAAGTGTGTTCAATAGTGTCACTATCACCAGTGTGTTGTAGCGCATCAATAGTTTTAGAGAGATTGGTTTCGGATAAGGGGCAACCCTTTTTTTTATCTTCTAAGGACATCAAGGAATTTGTACATTTCCACGCACCGTCGATATGTTATTATCAGTCTCGTGTTCCGGTTACCGATTTCGCGAGTCTTCGTCTCCATTTTTTAGTAATTCATTATTCACAGACAACAGCTTTGCCCAAAGCAAACGAGACTGTTTCAGAAGTGGCAGTCACTCGTTGTTGAAAAAAACGGGTGTTTACGTACACCATCTACCTTTTCCAGTCGGCCGATTTTCCAATTGTGAGTTGGAAGTTCGGGTGTACTATCCTTTAGAATATACTCCCTCTAAACAACATCTAGTGATGTTACTGCCCACAGTTCACCAACTTTTTTCAAAGCTACACTGTAGTAATCTACCGACCGCTGATCTCCGAACGCCACTAACTTTACTCGGCCTAGGATCCAACCGGCGTCACTACACCTTCGAATAGGCCCCGGAATCTCCTTTCGTATCTGAAGAGATACTGAGGACAATGCGTCCACAATATCCTTCCATTTAGCCTTCGGAATTATTCCATCTTCTTCCCCGCGGTCAATAACCGCCAACAAGACTGTCTGTTAAAGGGCTTTTGGCCAGAGTTCTAGAGTAACTCTCTTCGGCGGTGGATGCTCATCGGGTGATCGAAGACTCTACTCAACTTGTGTCGATGTGGAAGACGCTCTAATGTCTTGATTATCCATAACATTACGAGCCCATTTTAGAGAATCCAATCTCTCTGTCTAGCAGTGAGTGTCTGCTGGTCGAAATCACAATTTTTCTTGAACATCCTAAAACCTTGACAACTATCGTTAAATTTCCTTTGGAGGGTGTGGATTACTGCCTGCGAGTGATGCACCGACCTGTTTACTATACGAATCTCCAAACCACTACAAGGAACTGACAACTCGGGACCTATCACGAGGTCCTGAGAGCGATTCAATTACGTCCGTATTAGTGGACTCTGCCATATTCGCATTGGAGAGATTTTTGCCGACCTTAGGCCTAGCGGTCTGTCCTCCTTTCGTTTGTGTTGTAGATTTGTTAGTTTAATTTATATTGGTTTTCATTGTGATTCCCACGAGAATATTAAAGTATAATATATGTACAGATTCGTTGCTTTGATTGATGTTGCCCTATAGTAACCACTAATTCATAAACCTGCGGTTGTAAAGTATTTGAAACTCTAAATTCTTTTAAAATAAGTACAATTGTCAATGGTATTTACATTTTTTTGAATTTGCATGTCTTGGGATAATTCAAATTAAACTGAAAATTATAATTGTCGTATAATTAATTTGTCCCATGTGTGATTACGTCCGAGTTCCATTTGCAGCCGACCAACCTTCAGTTACCCGAATGGGCGTGGCAAATTCACCCATATTCAGTAGCAGAATATTATGCAACTCCCAATATAATTAGAATCCTAAGTATTTGAACTTTTGACAAGTTATTGCCCAGTACCAAATTTCATGCTTTACATGAGATAACGTGTCGATCTACCGGAAAGTCACCCAACTTGTATGTGGGTGGTATAGAAATGGGTGTAACTGGCCAAAGCAGTTTTTGAAAAAAACACTGTCAAGTACCGAATGACCACCAGTTTTTGGGTTCAATGTCTACACTGAATGTCAAGTCATCATCAATTCCCTAGCATCAGTATTCCTGTATTCACCATCAGCCCAATGACTACCGCAAATCTCTTAACGAGATGGCCCAGCGGTACAATATTAACCTCATATGGGTGCCTGGACACAGGGAAATTCCGGGGAATAGCAGAGCGGATGAGCAGGCCGGGCTAGGGACTACCATGCAGGTTCCACTGATAGTGCAGCGACGTAGACAAGATCTTGAACTTCTTGTAACAAATTATATGATTCTTTGGTGGTGCTAAAGCTTAATCTCGTTAGCCCATCGTATAGTGCGTCATTCATCGACTACCACTAACACCTAACCAAACCTTGGCAGATGGAAATCGTATCTAAACCACAGTGCGACGGTTACAAAGGATTCCACGAAATTTACCATAACACGTGCATCTCTGCAACGCATTTTGGTGAAAGAGGGGAGATACTCCCTTACAATGAGCAGGCAATCCAACCGCTACTGCTGCCTGAATACCGTGAATCAAGTTTAATCGACGTTCATACTTTCCTGAACCTTCCACGGCGAATCAGACGATTTTCTGTCGAAATTTATCATGAGCGACGAGTGATATTTCCACGAATGCGTAAACAAACAAAATTTGCGTTTCTAGGGCACTGAGAATCCACGTATCTTTCACGAAGAGCCATTACATCCACTCGCAGTCCCAGCAAGATGCGCCACTTACGCCATAGGTTTCAACGGGCATTATTTTTATCGAGGACGCCACGGGTAACATGGTTCAGTGACTGATGAGTGATACACCCCACGGTCAACAAGATTTTCTTGCCGCAAATTGATGAATTGGGAATAGAAGACATGTGGTTCAATGTCGACAATGGACATTTTGAAGTATGCGACTCCACGCCGCGTAATGTCTGTTTGGGTTTATTGTAGTTATGGGTCTATATGAACAAGCCACAGACTTTGTAAGCTCTCAAAGGCAATAACCGACCCACGCTGAAAAAAAGGGTCCCAACAATATATTGTAGAAACCATGAATATGTTTGCAAGCATATGTCTGTCCCTATTTCGGTTTTAGAAAAAATGTATTTGTATTGTGTTTTTGTGCTCTCCAGCTTCACAGAGTGTAGATTTGTGTTGTAGTTTTCTGCACACACACATACACACCTTCACGTATGCTTTGTCGACAGTACTCCAAAGTACTTGGTTGTCGCAACTTCGCTACAGTAAATGGCTTGAAAAAAAGCAAATGCCTTGTCAAGACGTCTTGTGCAGACGTCTTGTGCAGACGTCTTGTGCAAACGTCTTGTGCAAACGTCTAGTATGCATGTATGACTGAAACAGTGGCTAACGCATTAGATTTTGCTAAATTTTTTTATTTATAACGATTTGTTAATAAATTGTCCACCATTTCAGGGATAGGGTAGCACTTAGACCTAAGGATTGTATATTGTATTTTCTTCATTTGTTGATCCATTTAGAAAGTGTAGTCATTAGTTTGTGTCAGCACTTTTTTGTTAATTTAGCGCTTTTTAACAAAGAATTGGTGTCATAGTGAATATACCTCCTATATAGGTCCAAAATGGGATTCTTTTGGGAATTGAACCCACTTTTTTTCAGTTTTAGAAATATTTTTAGCACATCAGTTTTTTAGGTAGGGTTAGACATATTTTTATTTTAGCGGGAATTGCATTTTGGCGTTTTTTCCTAAATTTCTACGATACTTTGAAATCCTTTGAAACCAGCAAAAATTGGTTATTCTTTTAATTATAAAGTGTGACTCATTTAGAGTTTTTTTTTATTTGTTTTTTCCCCAGATCACGCGTGACTGGGTTCATACTGTCAACTATTTTTTATTCAGCCGTGGACCAAGTTTAAGGTCACTGAGGTGAATTTTATTGGTACTCAGGTATACAATATACATTATAATAATTTCAAAGTTTGCAGTTTAATGAATTTCATTACCACTTGTGTGCAATTCAACGGAAGTCATGTTGGTTCAAAATAGATTTTTTTCTTCAAATATGATATTTTTGGAAATATTTAGTACTGTATTTCGTACTTATATAAACAAAATTTAACTGCTATATTAAAGCCTCCCAATCGCTCTTTTTAATAAAGAAAAATTAAGTGCAATATCTCTCAACTTGAATGATATAAAGTTCAAGAAATTCGAAAAAAGAGATCAAAATTTTTCGATTTTCAAAATTCGAAAAATGCGAATATCTGTAATACGAAAAAAATATTTTATGAACAATTATATTAAAATATTTATAAAAAAACATTAAAAGAAAAAAACAAATTTGTTGTTTTCTTGGAGGTCGAAAAAACAAAAAGTAGCCAACTGTGGAAATTTTTCTGAAATATACCCCACTCTGCAATTGCAATTTTGATGTATCGCAATAATTCCTGACTCTTTGCCTACTATTAGTTGTTAGTTGTTTACGGAACTTAAAAAATTTGTACTAGATCAAAAGATATTGAATTTTCGCCGATGGAAACCGATTATGTGCCATTATGTTTTACACTACCATATTCGATCTACCCACACACAGGGAAAAGATTAGTTGGAAATCAATTCAGGCATTGGAAATTCCATGATAAAGTCTATTTTTTGATTAGAATTCATTATTGTCAAACATCAGAATTATTTGTCGATGTTATTGATAGATTAAAAATCGGTCTCACTAAATACAAGTTGCTACTACCGAACTTTAGTTGTATTAACCAATCTGAGTATTTCTAAAAACTCATTCGTCTGAAATGGAAGATACAACTAATAAAAAGTACAATATTAGAATTCGTGTTCAAATATTAGTTACTGTAATCATAATTTAGTTTCTGTTACAAAAATACTTGTTGCAAAGTTACGAGTATGTATTCAATTTTTCACAAGAGGCTTTTTTGTTAGAGAGAAACTACATACAGTTGAATGTTACACGAAGACTTTACAGAAAAACTATTATTTTAAACAGAAAGTGATAAACAAAGTTGTGAAAAAGCAAAGTGTATTGATATCATCCACCGAAGAATACATATGATCCAAAATTGAGGTGAAGTGGGACTTTTAAACACAATCGTCGAATCTGACGCCAATATTGACGCCTTCACAAAGCCATGCAAACAACTGTGGGCACTTGGCTGGAGGAACTAGTATTGTGGATGGCACAAATTAACTTAAACATACATATGATACCCAAGGTAACCCATCCCCATTTTTGATCGAAAATATGAAAAATATATTTTATTTGTTTTTCGATTGGATGGCCCGGCCCGTTTTCGAAATATAGAAATTTTTTCATATTTTCCATCAAAAATGGGCTGGCTGTAAATATAGTTGTGACAACGAATCTCTTATCTGTGTGCAATTTTTAATTTTTCTATCTTGTGAACTATTTCGTGTTTTAAGGCCTCTATGGACTCGGGACTGTTTGCGTAACACTTGTATATGACGGCGCCCCAGAGATAACAGTCTGACGGGGTAAAATCGCAGCTGCGAGGCGGCCAATGGACTTCCGAGTTTCGGCTGTTTATGCGGATTTCGAACATAATTCGCAAACGATCGATCATAACGTGGACAGTGTAGTACGAAGGATCATCCTGTTGAAACCATACTTCGTTCATGTCGTCCTCTTCAAATTTGGAGAGTATGAGCATTTCACGATAACGGTAGACATTGAAAATGGTTCTATGAAGCCGCCATGCCACAAACCGCGCCAATCAGTCACTCGTCTTCTCGATGACGTGTGAATTTTCCGAGCCCCAAATGTGACACTTTGGATGCCTAACGAAGCCCCCGAGATGGGAATGAGTTTCATTAGGAAGTATGATTTTTCGGTAAAAATTCCCATCTTCAGCCAAGCGCAATCTCCAGCCCATTCAGCGAAGCGAAAACGCATCGGATGGTCACGAGGCTTCAATTCTTGGAATAACTGGACGTTATAAGACTTCATACCGAGATCTTTATCCAAAGTCAAATACGATGTGTAGACAGTCAAAATTTCTCTTCACTCAAATGCCAACAAATACAACGAGTGAAACCCTAGTCACGCTCTGTTCTCTCTCTTACACTCTTCATTGAGTATTGCAATACACGAGCAGCTTTTTGATGCTGTTATTGTATATAACTATACAAATTCCAACCATGTTGAAGTAAATTACATAAACTATGCAAAAAGTATAAAATAATCAACATATGACGCGTGATATAAATGGCTTTGAGTGAATTTCTAGCACTTGTTGCACTCTTTTACCAGGGTTGCCAAATTTCGCACATCTTCTGGTCGTCTACAAAATTCTGGGCAAAGATTTCCGAGAAATATTCAATTGCTGCCAACGACAGCGAGTTGATGTGACGAAGGCTATCCGAGCACACTTTCAGCTACAGCGGCAATATTTTCCACTGAACGCACTGGACGAGAATGTACACGTGTTCATATGTCCAGTAAGGACCCGGCTTGACGAGCTTGCTTCACAAATTGATCCACAAACTGCGTTCATGGATTCATTTCAAAAGGTTCGGTCAGATCCTTACCAACTTTCACTGCGGATTTGGTGTTTGTCAAGGTCATCCTGCAAAGGCGTATGAGTTTTGCAGGAATACCAAGCTCAGACATTGCTTCGTAGAGTTTCTCCCGTATCGGGCTATTGAAGGCCGCCCTGTAATCGACAAATAGATGATAGTGTCGATTCGTTTTTCGTGAGTCTCCTTTAGGATTTGGCGTAGCTTAAAAATCTGTTCAGTTGTCGATTTTCCAGGCCTAAAGCCACATCTGGTAGGGTCCAATCAGGTCAACGATAATTGGTTTTAGTCTTTCGCACATTATACATGATAGAACCTTATATGATATGGATAAAAGACTTATTCCACGATAGTTGGCACAGAGACTCGGGTTACCTTTTTTAAATATGGGACATAGTACACTGAGACTCCAATCGCCGGGCATGCATTCATCTAACCAAATTTTGCTAATGAGATGATGCATGCACCTTATCAGCTCATCGCCGCCAGACTTATACAGCTCCGCTGGTAATCCATCGGCTCCTGCGGCTTTGTTGTTCTTAAGCCGAGCAATAGCTGTTCTGACCTCGTTTTGGTTAGGAGGGGGGCAATCGACGTCGCCGTCCAAATTGTGAACGATTGTCTCATCGTCTTTGGATATCTCAGGTACCAGTAGCACGGAGAAATTATCTCTCCATATGCTCTGTACATCTGCGATGAGATTTCCGTCCTTGTCTTTAAAGAAGGGGGGCCCTGAGCCATGCCCATTAGTTTGGTTTTTGGCTTTTTGGTAGAATTTTCGGGTTTCACTCTTCCTTCTGTATGTCACAATTTCAACACTCTCGCGCTTTCTCCACTGCCGTTTCTTACGCCTAAAGATACTGTTTCCCTCCTTTTTTCCCCTATATCACTCAGGCGCAGCTCGCGTTGCAATTGATTGAAGCATTGCCATACGTCCAGCGTTCTTTTCATCTGTTGCTATGCGACACGCTTCATCGTACCATGGTTTGTTGCAAAACGGTTTTTCAAAACCAAGTACGGTTGTTTCGACAGTTTTTCTAGAGTTGGAAATGGGTCTCCACAGCGCTTCAGGATCTTCACCGGGAGGGGGTGGGTTCTGTGCCAAAAGTAGCGAGAGCTTTCTGGCTACCTCTGGTAATTGCAGCTTTCAAATGTCTGGTTGCTGCTCACAGGTAGTGATCAGAATCGATGTTAGCTCCTCTGCTCACTCCTACGTTCCATTACGTTACTGGATGAGTGCCTTCCATCAATTACCACGTGATCAATTTGGTTCTTCGTTCTTTGATAAGGGGACACCCAAATTGCCTTGTGGCTGATGTCTTTATGCTTGAATCTTGTACCACTAATGACCATGTTTTTTCCGCGGCAAACTCAATCAGTCTCATACCGTTGGCGGAACTGTCAGCATGTAGACTGACATTGCCAATAGTTGGATGAAATAAATTTCTGGCTATTAACTACTATTATCTAACTTCATAAATAACAAATTGGACATCGGCTTCAAAATAGCAGGGGGATCAAATTCCAAATTTTACATGGTCCACCCTTTATCACCAACTTTTAATATAAGACGTCGAAATGAAATGTGAAGTTTTGATATTGGAATAGAAAATATATATTTCATACGTTGATTGTTTAATTTCAAATGAAAATATTTAAATTTGTAAGAAATTTTCATAATGAAATACATCATTTTACGAAAAAAAAATTCAATTTGAATTGAAAATAATGTTCGTTTTAAATATTTTCTGATATTATTTCTGTTAATTTTAAACCGGTTACAATTTGTGTTTTCCCCAATTAGTACAGTAATGTTTCCAGATAATTTCCATCTAACAAACTCTTCCATGAAATCCCAATGAAAACCCTCTTTCAATGTTAAACAAATTTGAAACAAACATATTAAGATTTCAATCTCAGCTTACAAGCAAACAGCCTTAAGGAGAATTTTCTTTCAGTTTCGGCCTTCGTTAAACGTTTTTATTACTTCTCCCCTCTCTAGAGATTAAGTATATCGTTTATCGTTTATCGGGTATCTCTAATGACTCTATTCCCAGCGAGACAACAAAAACTCAATCCAATCCAATGCCACCACGTACATATCCGAAGCGACACGAAACAACATTGTCAGTGGATAATTGGCGGCGCTATGTCTATGAAAACGTTTCTAATTACAGTGCGCTACAAATGTTGAACCTGAGTCTGTCCACCACCATTCGGGGTGAATAAGTAGTGGTGGTGTTTAAAACAAAAAACTTGAAATCACAACAGAAACTGTTGAAGTTGAAAGCAATTTACAATGAAAATAAACACATTACAAATTGAGATCAAACTATGTACGAGTCGAGTAGCATCCACATGGTGCATTATTCGATAGAGGGGGCAACCAATTGGGGCACGTTTAAACTAAATCGCCATCATCATCAATATGTATGTATGTGAATCGATAAATACCCTACCTATCTATATAACTGATTACATGTATAGACCTGTGTGGGACCACTAAACTCTACTCTAACCACACACGTCACGTCACACTGGGAATTGCTGGTGCAACATAAAAACGTAACAGCAACAAAAACATCACGACAAAGCCAATGGTTTAATATCGGGGATTCATTTTCTTTTTTGTTTTAATTTTGGCTCGAGATCATGTGAGATAGGAAACGCAACCTGTATTTAACTCCAGCGATTGAGTTGCTCATGTTACTGATAATTGCCGTTTATGTCGCCTGCGTCGACTCTATACTAACACACACGTACAGGTATCCTGCGATAACAAATAACAAAAATGTAACAGAGTTGCATGCCACAGATGGTTACGCTTGCCATCCATCCTCAGCCAGCCAGCCACAAGTTCTCAGTTGGCTCAGCTATCCCTCTACTGCATCTATATTGAACTGAACAAAATACAAACATTTTTGATAGACAATCAATTGGTCAGACGTGGAATGAAAATTACGAGCGCTCAAAAAAAATTCAGTGGAATACACTCAAAGAAATTCTAAGGGATATGTTACAAAATGAAACAAATAATCCGCCGATTAGGAGAAGGCATTATAAAATCAACGCTGTGCTTACGCTATTAGTTTTGATGGTCCTTCACATTTGCCCTCTCATAGATGGCATTACAAAATCAGCAGTCGTTCCAAGTTTTTAGATGTTCCATGCTCATTTATATACTTGGGAAACTCATATGTTCTGGTCACCATTTTTTTTTGATAAAATCCAAACAAAAAAGATTTGTTAATAATTTTTTTGTATTTTGGTTCACTAAGTATTTAAGAACAGAACAAAAAAAAAAGATTATTCAAAATGACCGTCATTTGAATTCATGCACGACCGAAGTCTGACCAGTCAGTCGTCTTTTTTTGGAGTACGCACCACATCCATAAGCAAATTTGTCACTATGCACGCTTAATAGATTCCAAATTTGGGAGACGAGTAGTGCAGACTTACTTACTTAGGTTGCCTCAAACAACCTAGAGGGGCCAAGGGCCTTACCAAATGAGGATAACATATTTCTCCAACTGGCTCGATCTTCAGCTTTCACCTCCAGTTGATAACACAAAGCTCTTGCTGGTAATATTCCACCTTGTTTTTCCAGCGAAGCATGGTTGTCCTATTTGTCGATGTCATTCTAGTACGTCGTCGAATACCTTTTTCACTGGTTCATTCTGTCTTGGCCTAGCCAGCGTAAACCCTGATGTCGGGATACAGACATTCTCTATTATTATATATATTCTATCTCTATTATATATATTCTCTATTATAGGACCATATATTTTTCGGAGAATTTTTCTCTCGAAGACTCCCAGAGATGTTTCATCGGCATGCGATATGACCCAGGCACGACTGGTTGTATGAGAGTCTGATATAATTGGATCTTCGTTTCTCGAGAGAGGTTCTTATCTCTATTGTGCTTGTTTAGCCAGAAATAGCACCTGTTTGCAAGCACAATTCTCCGTTTTGTTTCTAGGCTGACGTTATTGCAGATCCAAGGAATATAAATTCGTTCGCACTTCGAAAATATAATTATTATCAACGTTCATCCTTTCATCCAATCAGGTGGATGTTATGCTTGTCGAAACCATTAATTTTGTCTTGTCCTCGTTTTCTGCCAACCGCACTTTTGCTGATGCCATCTCAAATCTCGAAATTACTGCATTTTAACTTCTCCCAGATTTCGCCCAATGATTTCTAAATATAGAGCATACGCCAGCAGCATGTGACTTTTGCTGCTGATCGTTTTATTCATGTTGAGTGCAATTTTTGTCGTGATGATCTCAATTAAAATTTTGAAGAGTTCGCATGATAGGGTATCGCCCTACCTGAGGCCTCACCTCGTACTAAATGGTTCGGTGAGATGTTGTCCAATATTTACAGAGAATTTCGTGACAGTCAGTGTCATTCTTTTTTTTCTCAGCTTGTCAAAATATTCTCCCCAGTCCCTTCATGGGATGTAATGGGAAACCATTTATTTTTTTTTGTCAAAATACCGCTCGGAACCGGTGTAAAACTGTAGGTTCCAATCAGTGAGTGAAAAATTAGAAACCGCACAGCTCACCAGTTTGTGAGAAGCTCTCCCCAATCCCTTCGTGGGATGTAATGGGAAGCCTTGTTTGTTTTCGGTATCATTCTACAAAGGCGTGTCAGCTTAGCAGGAATACCAAGGTCCGATATAGCTTTATACATTTTCCCCGTATCGAGTTATCGAAAGCAGCCTTATAATCTACAAAGAGGTGGCAGGTGTCGATTTGTTTGTCGGGGGTCTTCTCCAGGATTTGTCGTAATGTTAACATCCGGTCGATAGTCGACTTTCCAGTACTAAAGCTACACTGATAAGGTCCCATCAGGTCTGCAAAAATCGGATTTAGACTTTCGGGTCGCCTTGTTTGAAAACAGGACACAATATTCTAAAACTCCAGTCGTCGACCAAACATTTGTCTAGCCAGATTTTGCATTTGAGTGCCTGCTGGCACCTTTCCAACTCATAGCCGACGGTCTTAAACAGTTCTGCCGGTAGTCCATTAGCACCAGCACATTTGTTGTTCTTAAGCCGGTAAATTGCAGTTCTAATTTCGCTTTGGCTAGGAGGGGGCAGTGAACGTCATTGTTCTGCATTTGCTCAACACCCTCATCTATATTGTGATATCCTGGAACAAGTAAAGCAGAGAAATGATCACTCTATATTCCCAATATACTCTGCACATTTGTGAGAAGATTCCCGTCCTTATCTCTTGCAAAATGGGGGGGCCCTGATCCATTTCCGTTGGTTTGGCTTTGAACTTTTCGGTAGATTTTACGGGCCACATTCTTCTTCCTGTAAGATTAAATTTTCTCTCTCTAGCGCTTGTCTACAACCATTTTCCCCCATTTTATACGGCTGCAACTGACTGAAGCACTGCCATACGTAGTGCTGATCAAGCACTCTAAAACCAACCACAACTTATAGTCTAAAGGATTCACATCTGGAATACCTTATGGTCGATCATCCGATGATATAAATTTAAGTAAATTATTTTTTAACCACTCTTGAGTGGTTGTTGCTTATGGGCTGGGGCAGAGGCCTGTTGAAAGGTCCACGGCTCGTTATCGAATAATGTGTTATTTAGTAGCTTCACAACTTTTCCCAAAACATCAGATTGTTGCACTTTTTCCGAAGTTGTAAGACCTTTTTCTCAGAAATGGAGCTTGGTTACCCCGTCATAGGCGACTCCCCACCATACCACCACAGAAGCAGCATGGTGAACTCTTTGAATTCTGGGAACCAGTTCTGATGCTAGCCCAGATGGCTGATAATAGACTCGGTCATTTTGATTGTTGAACCACTCCTCCGCTGTAAAAATTTTCTCATCGGTAAACCGAATTCTTCTGTGGCCATAATTGGCGTACTGGCGAAGCAATGGTTTTGATTTTTGCTTGCGGTTTCTGCTTCAACGCCGCCGTAAGTACATAGATGCACCGAGTGTGTCTTTTCTAAGCTGCAAGACCCAAATCATATTTAATGATGTGAGAAATGGATACCTGCGATATATTCATCTCTCGCGATAATATTTTTTACTTTGAACATCAGTTATCGTTGATGTTTATTGACGGATTACCGCACTTCTTGATACCAAATAAGAATGTAATCGAAGTTGTTCGCATAATATTTTTTCAAATTCAGCAGCCAGATAAAAAGTTATCGACCAAGCTCATGCTCATGAATGAAACGTCTGTGGTTCACTTTCCACATTTGTGTAGGCCAATTACGACAAGACGGTTTTCAATATCTCCCCATTCCATAATTATGACTAATGGACGCCAAAAACTTTTTACGCGATAACGAAGTGTAAATGTCAGTTGTCAAAAAGCTGTCAATATAGAGAGAGTATGTTCAGTGTATTTTATACAGTGGTGGCGACAAATATTGTACCGATAAGTATTGTATTTATGAAAGTACAAAGTATATGCTTTCTCACAGAAGTCATTCTCGCAGGCCTTCTTCTTAACTTCAAAATCAAACGATGTCCATTTCATCTTCCCTACTTAAGGAAGCTGCAGAGCAAACGTGTTGCATTTCCTCAAGCGAATAAAAAGAGTGAGACGTAACATATTCCAATTTAAATTTAGTAAGTTACCAAGAATATTGAGAGTTTATAATTTATATTGAGAAAATTCCAAATGTTTGGGATTGTTTAATTAAAATTAAATAAAATAGGCAAACTCTATTTTACGTTGAGAAAATTCAAAATTCTAAATTCGGCCACGGACTGTCCCTGCAGGCTCTGTCAGAGACACGGCCATTAAGTTTAACGTAGAATACGCCATCATATAAGACTGAAAACATATATAACAATAAATGATAAATAACATAAGCAAATGAATTTATTTATTTGACAGTTACTTTTTTCATATATTTTTTATAATTATATATCCATGTTAAATTCAAATTCACATTTAACATTTTGTTTCACTTAAATACATAAGTAAATATACGAAATTTCAATATTTCATCAATCAAAACAACAGCCGAAGGTTTGTGTCCACACTGAAACAGCATCATAGTTTGTGTCCACGCTACAAACTCAAACACTCAACCAAACACCACACATATGTTTGAGTGTATGTGTTTAAACAATTTTCATTTGAGAAATTTAAATATTAGGAAGATATCAACCAATATGAAATGTATATCAAACGAAAGATAACATCTTCATTTACCTACAAAAAAATTTTTAAAAAAAGTTTTCTCGCCGTTTCCTCATAATCAATGAAATAAAGATTACAACAATAACAATCTGGCATGACTCCCTATACCGTAAGGTAAGACGTATTCTACGCCAAAAACATATTTTTTTAATGCTCAAGGTAGCACCATCAGTTATGGTTGGAAGTTGCGGTAAAACTACACAAATGTTATTAATTTCATTATAAAAAACAACAGGTTTCTTATTACAAATGAAGCTCCAAGCAGAAATTTATGAAAGTGGACTTGAGTCCTTCTGGATATGCACGGCAGTATACTAAATGGCCTACTGGATCGGAATACACATACAGGACAATTTATGGAACGAGGACAAGATGAACCACATGAAACCCCGCCGAAAATTCACAAATCCCTGACGTATATACCTGGTCATATGATTTGGCGTTGAAATCACACAATACCCTGAGCAGGTTATTTAGTCCAAGTCCAAAGTGGCGAAAAAGGAAAAGTTTAATATTGTATATCGGATAAAATGCAATGGGGACAAGACCAAAAGGCATACGTTGGCACCACGATGACGAAATTGAAGGCAAGACTGTCTTCCCACAAATCAGATTTAAGGGCCACCTATAAACCTATGGAACAGAAAACAGCATTGGCCGGCCACTGTGCTACGACGGGTCATAATCCTAACTTTGACGGCATTGACATTTTAACGGAAGAGATCAATTACTCACGACGATTTACTCTCGAAATGCTGCACATAATTAACGTTTCTTCGGAGAAAAAATGTACGCGGCTCTTGTACATGATAACTTAGGTTCGATCCCTGTTCTGACCTTACATTTCTCTCGACGACGATCACCACGGTTAGTGATGGCGACAATATCGAGTACTTAACCATGCAACAACTTCTCAAAATACCGTTCGGAATCGGTGTAAAACTGTAGGTACCAATCAGTGAGTCTAAAACTAGAAAGCTCACAACTCACTGGACGTGAGAAACTCTCCCCAATCTCTTCATAGGATGTGATGGGAAACCATTTCTTCTCTTAATTTTTGTTTTACATTTTAAATTAGCGATATTCCAACTGAAATTTAGACTTCTCAGAAAAATTGCCAAAAATTCCAAACAAAACATTTCAAATTTTGAAAACTCACATTTCGATTTCAAATATTGAAATGTTTAAATTTTGATAACATATCAAATTGTGAAAATTAAAAAAAATAAATTACAAATTTATATTATTATTAATTTTAATTATTATTCATTATTATTATTAAATTAATTAATATTAATGATGAGAAATCCCTTCATAATGCGAAATGTTTTTGAGACTTTCTATTAAAAAACTTAACTTTTTCCATTTCTCGCAGCGAAAATTTCAAAATTTTAAGAAACATTACAAAAGTTGCGAACATTTTAAATAAAATTAGAATACCCATTCAAAACTGAGAAAATTAATTCACTTCAATTTCAAAATTCTAAATAAATTGAATTTTTACCATTTAAATAGGAAAAAAATCCACATAATGCAAAAAGTTTCCGTTTCTAATTGGGAAAATTCTGTAATAAAGTAACGAATTTCTATTTTAAAGTACAAAAAATTTCAAATAAAATTTAAATTTTCATCATTTCCCTTAGGGGAATTTTCACTCGGTCTGTTTTCTAAAACTTATAAATTTATTCAAGCTCAAGACCTTTTTATAAGACAAATCATAATGGTTTTTCGACATGATAAAAAATAGTTGTGCATGAAAGTGTTCCAATGGTAGTGCTTGGTATTCTTCAAACGTGTATATAAAGGAATTCTCATTAATATGAGTGTTTCTAGATAAATATTTTTGATGAATTCACCGGAAACATACCAAAAACGTCTGCTGATGAAGATCTTGGCAAGATCCGAAATAGCTATACAGACAGCCTTTGTATCTTTGGAACGTTTTTATGCTCGACTTTTTTGAAAGTAATATAAAGCTAATAAGCTTTATATTATTTAAAAAGGTCTTGAGCTTGAATAAATTTGTAATTTTAAAATTTAAATTAATTATATGATATTGAGAAAATTACAATTTCATACTAGAAAAATTTTGAATGAAATTGAAAATTTCGACTTAAACTCAGAAAATTCGAAATTAAATTTAAACTCCATTTAAAAATAACTGGGAATTAAATATTGGATGTTTGCTTTCGAGAGATAGCTGACCCGACAAACGTGTTTTGCCTTGAAATTTTATTTTCACTGAAAGTCTGGTTCCGTTGCAGTCATGGTGGAATGACAGTGCCGGCATCTGTCGAAAATTGATCGTACTCATGCGTGGGCTCATGCACAACAACTTTGCTAAAGATCATCACATGATCAAATGCATAGTTGACGATTCTGTAAAGGACACACAGACAAACATTCATTTTAATATATGTATATAGATTGAAAAATGTCAAATAAAATTGGTAATGTTTCACTAAAATTAGTGTTTTATTTCTCGTTATTTAAAATCTCGTAAATTTCCGTTTCAAGTTACAAAAACTGTAATTTAAATTAGACCTTTTCAATATAAATGTTAAAAATATCTAAAAATAATTGAGAAATTCAAAAAAGTTTGGTCATTAAATTGAAATTTTTTGCTATAAATTGAAAGTTTTTCAAATGAAATTAAAATTTTGATATAAAATTTAAATTGTTCATTTTAAATTTCGCAAAATTTTAAAAGCTTTTTTTAAATTTTATTAAAATTTAACCATTTCCTATTGAATATAGAAACTAACATAAAAATATTTAGAATTTTGCCGTCAAAAGGAAGAAATTTGTAATCAATTTAGGCTCTCCATATACAATTTGGAAAATTCGGAAAACAAACATTTAAAATTTAGATTTTGGATTGGAAATCGAGAGAATTTAAAATGAAATTCAGGATTTTCAATTTCAAAATATTCAAAATTTGTACATCAAATTAACAAAATTTTAAAGAAAAGTGGGATTCTACGAGGGCGAGTTGAAAGCTTCGTGGCTTTTTGAACTTCCCTTTTAATTAATTAAAAATCACTACTGCTCCTGTCAGCTACCATCTGTTCATAGTTTACTGTAAAATTTGAAGCAACCTGTGTCATCTAATTTTTGTTTGCCAGCCATTGAAATTTGAATTTTGACGAAAATGGAAAAGTGAATTTCGAGTGCTCATCAAGCATTATATTTTGCATACAAGCCCAATATCCGAAACCAAGGAAAGGCTTGCAAGATACTACGAGGACTCTCCACCATTAGTTTCAAAAGAAAGTGTTTTACTGAATTGCGTTTTGGTCGTACCAGCACAAGAGATACCGAACATTTAGGTCATCCAAAAGAAGCTGTGACGCCACAAACCGTCGATAAAATCCATGGAGCGATCTCGGGCTGAGACTGTAGGCATCTCAACTGAGTAGATACGTCACAGTTTGCACGAATATTTGGTCATGAAAAAGCTATCCGTGCGATGGGTGCCGCGATTACTCATAATCCTAAGGATTCCGTGGACGCAACATGGAGCCATCACAACACACCAGATACCAAGGAACAGTCAAAGCAGTGGATTTCTCCGGTTGAACGTGTACCAAAGAAGGCCAAGGTTGGTCTGTCGACCAACAAGGTCATGGCGACAGTTTTTTGGGACATAGGGACACATCGATTGCCTTGAAAACAGTAAAGTGATTACCAACGAATATCATTTACATCTGTTAGACAGATACGACATTGATTTCTTTAAACCAAAATTAAATTCAATTCAAATTCAGAAGTTTAATTTTTTATTGGGAAAATTCCCAATAAAATTTAAATTTTCGACTTCAAATTCATACTTGTTCTCGAATTTTATCATTTTGAAATTGGAAATATTACAAATTAAATTGGAAAAATAACACAGTGCAACACGAAAAAAAATAACCATATACGGACACCACTACGTGATAAAAGACTTAAAAAAAAAAGACCCGTGTCTCCCAATTTTTCCCAAAGTCATGCACTTTTTTTTATGGGCCGCCAAAGATTTGGGGCCTCGGTATCATTTTCGTAAAAATGTGATCATTTTCTCAGGCTCATATCTTGCAAACCGTTCAGAATTTCTCATGGCATGGTTGAGTGGAGGCAGAAGTACTATGAAACGGTGTTAACCCTTGGACAAACACATGGTTCTGGCCAGGCATATTTCATTTTTTGCTACCTATGGACCTGAACAGGAGAAAAAGGTAAAAAAAAATGAAATTAAAAAATTTTCGGCTACCTATGGACCTGAACACGGGAAAAAAGGTAAAAAAAATCGAATTTTTTTAAGTTTTTTGCGATTTTGATCTGCAAGGTGAAGTTTTTTTGATTTTATATGTTCGCAATTTTTGTTCTCTATGACAAGAGCTACTTTGCCTCAGAGAGTAAATCGAAATTCTGAACGGTTTGCAAGATATGAGCCTGAGAAAATGATCACATTTTTACGAAAATGATACCGAGGCCCCAAATATTTGGCGGCCCATAAAAGAAAGTGCATGACTTTGGGAAAAATTGGGAAACACGGGTCTTTTTTTTTTAGTCTTTTATCACGTAGTGGTGTCCGTATATGGTTATTTTGCCATGACTTAAAAAATTACACACAGTGTAAGTACAAATAAAATTTGGATTCTCCGCCTCTGTTTGAAAAATTGCAAATACATTTTTATTTTTGGTTTCAAAATGAGAAAATTTCAAGTCAGATTTTGTGTTTTCTTCTATGACTGTGAGTTATATTTAAAAAATTCGGACTCGTGAGCGAAGTTAAACTTCATGAGTGTAGTTACCAATTTTATTTCGCTTTTCGGTCCGATAACTGTCAATATGCGTTTGAATGTATATATGTGTGTGTACGGATGCTCATTATGTGTGTGCATTCGTTTCTCGATTTCCTCGTTGACATGGTAATGAATCGTTGCTGTTCGTCTTGTACAGTGAGTGATTTCATATGTGTGTAGACAGTTAATATACTGAAGTGTATTTGTGTGTGTGTGTCCAATTTTTATTTATAAATTGTTCAATTTGTTTCTTCTACGAATTTTTATTGTTTTTAAATAATAACGGTTTCACTTTTTAAATTACTAAAACTCCAATTTGTAAGATAAGATTATAACATCTAGAGTTTTTAAAATGTCATACTTCGAAACAACCGAAACTTCGGTTATTTGGATAAGCTGGATTTACAGAATCATGTAAATATGAAACTTTTACGATTTAGCCATAGACCAATAGAACCTAAATTTTCCTAATCTATTAGATTTTACAAAAATATAAAAATTACCTTATCTCCTAAACGCTGCGCCTAAACTGGGCACATATAATTAACCTCAGATATAATCGGAAAACGGACGAAATGTTATGATCACCATTGCAGAAGTATAAATATTTCCTTGTCTCCTAATCAGAGGGTCTGATCGCAAAGAGGCGCCAATTTCGTGATGGCATACAACAATATAAAAGTGTTCATCTCCCCTAAATGACGCTTCTAATCGCAAAAAGGGCCGAAATTTCATGATCATCATCAGAGACATACACAAATTACAATATCTCCTATACAATGCTTCTGTTCGCAAAATGGAAGAAGCTGCATTGTCACCACCTCTGACACCTTTAAATTCCAATTAACAAATCAACGAATAGTTTCATCCAAAGTTTGCCAGTGTAACAAATGCATCGCCATAAATATACATACATTGCTGTCATGGAAACCTGGTTGCGGGAAGCTCTATGCTGTCCCTTTATGAGATGTAATGGGAATGTATACGAACGATTCGTGCATTCGTTTCTGTTGTCATTCTTTCGGCGGATGTTTCGTAGTGGCGATGCATTTTAATGTTAGCTCACTATCAATAAAAATATTCGTCAAAATGACAAAGTTTTGTTTCAGGGTAAGAGATTAAATAACTAAAAATAAAAATTACATATCTGGGCACACTGCCTAACATTCGAGGTTTAAATACAAGTTTTACCATCTGGTCATGTTTTAGATCTGAAAGTTTAGCACTGGGCCGTCCTAAGGTTCGTTTAAAAGTAGCAGTGATTTTTCGACAATCACGCGGAGAACACCATAAATTATCACACCACATTGTGGTGGGATTAATAGAGACTCAGATCGTTTAAGTTTTTATATATTTCTCTCAGTGTATTTCAATTTAAACTAACACACTATCTAAAACTCTTTGGTATCGTTTATCTTTATTTCAAATACTCGTACTGTTTTATCTGGCATAAATGGGTAAACGGATGATGTATCATCCTCATCATTCGAATCGTACCTGGGTACTTCATATCTCAAATTGTAAACGAAATCGAGCAGCAACAGCCTCAACAACAGGACAACACACAAATGAAATTGTTATGCCTAGGAAGACTAGTAATGCAGCAACAAGAGCCAAATATCGTCAACTAAAAAAAACGCACAACAATACCAACAATGAAAAAATGCAGGCAGATGGCAGCAACAACGGCACAAATGTTGTAGCAGCAACCGTAGAAACAACCGCAGTTTAAATGTTTGTAACACGACACAGACAGACAGCCACAGCGTCAAATGCACTTTAGTGGCAGTTGTAGACAGAAGGACAGACAAGCAGACAACATAACCAAGCAACTAACGAGAAGAAAGCACCAACCAACATACCCAGCCAGCAACAAACCCAGCCAAGCACATGTGACAACCATCCAACGAGCGACATCACCAGATGAGCAACTGAGTCCCATATCAGCTCTAACGTATCAGCTCCCAAGTATCAGCATCACAGAAACTTAGCAGCACACACACACACACACCTGCAGCAATAACAGCACCAACAGCATCGGGAACAGCGCCAAGAACACCATCAACTACCTGACAATGTTGGCGATATTGCTGTTGGGGCTGCTTTGTATTCTCCGGCCATGATTTTCATTAAAATTCACCGGCAACGCCTGCCAGAACAATTTTTTCTCTCTCTTGATTTTCGTGTAATAGCGATACTTTAATTAGTTTTCCAACCGATAAGAGTATAGAATTTCATTCAGTCGTTTCCTTTTATCCGGCAGATGGATAAAATGTCGTTTTAATATATCAATAAATCGGCGATACTGCAATCAATCGAGGAGGATGGGACATACGTTAATAAAACGGCCAATAACGAGCAGACAATACTTGACAGCAGTGGACCTAAAGCATCAAAACAACTTTTAGTTGCAAAGCGTCATTGGCTGTGCCCAGTTAACATTCCAGGATAAATAGGAGCTGAGCTCGCGCAATTAATTTCAGTTATAAAATTGTATAAATGTTAAGTTTGATATTAAACAAACTTCCACCGGTGCTTGGAGGATTTGTTGTATTTGTTGTTAGTGATATCGCTGCTTTATTTGCCTCAAGAAGTTGGACAAATAAAGCTAAGAAGGATCACCTAGACGGTGGGCAGACAGATTCAAGTATTGGGACAATACTTACTGTGGATTGAGTTTGAAATTCAAAAAAATTAAATGAACTTCAATTTAAATTCACTTGAAACACTATAAACAAGTGGCCATACAGTTTCCTCCTTCCCTGCTCTATTTCATAATTTTCTCGTCAAACGTCAGACATGACATCAGAGATGGTACTTAGTTTAGGTAGATCAGGTCGGCCATAATTATATCGTCCTCGATTGGAACTCAATTCTCAACATACCGACCCCCGACCTAAAACAGACACTATCTGCTGTGCCAACTATTGGGTGGTTATCTTTTGATCAATTATCAATTTAATTTAAAGTTCTGTGAAACCCCGATTATAGGAAAAGAGTCGAGGATTATTTGTCGATAATAAAATTAAAAATCGGATAATCGGATATATTCTAGAAAATATTCCACAGTTGAAGAATTTTCTTATTTTTCGATTTTAAAGAAATTCCAAAAACAGTTCTTTTTTCTTTCAATATTTTTAAACATATTTTGACGTATTTGTTCATAATACAATCAAGTTTTATTTGTTTCGTATCACAAACATTCAGCCTTATTACGAATGTCGTTCTCGTATTTCGACTTCGACAGTTTTGTAAAAGATTAAAGATGACACGCCAACTTTGTCTTTAATCTTTTACAAAACTGTCGTAGCCGAAATACGAGAACGACAGTCGTAATATGGCTGATTAGCTTTTGTAGAACATTCGCTTCACTTATAGCGGGGAACGAATTTGATGGCCACTGAGGTGAATTTTACTGGTATTCCGCAATAAAAACTAATAATGTCAATGTTTTCTCTTTGAGGAGTTTAAGTTCCACCTGCATGTAATTCAACCGCAGTAATTAGATGTATATGCTAAATGTTGTGCTGTAATGGATTTTTTGGTACATAACTCCGGCAGATGTACTCCGATCAGTATAAAAAATACCAAAACTGAAATTTGAGCTGCGATAAATTATAACTTATATAACAATATAATAATTTTGTTATCAGATCTGTTAAAAATCGAAATGGAATTGAAATCGTTGATGTTAGATTGGGAAATTTCCAAACGATATTGAGATTCTCTATTTCAAATTGAATAAAACCAACCCGTAAAAAACATAGTTTTTGACTATAAATTCTTTATATGACCACGCCCCTTTGTCCAAACCCGCCCATATTTGCAGCAGATCTTAGAATATGTACCCCTAACCAACATACCCAATTTTGTTCAAATACCGTTAACAGGAGCAGATATATTATGTGATTTTTATGTATATAATATGTGATTTTTATGGGTGGTACCACGCCCCTTTGTGCAATCAATTTTGATAGTTCGTTTTTGTCATCGCCATTAGTTTGCCAGCGAAGTTTCAGTTCGTTTGGATCACGGGAAAATCAATCCAAAGTTTTTTCGCCATACATACATGCATACAGACAGGTGAAGTTAACATAAAGAATTTGAAAATACAAAATAAATTGCGAAATTTCACAATTCTATACTTATATATCTTCCAGAGATGTACCCTTGTCCCCAGTTTCGAACCTAACTGACGTAAAAGTCTTAGTAAGACGTAAGCGTCACAAAAATTTCAAACCATAAAGAAAGTCAACACTTGTTCGAAGCACTGAAAGAAAATAATTATTGTACCATGACGACACGCGACGGCTCTAAAGCTTCATATCCATATGTAGTTGAAATTATTTTTTCATTTCGCATTTTTTGTCCGATGACTGTGAATGTTGATTGTGAATGGATGTTTAAACATGTGCGTACGTTCGTTTTGATGTCTTCGTAGATGAGGGTTTACTTTTTCGGCTTTTTCCGGTCTTCTTTTCTCTTTTTTTGGGTCTTCTTTTCGTCGTTAATATCGTAATAAAATCGCCGCGGTTCGTCTTATACAGTGAGTGATTACGAATGAGTGTAGGCAGGCCATGGTAGAAATACAAGGTAGTAACGTTAGCCCAGCTGATGTTCTTTGTTTACATTTCATCGTACCCAGTAAATGTCGAAATTGTTTGTGTGAGTTTTTTTTCATTCGATTTCATCTATCTACACTGAACGGAAAAGCATCGTCACAGGGATGAAAATGTTCATCACCCCAACAACTTTTGTCATCGAAAGTGAGCTAACGTACAGTTTCATTCCCGCTATGAAAATGTTTTCATCGACTTCAAATTGTTCGTTAATGTGGTGAAAGTATGGTTGTCGCTGCAATGAATTTGCTTCATTATTGCAACGTATTTGATTCGTTGCTGCAGTGAATTTGTTTCATTGTTGCCATGAATAAGTATCGTTCTTGCAATGAATTTATTTCATTGCTACAATGAATTTGTTTCATTACCGCAATGAATTTGCTTCATTGCTGCAATGAATTTGTTTCATTGATGCTATGAATTTGTTTCATTGGTGCAAAGAATGTGAGTCATTGGTGCAGTGAATTTGTTTCATTACTCCAATGATTTTGTTTCATTGATGCAATGAATGTTTTTAAGTGTATTTGAAACTATTTATTGACAGTTGTAGAGAAATACACGAGTAGTATTACATTGCAGGTGTTTTTGTAACAATTTTTTGAACTTTTCTCAATTATATAAATATATTAAATCCACCTCATGTTGACACACTTTTCTGGAGAAGATTGTGGTAGTCGGGGCGTTGAGTGTTATTGTGGCCGTCGTATTCAAGTCCTGCAATTAATAACAAATATGAGGAATTTATTATCAAGATTTCTATTTAAGATATGTAGATATCTATGTATGTACTTGCCATGAAAATAAGCTCTACTCCTTTAACATAGAACCGCATCAATGTTTTCTTAAATCATGCAATTGTTGTTGTTTTGAGGGTCCTGCCATTCAATTGTAGCCCCAAATCTCCCCATCATTAAGCCAGTAATCGCTCTGTAAGCATTTACTTCAACTGCTCTTTTATTTATTTTAACCAAATTTGTTAAAATTTCAATTTGTTCGTTAGATTGTTAATTGGTATGTTCGTCTTACTTGAAACACTTTGTTTCTTCGACTTCGGCTGCTTGCAAAATGTGTGTATGGATTTCGATTTTTGCTGAATCCAAGTACCAATCCACCGATACTCAAGTTACACACACGATCACAGCAAACACATAAATTCACACAATCTATTTTTCACAATATAGCTTATTACTAAGTAATTATATAACTAATTAGTCTGTTTTAACAAATTTATTTAAAATATTTCGACGGAGAAAAATGTCTACCACTTTCGGTTGTTGAAAAGTAACTTCCCAGCAAAAACAAAACTGCTTACCCGGAAGCAGAATTGTAAGGCGAAAACATGGTGGCAATAGCTTACAAACCTGCTGAAATAAGGCATGATTTTTGTATGGGATGTCCCACTTGGAAGCACTACTTAAAGGCGACCAAAGGCACTTCATTCATTGCAGTCTAGAATATATGAAAGATATGAAGATTATTGCCTTACTTTATTGCAGTGCAGTAAGCGAGCGACAAGAAAGGAATGAGCATTGCCTTACAATATCGCTATCTCGGTAGCACAACTGTATGCTATAGAATGGTCTTTTCGTTTGTGATTCCATACTTCATTGCAGTTTGGTATGCCGGAATTGTAATGACTTCTAAGTAAGCGCTTCAGTATGGGGAAAAATTGCTAGTGCTTCAAAAACCTTACAAATTTTTTGCTGGGTTATTTAAGATTTGTACGTGGCCCACCACTTACGCTTCCCATTTTCTCTTGCTGGCCTTTATTTTACTCTCGTTCATTTTTTCGATTACTTTTCTCTCTTTACATTCATAAATATTAGTTTCATCACAATAACGCAATTGTTTCGTCAACTAAAAATATTGGCAAACCTCCAAAATAAATACATAATAAATATAAACTATAAAAAGTAAGAGATAAACCAAATATCAGTAGTCTAAATCTCATGTCCTTACTTCTTTTACTTGTTAACCTATTTTTCTACAAAATTCAAATTAAATAAAATTGTTGCAGGAACGAAAAGTAAGTTGGTGCATAAACGAAATGCAAAACTGTCAAAGAAATCATGTATGACATTTTTCGTTGCAGCGACTACCAAATTGTCGGATATACGACACTTTTCACTATAGAGACGTAAAAACATCAACGAAAATGTTTCATCCATGCGACGAAGCGTTTTTCTTTCAGTGTATGTTCACAATGGTACATGAATGTGTGACATTTTTGTCAGCTGATTTTGACAATACCTCGGTACAAAAATTAGAATAATGCTAATGCTACTACCTTGTATTTGTATCATGAGGCAGGCAAAGTATTAAGACGTACGAAG
The DNA here is from genome assembly GCA_963931995.1 of Phaonia tiefii. Taxonomy (NCBI): domain Eukaryota; kingdom Metazoa; phylum Arthropoda; class Insecta; order Diptera; family Muscidae; genus Phaonia; species Phaonia tiefii. The sequence continues at coordinate 137,010,881 of OZ008370.1, forward strand.
TTTCTGAACGAACAGCGTCTTCGTGCTAAAGTTCTTTCTACTCCAATGGAAAGTAAAAGCTTTTGGTTACGTGTTAGATTATTGTCCTTCCTCCACACAAACTCTAATTCAGAATGATCATATTTTCTCATGCGGTTGATAGAGCCAATCTGTGGGCTGAAATCGTTGCAAATAACTTAACTTTTTCGGAAAGGAATAAACCTCTCCGCGTGATCGGGAACGTATCTAGGGTAATGCCTGAGATATTTTTCTGCACAAGTAGAGTTCTTGTGTTCTTGCGGAGCACGATGTAAATAAATCTCCGGGTCAGGATGGTATTCCAACACTTGTGTTAAAAACGTGCTCTTCGATGCATGCTCGTCCATTGAGCAATCAAGCAGATTCCCAATGACAAGCTGATCCCCAAAACCAATGTGATGTCAATAACCCCGAAACCCCAATTGCAATACACTCTCCTGCTATCGATGGTCACGGAGGCCATGATTAACTACTGTCTAAAGAATTATCACGCATTCAAAGAATTATCACGTATATATATCTGAAAAAACAACCTATGACCCATTACATATAGACCATAGATAAAGGAAATAATAGATATAGCGCGCCCATTGTCAACTTTGTTCACTAGGTGCGGTCCTGTACTACTGTCACTTTCACTGAAGTTTCCCATAATTCTCATTGACGTTTATTCAAAATTGTGGGAAATGTTTGTGAAAGTAATTTAAATAATGAGAAATGTGACAAAATGTATGTGATTTTACATAATAAAATTTGTTTCTTATATAAAAAACTATTTCAAAGCCATGGGGCCGGTGTTGGGATATCAATAGGAGAAAACCCGTAAGACCACCCAAAAATGAACATCCCGGAACACCTTTTTAATCTAAAAATATATTCAATATATATTCAATAATAATAATACATTTTAAATCTTCCAATCGAAATGGACCACTTTATCAAAACCCCTTAGAACTACTCTAAACTTGTCATATTATCGATCAAAATTAGGGCTAGGATTCCTTGCGTAACCCATTACACTGTGGGCAATAGGTAATCATAGGGGTAATTCCCCACAGCTGCGGGTAACTACCCATTATTTTCCCCATGTCCTGTGGGTAATGGGTAAACGACCGTTACCAGTTCCTCACGATGATGGTTAATAGGTTAACCAGGATAACACATTACCCACGAAATACGAACCCTGAAAAAAGGCAATACATATCTCAGAAGTCAGTACGCAAAATGTACAAAAAAATAGAAAATTTACCAAAATGTACAACCATCGAACGTATCCAAAAGTCCATACACTGTACCAAAAAGTGGATATGGTGTACAAAAAAGTTAATAAAATGTACCAAAATGTACTAAAGTGTACTAAAAAAAACATATATAAATAAATGGTTTCCCGTTACATCCTATGTAGCGATTAGGGAGAGCGTCTCACAATCAGCGCGCTGCTGTGCGCGTTCTAGTTTTACAGTCGCTGATTGGGACCTACAATTTTTTAACCGATTCCGAATAGTATTTTGGAAAGCTTTTTCATTGATAAAGACTCGATTGTGTCGCCGTCACTAAGCGAGGTGACCGTCGTCGAAAGAAATCTAAGGTGGTCATCAGAGCAGGGATCGAACCCACGTTATCAGGCACAAGAGCCGCGCACACTGCCATTGCACAACCGACGGCATATACAGGGTTTAAAAAATACATTGAATTACCAAAAGTACTTTTGAATTACCAAAAGTACTTTTTTGCAATAGTTTATGTAATTTTTGATATTTTTAATATCGATACTTCTTAATCTACACGGATGATTTGGTTACCTATTTTAAATATATTCAAGATATTTTCTATTTAGCTATGACCGAAATTTTTGTAAACGGTATATTGGTATTCAATTTTAAAATTCGCGTTACTGGGAAATATCGATACTTCTAAGTACCAATACTTGTTCGTTTTTAGACGATACGGATACTTTTGTACTCAGTACTTTACAAGTATAAAATTTGGAAACTATTTGTACTCGGGATAAAATCCATACCTTCTAATTTTAATATTTTTCCATTGAATTTTTTAGTCGGTTTTATGTGGAGCTTCTCCAACTTTTGCACCGTTCACTTATTTTATATCTCTTTATAATCAATTGTTTTGAACTTTAAATCAGATTCCGTCTCTGCCTAATATTCTTTTTAAATTAAATATTAATTTATAAATATTGCTGGCGATTTTATGATTCTTTATTTTCCTTCTAGAGACGTATTTTTGGTGTAAATTATTTGTTTATACAATTTCAACAGAGACGCTAGAAAAGTAAATCGATAGGGACAGCAAACGACGCCATATTTTTTCCCGCTCTTTTGACATTTCTCTTCAGTAAGGTTTGCCATTTCATCATGGAAAGATATACGAGCCAACAACGAGTCGAAATTATTAAAATTTACTACCGAAATTTGGAGTCAGAGGCCTCAACTTCAGTGGCCTCAATCATCTTCAGCGATGAGGCTCATTTCTGGCTGAATAGCTTCGTCAATAAGCAAAATATGCGTTATTGGTCAGACAGCAATCCACACGTAATCCATGAGTCATCATTGCATCCTGAAAAAATTACGGCTTGGTCCGATTTATGGGCCGGCGACGTCATTGGGCCGTACTTTTTCCGTGATGATCAAGACCGGCACATTACTGTGAATGCGAATCGCTACCGTTCAATGGTAACCGAATATTTTTGGCGCCAATTGGATAATATGGACTTGGAGGACATGTGGTTCCAACAGGACGGCGCCACAAGCCACACAGCGAATGCCACAATCAATTTATTGGAAGCCAAGTTTGGTGAACGTGTTATCTCACGAAATGGCCCTGTCGATTGGCCGCCTCGGTCGTGCGATTTGACGCCGTTAGATTATTTCTTGTGTGGCTACGTCAAGTCTATGGTCTATGCCAACAAGCCAGCGACGATTGATGAACTTCGTACGAATATCGAACGTGAAATTGCAGCAGTATCGGCCGATTTATGCTTGGAAACCGTCGAAAATTGGGTTCAGCGTCTGGACTTCTGCAAGCGTGCCCGTGGTGGCCATGCAAAAGAAATCGAGTACCATACATAATGGCATCGAACATACTATCACATGAATAAAGAATTTCATTGGTATCTAAAACCGGTTTTGTTTTATTTAAAAAAACTTTTGTAGCGCTCTTATTGAAAACCCCGCTACATACCTATAAAATACAATACTCCGGCATGTGATGGAAATCGGTCGATTTTAATCGAATCGAATACGATTTGACATATTATGTTTGCAAATATTGGATATATATTAATTTATAATAAAGCATGCGTAAAATATTGGTTCTCCAATATTAAAACTTATTTCAATAAAATTCACTAAATAGTCAAATCGTATTCGATGTTGACTCGATCGATTTTCATCACATGCCGGACTAATAATTTATATTACAGACATTAAAAAAAAGCGCAGCAAAAGTCATGGGACACGTTGATGCTGTGTATGAATTCACATACACAACACACACGAAGTCATTTTCACGCAGCCGGTAGGATTCGAACCTACGCTCCCAGAGGGAATCTGATTTCGAGTCAGACGCCTTAACCACTCGGCCACGACTGCTCATGTCCAACAAGTGGCTAAACGAGTATACGAATGGGCTGTTAAAGCTCTCTTTCATTAATTGTTGGTAATGTTGTGTATAGTGAAAGAGAGTAGAGCAAAGTCACAGCATTGCCAGGTCTAACTATTATGTTAATGTTAAGTTAACAGTATTTGAAGACTTGGAGGGTGCGGGGATGTTTGTTATTACTGTTGTCACAAACAGTAGAAAAATGTCTAAAGATAAGAAAGCGAAACGTAGTTGTAAAAAATCACTGAGTTGCCATATCTACCAAAGCAAAAAATGCTACGTGTAGATAAAAAAATGCAAATTACGCAATTACTGGGATTTTTATGAAAAAATTATAGTTAAATATCCATAATTTTGAGAACTTTTTTATGGATACGATTTAAGAGAAATGTGTTGTTGTGTGCCCGATAAAGTAGATAAGTTGCTAAATTCTTTGAGTTGAAGTCCCAAAAAACTGTCACATTTCGTATAATGTGTTATGAGATTCCTCTTCTATGTATGTATGTATATATTTATACTTAAATTCCAAACGTTCTTTTATTTCGGGGTACAATATACGAGCTGATAAATTTACCATATTTCTCTTCAAAAAAAAGGAAAAATAAAATTTTTAATAATGATTAAAAATCGAAAATAAATAATCTTCAGCTCATTTTTTTCTTGACGGTTTCGTTAACGTCAAAATGATCACCAATGCGGTTCAGTAACTACACGAATGATTGTTGAAAAACAAATGTAACAACAATTCGTCACAGTTTGCTGCGAATTTTGAGATTATTCCATCATCGAATCATTTTTGTTCAAAAATACAGCTGGTCGGGCAAAAACAGTTAATGGTGTTCTGCCCCGACGTGTCAATTACATTTTAAATACAGTGTTAAAAATTACTGAAAACAAAAAATACAGCAAAATCTTTGGAAATAAAAAAAAAACTATTTATAGGTGACCTAATGTATAAATTCATCAGCACAACGTAAATATTTATTGCAGCAACGACAAAATCGTCGAAAGAAAGAACTGTCGGTTCACAACGGCTTTGATTTTTATAACCTGACCTTACCTAATGTGTTTTTTAAATTTAAAAAAAATAAAATCCTTAATGAAAATCTTTAATTTTTTTTGAGACCAAAATTAAATATCTTAAACAATTCAAAATGTTTTCATTTTATTTATTTATTTATTTGAACTTTTCGTTTAAAATTAAGCAAAGTGTTGTTTTTTTAAGTTTAATGTACAAATCGCTGCATCTCTTCAATAAACACGTAAGTGACATTTTGACGAAATTGATGTTCTTATTTTTTTTAACAAAAAAACACGTTTGCAACTTAGTTATGAAGAGATCTTTATGACTTTGTGAGAAAAAATTTTTTTTAAGGACAATTCAAGAACCTCGTATCTCCAACTAATTTCATATGTTAATGCGCAAAACTCGTAAGTACAATAAAAATTTTTTAGCTAGAGTGAATAAATTTTTTAAATAAATATTTTCTGAGTATATGAACAAAGTTTACAATATTTAATTTAAAGTCTCACATTTTTAATTGATATTTATAATCAAAAATTGAAGTATTATTTAATTTACTTATCTTTTTTTTTTATTTAATTTAATTATTTTAGAATTTTAATAACAGGGTCCTATTAGTTTAAATGATATGAAATATATTCTTCGTGGTAAAGAGGGGAATGGTGAAAGCTATTTTTCAATAGAACAAAATATTTAAGGGGGTGTTCTGGTCTGGAGGGCCTTTTTTAAATGTTTTTAAACACTCACAGAAAAAACTAAAGAAGCTTTTTTATTTTTAGTTCTGTTTTTTGTCTTTAAATGTTTAAAGGATTTAGAAAAAGGATTTAGCTTTTTTTTTTAAAGCTAAGCTCGTAAGCCTGAGCGCCTGCACAGCTTTGCCACTCCTAGATCCGACACTGTGATTACGATCACATCTCTCTTTTCACTGCCAGTACAGCATTTTACGGTACCTTCATTTTTCAAGGAAGTTGAGCAAAGAAAGAGAATTATTATCATTAAATACACCTAACACGGTGCGCCTGAACTAAAATTAAATCAAATGTTCTTGCATATTGAATATTCTTCTGGATTTTGAATCAGTAGTGTTCCCTGATCATAAAAGTACAAAAAGTAAAAAAATCGGCGGAGGGCTTTTTGAAAAAAATGAGTTTGAATATTTCCGTACTAGAAATGTATAGAGATTCTCAAGAAAAAACCGACATTTTTGCCAAACAATCAATTTTTCTCTACTTTTCTGCGGTATATACAAAGAAATATCTACTAAGAGAGTTGTTCCTGGTAAGATTATCTTTAATTTGGTGTATTTAAATTAAATGTTGGGTAATTATTTAGCAAAATATGGCCATTTCCGTATATTGATTAATAAATTAAAAACAGATATTTTTACAAAAAAATCAAATTTTTCTCTACTTTACAAAAATAAATCCGCCGAGAGAATTTTTCCTTGCAAAATTATCTTTAATTTGGTGAATGTATTTGTAAATACCATATTCTCCGAGAAAAGTAGAGAAAAATTGATTTTTTGGCAAAAATGTCGCTTTTTCTTGAGAATCTCTATACATTTCTAGTACGGAAATATTCAAACTCATTTTTTTCAAAAAGCCCTCCGCCGATTTTTTACTTTTTGTACTTTTATGATCAGGGGACACTACAACATTTGATTTAATTTTAGTTCAGGCGCACCGTGCTAATGTTCAACTTGATTTTTTTTTACGATGGTTGATAGTTTGCAGAGTATTAAATTCTTAGGTAAGCTCTATATTAAGTGCAAAATTAACGGTAAACTTAGTTTTTGGCTTCTGTTATATTTACGTCTTGCGCTGATTAAATTCTTTCTACCTAAACGTTTTTGCTAATTTGATCAGTTGTAAGTGGACATAGGTCTAGTGGCATCGTTTAAAAATTAAAAAGCAGTTATATATATAAAAATACAATTTTGTTCATAAATTTCTTCATTGATCGAATAAGGTAAGTTTTTAAGACTTTTGTTATCTGATTACATTGCGGACCTGAAACCATTATTTTTGTTCCTTTGTTTTCATACAGTTCATAATGGATGGGAAAGTTCTTGATGAAATAAGTGGACTTTTTATAAACAATTCAACAGTGCTTGAATATGACGAAAAGTCAGATTTTGCGGACGATGAAAATTATATTTTAGATGAAAAAACTGGACGGTTTGTGGCGATAAACAACGAATGTCCACAACAAGACTATGATGTTGATTTTGATGATTTTTCTACTTCCAACGGCCTGTATTTTAGTGACAGTGAAGTAGATTGCTTCGGTGCTCAGCTGGATACATCCACAGGGATTATAACCAAAACCAATAGAAAAAAAGGTCAGAGTGAACCAAATAAATGGAAAAGAAACAGAAGATTTTTTGAAATGAACACAAAAAAATAATTTTGTTTTGTTAAAGTTTTCCTTTATAATTAAGATTTTGTTTTTAAATTTTTTAATGGAGAATGATGTTCCGTTGTAAATTTGATAATAATATGTATGAAAAACAATAAAAATTGCGTTGAAATAAAAAAAAATTATCATGCTAAAAACTCGTAAGTACCAAAAAATGCAAAATTTTTTTAGAACCAAAAACACGTAAGTACAAAAACCCATCGTAATATGATATAAAGAACAAAATATATAAGAAAATTATTTCAGTTTATTTAACAAACGTATAAGCTACAAAATTAATAAAGAAAAAGTGCGAAGTCTATTGCAAAATCAAAAGATATTCAGTTTTTTATGTCCTTTGAAAAATGATGATTTGTGACATACGTGTTTATTGAAGAGATGCAGCGAAATATTTCTGACAACTGTAGAGTTTTCTTTTAATACTCTTGTGAAAACTCAATTTTAATTTTCGATATCAAAAATTGTAATATGTAGTTTAAACAATTTTTTCCATTTTCTTGTGAAAATTGCCTGCATATTTCAATTGTCTGTGAAAAAAATCTCAAAAATTAAAGTGTTTTCACTATTTCCAGAAAAACTTGATCCGTTAGCTTGTATAAATACTAAAAATCTTCTAAAAGACACAAATGCAGATCGGATCATGTAGAGCCCGATCATATTGTAGAGCCCGACCAAGAAAACTTTAGGACATTAACAAAAATAAGTAGTTATATTCTTTAAATAGCATTAATTTCAAAACTTCGGCACAAGTTCTTGTACGTAGGAAAGAAAAACGTATTTGCAACGAAATAAAGTCGGTTACACGTGAGAGAAAGAGGAGAGAAATCCCGAAAAACGAAAACTGTAATTAGTGACAAAATTGAACAAGACCGTCAGTGACCTGGAACGATAAGGTGCTGATGAGAAGACTGATAATCTTCGAAATCCGCCAAAGTGAGTTAAAATCCCAGTTCCGGCTGTTTATTTTTGCACTATTTGCATAAAACCTGATCTGTTAGGTCGTAGAAATACTAAAACTAAAAACAATAGTTTAGTCAACTAAAAAATATCCGACAAACACTTAATTCAAATCTACTTATGTTTTATCACTCATGCTCGCGCCTTACAATAAGATACGTTGTGAACAGCTGCAGCTCGGGGTCTAGATAAATACCTTCACCAATAAAATTAAAAAACTAAAACTTCTAATAAAAATTTTTAAATTTTTTAGGTTAAGTTTCCAAAGCAGACGTAATTAAAAACACGGTGGAACCAACAAGAACACTCGCTTCCACTGGTTGTTTGAATATGCTACTTTTCAGGAAAACAACGGTTAGTGGAAGTCCAAAACCCCAATAGGCCTGTTTTAGCTTCCGATTTTTAATACTCAATTTCAAATATAAAGTTCCTTTTAATAATAGGATTTCGGAATATTCCGAGAATTTTTCTGACTCTATTATGACTTCGAATGACAGCTGGGAAGTATTTTTACAAATACGAACACACAAACTTTAAAAAACATAAAACATGTGAATAAGATTAGATTATGTTATGATTTCCCCATAGGGACTTCTAGGTTTTTACAACTCACGCCTTTTTTTTACCTTTTGTAAATTTTCCTGTTTTTTCTTTTACTTTTCACAGACGACGAACAGAACAATCCAACCGTTTGGAGGAAAGGGTGATCGCAGATAACCGTTATTATTTTGAGGTAGTGAACGAATTTATTTACCATGTGTTATTTCGAGCTAAACAAGAGCTTCAGAGATAAGAAAGAAAAAAAACAAATCCCATACAACCCATAGTAAGTAGTAGCAGTAGACGTTGTTGTTGCTGTAGGTAGCAACAATAGGCATTATGTTTTTGTTTCAATCACTTAAGTATACCAACAACAGAGGAATACAAAAAAGTGCAAAACCCAAAGTATGTACTTATACATTCATATGTATGAGTTTGACAACTTAAACAGTTAATGCCACGAAAAACATTAAATCAGCTGTTCAAACGAGTTTACCTTCACGTAATTTTACCATGATACAACCTGTCTTGCTTTATACCGCAGAATCTTGTGTCATATCGCATATTGATGAAACATCACTGGTAGTCTTCGAGAGAAAATGCTTTGAGAAATATATGGCTTTACAATCTGTATCCCGACATCGACGTAGTTATGCGAGCCAAAATAACGCGATTACGCTGTCATGTCAGTAGAATGGGTGAGAATAAATCAGTGCGAAAGGTATTCGAAGACGTTCTCGAAGGACATCGGAAAATAGGACGACCAAGACTTCGCGGTAAAGACCAGGGGCCAAATTACCGCTTGCGATATCGTGCATAATTGTGTCGATGCGATAATGATTTGGATCACGGAACTCGATGTCGAAATGTAACTATGCGATACTGCATTCGACAGCTCATCTGTCATCGAAAATAAAATAAACGTTAACACAAGCCAAAGAAAGAATTGTTAAAGCGGGAAAATATGAGTATTTTGTTTGTATTTTAAATAATAAAAATAAGTAGGTAAACAAATAAAATAAATTATTTACAGGGAGAGCACAAATAAAACAAAGGATACGATTTCAAGACCAAACTGTAATAAAATAAATGGAAAGCAAAAAGAGGTACTCGCACAGTTCATGTTAGAGCATGCCGACTTAGCAAGAAACAAATTACAGAATTGTGCGCAAGGAAAGGTAAAATCCCAAAGCATGTGGCGGCAGCTAACAACCACACTAAATACTTGGGGACCTCCGATAAAGGATGTTGCACGCTGGAGAAAGGTAACTTTTATTCTCGTACATGCGTGAAATTACTCAAGTATAAATGTATCTTAGGTTTATGTCGACCAAAAACACAATGCCAGAAAAAAACTTTCATGCAACAAGGCTTCAATAAGGAAAACGGGTGGCGGCCCTAATGAAGAGGTAATTCTGACTACCACCGAGGAGCAAATTGTGGAAGCGGCTGGGCTGACTGCTGCAGTAGCCGGAATTGTAGGTGTTAAGTGTTTTGGCAGTAAAACAAACAGCACCTCAGAGGCGGAGAAAAATCTCGAGGAAGATACTGCAGTAGACGAGTATCTAACTGAAATTTTAGAGGAAGAAGAAGAAAATATGCTAAGCAACACGCGAAAAACTCGCAGGCAAAAACATCAAAACACAACAAAAACTTCATCTAAAACGGAATTGCTGGAGAGCAATATAGATCATTTAAAAAAATTCCATGACTAAATCGGAGAAAAGTTGACAAAAGTTATAGAGGTGCAAGAAAAGTCTAACCAACTTACACAAAAAACTTTAGAACAGTTTGAAAAGCTTATCGGACTAAAGGAAAGAGAGGTACGACTGATGGAGAGGGAGTATGTCTGTTTTTGGATAAAGCGAATTATTAATATGTGTTGTTTTATATGACAGTAGCTTACTCAGCGTCAGGCAAGGGCATAGGATTACTTTTATCACGAATATTCCTTCGAATTAAAGTTAGGTTGCACTCCTCTTCTGACTCGGAAGATGACGAATAAAACAACAGGACACGATCCATTTTTATCTTTGTAACACTTTAATTATACAATTTTCTATGTATTTTCTCCAAGTTCGGAAGGAAAATTTATTTTGTTATGATTTTGTTTTGACATTTGCGCCTGAACTTATGTTTGCAGCATTGCAATAAATAGTAGTAGCCTACTAAAAATTACGATCGAATGCCGTGATCCAACCGAATGGGTATATCGAAATTGTGTTTCATGCGATCTTCAACTCGACATCGAATGCCGTGATTATTACCCAGGTGGAAGTATGCCTGTGAGATTTGGTGTTTTGAACCAGTTGGGAGAACATATTACCCTAAGTTTGTAAGACCCTGAACCCCTCTAGGTTGTTTGAGGCCACCTAAGTAAGTAGTTTTCACACAATTAAGACAAATCATCATGGCAAGTTATAGTGTCGAGCAACGCGTGCAAATGATAAAATTTTATTATCAAAATATTTTTGAATCAATGAGTACGCCAACAAGCAAAAATACTGTTCTGTTCGGTGTGATTTGTAGGGCCGGCGGCGATGATCGCATTACTATCACCTTAAATTTTTTATTTACCAAAATTTAATGATATGTATGTAACCGTCCGGCGCTACGTGGCGCACAGCTTATGTCACAATGGGCATTCTGCACGAGAGATTGGAGGGCACGGTTCTCTCAAGCAGAGGCGATGTGAATTGGCCACCTAGGTTGTGCGACATACCCGTTAGACTGACCACACAGCTGTTCTAACAACTGACCTATTGAAGGTTATTGCCGTTGGTTTGAGCCAACAGCGCTTGACGAGCTCGGGAACAATATCGAACGCCATTGCCAAAGTTCCGCCCGATAAGTGTGAAAGAGTGATGAATAAGATTTTAATCGACGGTTTTTATTTTTTGGACCGCTCGTAAGCGAGCGCTATCTACTTTTACTTTATTGCCGTCGATAGCGGCCGAGTCAAACATGGTGGTTTGTGAGCGAGCGAAAGAGAGGGGATCTTCTGTTTCAAGAAAATTAACAAAACTGACTGTTATCAGTTCCATTTAACATGTCGATTGTGTCGTGTGATAACTACAAAACTGCAGGTCGAAACTCTCTTTATCGCACCGACCTCACCACGAAAAATGTGAAATGAAGCGTTAGATGGAACAGATGGCACCTCTAGATATATAATTACTCCAAGTATCAGAGCTGGTAGGAATGAAAACTTTAATTCTTATTATATTTTCAGATCTTTAAATTTTACTCTCTGGTGAAATTTACTTTTTTAAATCGCGATCGAAGTGATTTAAACTCTTGAGTGAGTTGAACATAGCAATCGCTCAAGATTTATTGATTGTCGAGCGATCGGAAAAAGAGTGATGTCTGTACTATGATCTGTACTACGAGTATACCTGGAATAAATTACAGCCCAATATATCAATTAGAGTAGTCAGAAACCAAAAACCGGTACAATTTTAGCTGTTTGAATTTTTTTTATTGGAAATGAAAATGTAATTTCCGAAAACAAATTACAACACACTTTTTTTTTTGTAAATTGCAAAATTTTTAAAAAAATGTTTATAAACATTTGTACTGTTTCAGATTTTTCAAACACGTTTGTTTTTCAACGTATTTTTCTAATAATTAGTTTAAATAGTAAGACTCAGTTATAAAATTCGTCAGGCTTAGTTATTAACACCAAAACCAGTGGAAGCGGTGGAACCGGTTTTCAAAAAACTAATTTTCCGAAACATCCAATTGACCTGTTTTTAGACTATTCTATTCTCAATTATTCTGTGGTTTATTAAAATACAAAACTGTTATGTCCTTATTGGACATCCCCTATGCTGTCATTTTGTGTTAAAATAAAACTTGTCAAAATGCACGCAACCCTGGACCCTTTTTTGTTTTAACTTTAAAAAAGTGCTAAAACTGCAGTAATAAAATGTGATTGGCAACCCTAGCATTCAAAGCGAAAGAAATTCTATCAGAATCAAATTGGAATTTTAAATTTATCGTTTTATAAAAAGAAAAAGTTAACAAAGCAACCGTTCTTGTCGCAGCCGGTAGGATTCGAACCTACGCTCCCAGAGGGAATCTGATTTCGAGTCAGACGCCTTAACCACTCGGCCACGACTGCTTAAGTGCAGCTCTGCCAACTAGTGGCTGTGGTATCTCTGGAAGACGAATGCAATTGAAGAGAAATTGTACGAAATTAAAACAAACAATCCAAAATAATTAATTTTAATGGTCATCACACACAATCTAGTTATTCAGCGCTAGAAAGTTGTGAGCCAACAATCAACTATTTTTTGTATTTAATATAAACTGTTTCCGTCCCTAAATCCCCCTACACTAGCTACCACAATCAATATTTCCCCCCCAAATTTTGTAGAAAAACAAGAGATTTTCAACACTTTCCAATAAAACCTTTATTTATGAACTTCTCATAATTGTGAGAACATCTACACACTACATAAATTAATAAACAAAACTGAGTGGAAAAACATTTTATTTGACGAAATGTTATTCAAATTTCCATGTAGAACACAAACAAATCGACGAATTTATTTGAATTTACACCATAAATTTCAATAAATTACAACAAACATCTCAAATGCATTCACTTAAGAAAAACAAAGCAAAAAGAAAACATGAAAACATATGTTATTTCACTTTATGAATTTATTTAACACATTTTATTAAAAATATTTTTCAAAATGATTCATCCATCCAACCAACGAAAATAAAATTTGGAGGAATTCTCGTCTGATCATTTCGGTAAAATTGGTTTGGTGTCATTTTAGTGAATTTAAATTTATTGCTGACGTAATTCAAATTTTTTAAATTATACTAAAAATGGAGGTAGGCGTGGTCAACAAAAATAATTCGTTCTATGTTATGTATATAAAGGGTGGCTTTTTGGGTTATTTCAAATTACATACTTTGAAAATCAGTCATCGATTCGCGCAACTTATAGACCACTTCGTGATTTTTATGGCGCACATAATCATCCATCTGAGCTAGTCATAGATTTCATACCACATACACTCTAAATGATGCAACAACACCAACACGTCCAAGCAATGTGCGTACTGAGGAGAATATTACCGCTGTAAACGAGAACTGTGGAAGAAGATCAAAATTAAATTTATCGATTCGTCGTCGGTCGCAGGAATTGGGGCTCTGTCCGTCGACTACGTGGAAAATTTTGAGCTATGATCTTAGCCTACACCCGTAAGAGATCCAGGTGGTGCAGGAATTAAAGCCACGAGAACATCATATGCGTCATTCTTTCGCCGATTGGGCTCTAGAGCAGTTGGAAACTGAACCGATGTTTTATCGCAAAATGGTGGTCGAAATCATTTACAAATCTTCATGTCATGTATTTATCTTTCGAATTAAAAAAAGTTGTTTGATTAAAATTTAATTTTTTGTGTTATTCTTTACAATTTCAATTTCTATCACGCTAAAAACCCCCGTATATTAATGGATGACATTGTTGTTCCCTAGATTTAAGAATTTCACCTTGATAATGTTTGGTATATAACACTGTGTCACAAATTTTTGACCAAATGTATCTGACACCTAATCCATGTGTAAAATCCAAATGTGGAGTCAGAATAGTCAAAAATAAACCCGAGCTATTGCTATTATTTGTGTTTTTCAAAAAGGGTTTTGTCACTAAAATCCAAATATCTTTGAAAATATTCGACAGATTTTGTCGTTCTTTTTTTAATGGAATATAGTAAAATTGATAAAACCACTGTGGGTCGTTTGCCAAGATTTATTCAGAAATGACTGAGTTACAGTGGCCCAAACTGCAAATTTCACAAACATTTTGATGATTTTTCCAATTTTGTTCTTTATATCTTATTTTTTTTTTCAAACCAAAAAAGTAAAAATATTCATGTTTTATTAGTTAAGACGTTAGATTATTTCAAAACGAATATTTTAGCGTTTAATCTCGTTAGCCCGTGGTATCACAATGGAAATAAGTCCAAGTGAGTCGTGCCAGCGGCGGAAGTCATGACCTGGAAGGCCTGAAATCATGACCGAACAGGCCTTCTTTAAAATACGATAGGCCTTCCCTACACCTCACCTCCTCCTTTCTTTTTAACATTGCGTGAGATTGGGAGGCAAGGCCTTCCATCCCTCTCTACTAGAAGGCCTTATGAAGGCCTGCAAAAAGAGTAGATTTAGAAGGACTTAGGTAAAAATAAAAAAATATATATGGAAATTAGCTTCATATTTCAGATTTATATTTTAACCACTTGTAAATTCTTATAAATGATTTTTTTAAATTCTGCAGCCCAGGAATCGAACACATGACCTTAGAACTTACAATCGGACACTTTATCTACTTGGCTATCGGATGTTATGATTTTGCAACGACGAATTGCGAACATGTGGAAAGACAGGGTTTCATGAACAACAGTGTCTTCTGGCATTCTTTTAACAGGCCTGTGGAAGCCTTATAAAATCGTGCATTTCGCAGGCATTATTAAAGTAGGCATTACCGATTCCGCATGCCTTATTCGTGGAAGGCCTCGCAAATTCCGCCGCTGGGGTTCATCGACTGTCACTGCCAACTAATCTAACCTATGTTGTGTCGAGTTATGTGTACATACAACAAAATTTACATTTCCAGGGTTGTTCTGATATTCTTTAGCTGATGACAAAAATGTAGATTTACTCATATTTTTATGACGTAAACTGATGTTCCGAGTTGTATCTGCCTACCAAAAAATGTACAATTCAAACCATATGCACTGGAATCCTTTGAACGAGTTTGTCCAAAATTTATATTAACCCATAATAATATGAAGTTCCTGACAAAGTACGATAATGAAAATTGTAGTCTTTACTTACATACATACTCGTAGCATTTACAATTATTCGATATTCAAAAATTGCACTATTACTTGACGTTTCGTACTTTTGAGCGTTTTAAACAGTGTCGTGATTCATCTATTTATAGCACTTGCAACTTTCCTCATGGCTTCTCTTTAGTATTTCTGAATGGTTTTGATTCAGAAGGTTTCGATGAAACAGCTGTTCGGCCTCCCAGCTGCAAGTTTGATACAGGATAGCATTTGAAGGAGAATAAGTGATAGGCGACTTGAAAAAATTGACTTCAAATTTGTTTTTTATTGGAACTTGTGACCTTTAAGAAGCTTTTATATGCAATAAATTAGTTTTTGTTTGACGAACACAACAATTTTATTTCGTTTTTATTACGTCAAAATTCTAGCAGAAAAAAACTGGCATAACTAAACGGTTTTAAAACTGTCGATAGCCCAGTGACTTTCGACTAGAATTTTGTGGTATAGAAACATGCACAGTCTGTATATCTTACTTTATGGTTTGAAAATAAAAATTAAAGAAAGTTGTTCTGTTCCGCAAATCAAAATTAAATTATTGCACATAAATTTATTTTAAAAGTCATAAGTGCAAATAAAACAAAATTTAAAGTCAGTTTTTCCAATTCGCCTATCACTCATTATCTTTGAAATTATATCCTGTATCAAATTTGCAACTAGGAGGTGGATGGAAGATGTTGAAAAATAGAAATAGAAACCTCAATTTACTTAGCATTCGTACAACCAGCCTACTTAGTCTGATTTCGAACTGGACCGCTAACAACGGACTATCACTTAACCCACTTAAAACTGAGCTTATCCAGTACCTCGTTTCTGTAGTTCTCGAATCGAAAAAGTTTTCACATTAAACATGAAAGAAAAAATTCCATCGTTTCTCGATTTGTGAGTAAAAAGTGTTTCTGTATATCAATGCGAAAAGAGGCAACACTGATGACCTTTTTATTGGAATATTCCAAGAAAGCTGTCAAGTAATACAAAAAATATAAACAAACCAAATAAGCTATTGTGAAAAAGAACAACAAACAGAAGTTTTTTTGACGGGATTCCCACTGCTCCTTACAATTGGTGTTGGAATTTCACCCTCCAAATTGTCTCTTGCAAATTCTAAAGTAGATGACATACATTCAACCATATTTTCTTTTTTCTGTTTTGATTTTTCTGTAATATTTAGGACAAATTAATTGAAATACATAACAAAAGGGTATAATTCTAGCCTTCTCTACTTAATATATAAATTCTTAATTTCCTAAAAGCCTTTTTGTAGAAACAACATTAAAATCTCGCACTCCCTAGTTTTTAGAAATACATTTTCTCGCATTTTTCCAATAAGCATGAAAAAACAGTACGTGACAGAAAGTTTTCGCAAAACAAATGTTGTAGAAACAGTCACATGTGAGAAGCGAGTTTTTGTACCGATTCGTAGCGTTTTTGTTTCAATTCACATGTTTCATGTGAAAACTTTTTCGATTCGAGAACTACAGAAACGAGGCACTGTGCTCTCGGAAATATACAATACCCGCATTTGAACTGCCGTCAGTTAATGGGGTGCAATTACAGTTGACGGAAAAGGTCAAGTACCTGGAAATAATTCTCGACAGAAAACTGTCTTGGAAACCGAATGTGGTAGAGAGGGTGAAAAAGGCGCCGGTTGCTCTTTACTGCTTTAAAGAGGCGATAGGAAAGCGCTGGGACTGTCTCCTAAGATCACCATGTGGATTTATACGGCAATAGTCAGACCAATACTTCTCTATAGCATCGTAGTTTGGTGGAGGTCCCTCCAAAAGAAATATATTCTGAATTCCTTGATGAAAATTGAAAGAATAGCACTGATTAGCGTTAGTGGAGCAATGGGCACGACGTCAGGTACTGCACTTAGTGCTATTCTGAACATCTGTACTCCTGATATCATGGCCGAATCGGCAGCCGCTACATCCCTGGTGAGAATCAGAGATTGTGGCGTTTTGATATCGGGGCATTCCGGACACGCTGAATTACTACACCTTCTACCAGCGACAAATCTAAGGACTTCTATTCCGAACAGGAATACCTGGGAAAAGTCACTGGAAGGGGATACCAGTAGTATCAGATTTTTCACGGATGGATGAAAGTTGGACGAGCAAGTAGGCTATGGGGTCCATTCACCGGACCTAAATGTAAATATCTCCTTCAAGCTGCCTGATCACTGTAGTGTATTTCAGGCTGAAATTACCGCCATACTGGAGGTTGCTGAACTACTGAAAAGTAGTGCCACAACCCTCCGGAGAATATGTATCTCCACAGACAGCCAGGCTGCTATAAAATCCCTGGAAGCCATGTTTGCTACGTCCCTGAATGTAAAAGAATGCCACTCATCACTTAGGGTGATGGCAGAGTATTTTGACATCAGGCTCATCTGGGTACCGGGACACAGCGACTACGGCACAGGTTCTTCCGGCAAAAGAAGGTGTTAGTATGCCAATCTCTACCAGCCGTTTGCAGATCAGGCAGTGGGCCGATTATTTTAAAAGTCAGAAGTTCCAATAAAATCAAATTTAGAGTCAGTTTTTCAATTCGCCTATCGCTCTTACTCTTTGAAATTATATCCTATTTATCCCCTGATTTGGTGCAAATGGGAGATATTCGACGAAAATTAACTTACAACAGGTGGAGTTACAAGATCTGTTGATTTAAATACGAAAATGCATTGTTTACATGCTCAGTGCGTCAAAGTTTAATGCGTAACTAGAGAAGAACAATAAATAGAAACAGTTGTAAACATTGCATTTTCGTTTTTAGGCATAAAGGTCGTCCAACAAAAAGTTGTGTATCTCAGAAACTACTTGGAAATACACATTTTTTTCTGTTTCTGAAAGATAAATAAATTTCCTAAAATTTCTCATGGGTTATTAATTATTTTTCTTGCTCCAGCTCTTTATTTAAAATGCGATTGTTTTCTTTAAACTGCGTTCCCGAAAATTTTTTTCAGTGTCGGCAATTTGCTGATTTTATTTATTTGTTTCCTTAATTTTCCTTAAGAAATTAAAAAAAATTTCTAATATCTCAAGTCGTTTCGAGATATAAAATTCTGAATAATTCAGAAATATACTAAATTTCTGACATTTACAATTTTGAAATTGCAACGACCACAACAACTTCAGGAATTTTACTTTTCATTTTTGTGGAGTTTTATTTATTGATATAACCTTTCGATATATGGACCAAAGGTCAAAATCCCTGACCCACTATGTCACACTTCTCGTGGCCTGACCCACTTGTAATTAATCCAGTTTATTGGACTTCATTTCGGAGACCCAGCCGAGGTTTGACAATTTTGCCAATTTTTGCTATTTATTTTTAAGTCTATAGTAATAACGCTTACCTGTTTTAAAAATGTTGACTGCATCTATTGTTTGAAAGTGTTGACGGCCCCTTTTTTTAGTCGCTGAATCACCATTATATTGATTTTTTATAATACCGACTTCACCTTGCATAGTTGTAGCGGCACACCGAGTAAACAATTAAGATCCCAATCAGTAAACCAAAAATTAAAAGCGCACAGCTCTCCTAGCACACCATGCGATGCAGTAATGGGAAAATTAGGAAGTAGTTTTTGATAAACATATGCGCATTTTTAATGAATTTTTAATTTGAATGATGATGATTTAATGAATGATCGTGAGCATAAACTATTATGTATTTTAGACACAGACCATGAACTTTTACACTTTTTTTTCATAACTTATTAACTTTGCTCATATGTACTTATTTTCTCCATTTCCATTCTTAGTTACATAACTAACTACTGACCACGGACACTATCGCCGCCCACCGACAGAAAATTATTTTAAAAAAATTTGACACTACTTTCGACAAGCTTTAAATATTTTCATCACACATAAAAAACAAAACACTTGTCAATAACACAAACGGAGTACACAGGAGATCAATAACAACCCACATTGAATCATGGTGCACAAGACGAATGTCGGTGTGTGTATGTACATATGTATGTACGTATGCACTCTTCTATCTAGTCCACCATTAAAATGCATAATTCATATTTAATTTTTTCTTTTACACTCTTGCATACATATGTACATATATACTATTTCCTTTTCTCCTATTTCCACTTTACTCATTGCATCTCTTTTTTCAGTCGCCAAATCATGAATTTCAGGAAACAAAACAAAACACACGAACTTAGAAATTGCGACCAAGAAACCGACACAAACCAACGTTTTTGCCCGCACATGACGAAATCATTTAACAAATATATGTATATAAGATTTTCGTATAATTATCATCACTTAGTATTAGAAAATTAGAATTTATTGCTTGTGTCAGAATTTTTCTACATATTTAACCAATTTAACTCACATTATACACGAAAATGAATCGATTTTAAGGAGAATTTGTAAAATTACGCGTATTCTGCCCAAAATTTTAATTAAACTAAAGGAAAAGGTTGTAAGTAACGGTGCACTTAGTAATGCGTAAAGAGACGACCGAATGAATGAGAGACAAATAGAGATGAGCAAACTACAATGATCTCTTGTGGTGAGTTTAAACTTGCAAACAGCCAACCATATCAGGGATGGTAAAAATGTGTTCGGTAGTGCTAAGATTGATAAGATAATTTAATAAATATATTTTTTTCCACAATTGTAATCAATAAATATCAAATTGTTTATAAGTTATCGATTTTGACGCACGTTTTGCTTAAGCTCTACAGTTATTTTCTCATTACATCCATGGAGGAATATGAAAGAGCTTCTCAAAATCAGTGGGCTTTACATAGTTTATTTTTAGACTGACGGATTTTCGTAAAAACAAGCTTCTTACAAATACCGTTCCCAATCAATAAGTGTAAAACTAAAACGTGTACAGTTCATTGGTTGTGAAAATCTCTCCCCAATCCTTTCATGGGGTGTAATGGGAAACTATTTTCTTAATATATGTCCTGTTACCCTTCTGAAACCTCCCAATAATGGATACTCTCTCAGGTGGTCATCTCCTTCCAATGGACCGTTACCAGATAACGAAGCTTCAAATCACTGGTGACCAGCCCATACCGCAATTGCGGAGACCAACACATAAACAAAGTCACACTTATCCTTATGCTCTTCCATTCAGTCTTCGTTGAGAAAGCGACGTGTGAACAAGTGAGCGGACATATTCATCTTTTGCTGATATATCAGCAAAATATCATATACCCGTGCTCATGTGCATTCGTCGCTGTCTAAACGACGACTGAAGCAACATCGTTTTTCTCACCAACACTACACCATACAAATTTTTGGTCACCTCTGCTTCAAATTCAAGTTTTCAAGAGTATAAACCGCTCAGGAATGGGCACGCTCATATATGGACATTAGTGTGGCCCTTATTTTTCAACTTTAGAAAAGCTAAGCTCCCATCCCTCAGTGTTGTTCATTTGCTCCAAAAACTGGTTTGTGCAAAATTTTTCCCCGATCCGATAACTCTTAGGCGTACCGCAAACGCCCTAAAGGTAATAAAATTATTCGCGGTTGTGTACCCACGTGTATTTTGTATAAAATAGTATCTAACTATAGAGAGACTATCGGCCCTGTTCTGCATACAGAATCATTTTGAATCAGCATTTTCTTTCAGAATAAAAAGTCTACAATTTTGATGTTCTTAAAACGTGAGATATTTTTATTCGGAATTGCGTGTTTTTAAAATCACAAGGCATTTGCATTCTGATTCAAAACGGATAACTTTGTTCTGAATTGTTTTACAGAAACCCAAATATTCTGAAACGTTTTATGTTTGCCTGGATTCTGTTTACAGAACAGGGCCGTATGTGTGTAAAATTTTGTGGAGCTTGGATATCATTATATGTCTATCCGAAGTCATTAGGCAAATATTTCTGCTATAAAGTTCTGTATTGAAAACAGTTTGAAGCTTAAAATAAGGTATAATATGTTACCTTAGTTCACCGATTTAATAATCTGATTTGGGGTACTATATTCAAAATTGTAGAAAAATATCTTTTCCTACTCTTTTGGCACAAAATATAACATTTTTCATATGTTCCATTGTTTAAGTAACAATTATGATTACATATTGTTACATTCTGAGCTTGCCACAACTAATTCACTCATCCTCAAACATTAATAAGGGGTAGTCGTACAGTGGTTCAGAATCGATTTGCAACGGCCAAATGCAATATGTTTTGATCTAGTATTAATTATAAAGTTCTGTAAACACTCAATTAAAGGTAAGAAGCCAAGGATTATTGCGATATATCATCACTGGAAATCGCACAGAGGGGTATATTTCAGAAATATTTCGAAAATTGTGTACGTTTTTTTCGATTTCCTGGAAATTAAAAATTTTGGAGTTTTTGACATAATTGTTCATAATGCGCACACAAATCTAAAAGTTTTTTTCGTTATACAGATATTTCCCTTTTTCGAGTTTTGAAAATCGAAAAATGTTGATGCCTGTTTTCGAATTTCTTGAACCGATATGCCAGCAAAGTTTTGTTTATTCCAAATTCAGTTCGTTGTAATAAATCAAAAAAAAAATGTTTTTGAAAACATGTTGACTACGACCAACATAAATTCTTTGTTTCAAAAGCCCTCAATGAATATGATACACAGTTGTAAAGGCTGGTCTGTTCCCCAGTTTCCCGGAGAAATGAAATATAGTGAAAAAACTCTGATTTTTGAGTGCATACAAATAAATCATTATGTATGGATCTCGATTTCTTTTGCATGGCCACCACGGGAACGTTTGCAGAAGTCCAGACGCTGAACCCAATTTTGGACGGTTTCAAGCATAAATCGGCCGATACAGCTGCAATTTCACGTTCGATATTCGTACGAAGTTCATCAATCGTCGCTGGCTTGTTGGCATAGACCATAGACTTGAAGTAGCCCCACAGGAAATATTCTAACGGCGTCAAATCGCACGACCGAAGCGGCCATTCGACTGGGCCATTTCGTGAGATAACACGTTCACCAAACTTGATTTCCTATAAATTGATTGTGGCATTCGCTGTGTGGCTTGTGGCGCCGTCCTGTTGGAAACACATGAACACATGTCCTCCAAGTCCATATTATCCAATTGGGGCCAAAAATATTCGGTTATCATTGAACGGTAGTGATTCGCATTCACAGTAATGTGCCGGTCTTGATCATCACGGAAGAAGTACGGCCCAATGACGCCGCCGGCCCATAAACCGCACCAAACCGTAATTTTTACGGGATGCAATGATGACTCATGGATTACGTGTGGATTGGTGTCTGACTAATAACGCATATTTTGCTTATTGACGAAGCCATTCAGCCAGAAATGAGCCTCATCGCTGACGACCATAAATTGGACGTAGCGCTCTTAAAGTTGAGGCCACTGACTCCAAATTTCGGTAGTAAATTTTAATAATTTCGACTCGTTGTTACTGAATAGAAATGTCAAAAGAGAGATCATTAGACGTCCATCCGAAGTCATTAGCCACTTCAAGCCAAATAGAGAAAAATTAAAAACGGCATTTTTTGTCTTTGGTAGAAAGTTATATGGGCTATGAATTCAGAAATCGTTGAAAACTGTATGGCTTAAAATAAGGCATAATATGTTACCTTAGTACAGTGTCTGCAATAGGAAGATAGAAACAAAAAATTAATAATAATGGAAAACCTAACTGAACGGGCCCATAAATACAACTTACATCAAATTGTAAACTTTCTTTTGACGCGTACTTTTTGTGTTAGCTATTTATTAAGATTTATCTGGGTATTTTTTCGTAAATTGATAAAGGGTCCAAGACCTAGTTTAAAAACTATAATGAGTTGAATTAATTATTATTTTTAAAATTCAAATAAATTTGAACACATATTGGTATGAAAGAGAAAACTTTCCTTTCGTTCGAGTACTCGTATGTATCAACAAATGTTTACTTGTAATTATTCCAGTTTATTGGATTCGACAATTTTGCTATTGATTTTTAAGTATATATGTAATATATAAAATTAACGCTTACCTGTTTATAAAAATGTTGACTGCATCTATTGTTTGAAAGTGTTTTAGGACCCTTTTATTGTCGCTGAATCACCATTATATTAATTTTTGTATAATACCGATTTCACCTTGCATAGTTGTAGGAACATATCGAGGAATAAATTAAAATTCCAATCAGTGAACCAAAAATTAAAAGTACACATCTCGCCGATTGTAGTTGCGATGCAATGGGGGAAATTAGTACATAAGTAGTTTTTGATACACATTTTTATTAACACACTTTTCTTCTCAACTTATTAACTTTGCCCTAACTTTTAACTAACCACTCACCGCTCGCCGACATAAAATTATTTACCAAATATATGACACTACTTTCGACAAGCTTTAAATATTTTCATCACACATAAAAAACAAAACACTTGTCAATAACACAAACGGAGTACACAGGAGATCAATAACAACCCACATTTAATCATGGTGCACAAGACGAATGTCGGTGTGTGTATGTACATATGTATGTACGTATGCACTCTTCTATCAGGTCTTAATTATTTCTCTTACACCATACATACATACATATGTAGTACATATATACTATTTCCTTTTCCCCTATTTCCACTTTACTCATTGCATCTCTTTTTCAGTCACCAAATCATGAACAAAACTAAACACACGAACTTAAAAATTGCAACCAAGAAACCGACACAAACCAACGTTTTTGCCCGCACATGACGAAATCATTTAACAAATACATATGTAAGTTTTTCTTACAATTATCATCACTTATTATTAGAAAGTTAGAATTTATTGCTTGTGTCACAATTTTTCTACATATTTAACCAATTTAACTCACATTATACACGAAAATGAATCTATTTTAAGGAGAATTTGTAAAATTACGCGCCTTCTGCCCAAAATTTTAATTAGACTGAAGGAAAAGGTTGAAAGTAACGGTTCACCTAGTAATGCGTAAAGAGAAGACCAAATGAATGAGAGGCAAATAGAGATGAGCAAACTATAATGATCTCTTGTGGTGAGTTTAAACTTGCAAACAGCCAACCATATCAGGGATGGTAAAAATGTGTTCGGTAGTGTTAATATTGATAAGTTAATTTAATAAATATATTTTTATTTAACAATTGTAATCGATCATAAATTATCGTGGGTGGTGCAATGGTAGGTTGTACATGAGAACGTGGGTTCAATCCCTGCTCTGACCACCTAACATTTCTTTCGACGACGGTCACCTCGCTTAGTGACGGCGACACTATCCAGTATTAAGCCATGAAAATTCTTCTCAAAATACCGTTCGGAACCGGTGTTCAACTGTAGATCCCAATCAGTGAGTCTAAAATTAGAAACAGTTCAGCTTCAGTTTTGAAAAGCTCTCCCCTATTCCTGCATGGTGTGCAATGGGAAACTATTTATTTATTTTTTATAAATTACCTCTCTGTCGATAGGTTTGTCGCATCCCCCAATTGCTAACAATTTAAAGTTTAAAGTTTGATGCACTTGCTCACTTTCTCAACTTATTTTCCCATTACATCCTTGAAGGTATAGGAAAAAGCTTCTCAGAATAAATGAACTGTGCGATTTCTACGTTAGACTCACTGGTTTTCTTAATTTGTCACATATTAAATATATTAAGTTGTTTTAGATTAAATTTGTAAAATTTAAGTCATAATCACCAACATTGTTATTTGAAAGGGGTTAACTTCCAGTGTTGCCACTGATATTTAAAAAATTAACAGAAGTATATTTAAACAAAAAGTTGTTATTAAAAAAACCGTGGTAAACGTCATATAACAAAACGGCGAACAATAGTTTTGGTTGCTGTGTACAGTTTAGTTTTACAAACTTTATATAATTTTAAAACATAACGTTAAAGAGGAGAAATGACGTTGAATTTCAGGTTCTGGATTTCTGCCAGTATTGTATAGCTCAAACCAAAATGTATTACGCTATAACGTTTGAAATAGCGGCAACTGGCTATAATATTACTGAAGAAAACAGGGGCCTAATCACCCCAGTCGTGATCAACAGATTTTGATCGAAATGTTGAATTTTTGGATCATGTCAATCGATATCGATAGTCCTGCAGTTGTCGAGAAGCCAAACTGTAATTTGGTTAACTTTTGTTAAATAAACTACTTTACAGTTTTAATTAATAATATTAGAGCTTAATATGCATGAACAAAATAATCTTTAGGCGAAAATATTCTTCACAATTTGATAATACGCATAGTATCAGACTTTAATGGCGTCCCACAAGAAAAAGTATAAAGCTGTCAAATCGCAGCTCCGTGGCGGCCAAATGACATCACCAAGAGGGTTGATAAAACGATTACCAAAGTTAGTGCCCAAAAGGTCGATTGTTTGGTCAGCTGTGTGACATGCTGCGCCATCTTGCTGAAAACATGAAAGATTTTTGGTCGAAATTTATCATTATAGAGAGTATATAAATAACAAATTAACACACCACCATCCTCAGAGATTTGGAAAAAGATGAAATACACAATTTCAAATGATCATTTATGGCCCGGTTTTAGATCAGTGGTCCTCTTCGATTCTTATTTAAATTGTGGGTTAACTTCGAATTGTGTTTGTCATGCAATGGTTAACAATGATCTAACCACCCAATGTTGGGTGGTTAAACTGTATTTAGAACCATATGTGATTGTCAAAATGAAAAATGTAAGATTGTATAAAACACATGTTTCTGTTTTGACTATTTGTGTACATACTTTGAGCCTAGATCGTTAAATTGTAGTTCTTTAATAGTTGTTACATAGTTTTTTTTTTAAATTTTTGTTAAAATTACTTAAATTTATGCATTTATTTCTTACTTCACATAATTCCATTGTTGTTTTGGTATTTATATGTTATGTTTTCCGGTTCACATTAACGCGAAATGTGAATTTAAATGCAAAATGAAAATTTAACCTCTAATTAAATCTCAATTACGATTAAGTAAGCCGATAGTTAACTACCCACTTAAAACTTAAATCAGTATTGCCATCAGAGTAGGTAAAAATTATACAAAAACCCTTTAAATTACATAACATTTTTCAACTTTCTTTCACCGAAGAACGGTTTTACGATTTAATAAAAAATATTTTAATTAAGTCCATCACTTGGTCCTGTCTACTGCTACCATCGATTGTACCTGCCTTGCTGCATAATATCTCCGGGCTTTAAAATGTTGACGGGTCACAATAAAGCTTAAAGTCTTGGTTATAATCTGATTCATACTAAGGCCCAAATTTTGACTGGTTATTTAATTTGGTAATCAGTTGAATTTGATTTATGGTTGATCTAACTTTAAATACGAAGAGTTTTTCAGTGCTTTGTCAAGTAATCTTACTACCATGTGGCAACAGTGGCATATTCATACATTTATCAGTAAATCGTTACTCTGCATCAAACTGACACCATTTGCAAAAGAAAAGTGAAGTGACAAAATACAAAATATTTAATGAAATTGGAGAATATTTGAGCAGAAATAAAGTTCTAACTGCACTACGAGTTAAATGATACGTTTTTATTGTTATTTCAACTAGGATGGTGATTATAATTGTTCACATTAACAACACTGTCCAACAAATTAAGACTTTTTGAATGAAACAGAATAGCGACCCCATAATTCTGAAAGGGTATGTTGAGTAGATCATTTTTGTAGAACAAAGTTACGGTCCAGCACGTCTGAGTTTTTTTTTTACAGTGGGTCAAAGTTTTAATTTTTTGGTCGAAGGGAGCATTATACTATATGAAAAAAATGCTGTAAGTTAATGCCTGAGAGAATTCTTATGGTCAGAGTTGTATTGTGGAATTGTATGAGGATTATTTCTGTGGAAGATCTTAACCCTCTAACTGGTCTCTTTATGGGTCAATTTGACCCTTTTTTCGAGAAAATCAAAAAATATCCTTTAAAAAAGGACATTTAAGGATTAAAATATTCTACGAAAATGTTTGCCGGAAAATTTCAGTGGGGTCACCAAAGACACCAATGTTGTAAATAATGCTCTTTACGCTTAATTAGTAAAATTATACACCAACATATACAAAACAGGTAAAAACGGCGTCAAGTTCGGCCGGGCCAAACACTGAGTTCTCGCGTCTAGTCAGCTGTGACTTACAAATCTGGTGTGATATTTATTAAAATTAATAATAAAAAATAAAAGAAAAAAATCCAGCATAATTGAGCTACTAAGCAGTACATATCGGATGTGATTTTTACTAAAATTAATATAAAAAAAGAAAAATTAAACCTTAAATAAGCATGGCGGATTCTGTTTGCAAATTAAGAGATTGGTATTGTTTTATTTGTGGACATTTTACGCACCATCAAAGCGGTTTCAGATGAAAGATATTCCCTACAATTGAAGAACCATATTTGCTTTTCTTTGGAATACGATTTTTATCAGAAGCTTGGATACCAAAAACTGTATGTACTACTTGCGAAAGTGGTCTTTTGACCTGGTACAAAGGCGGTACTAAGGCGCTGCCATTTTCTGCGCCTATAATATGGATTGAACCTGAAGATCACAAATCGGATACATGCTATTTCTGCGTAAATTACAAATTTGGTAGAAGCCAAAGGCACTACGCGATAATGACATACGAAGCAACAAATAATGTCATTTTACCAGAAGTGTGCTGTGAAGGTTTTCCGGTGCCTCAACCGCCTACACATACTTTTTCGGCCAATATGACATACGAAAATACAGAAATAACAGCGGCGGTTGAAAACATATCAGATATAAGTTACTTGCCTCTTGATGGTTTAAACATATGTCCTAATTTGATAGACCAAGCTTATTTTGAAGCTCTTGTAAGAGATTAAGGACTAACAAAAGAGAAGCTGAAATATTATGTTCCAGATTGAAAAACAGGAATTTGATAAAAGCCGATGTAAAAGTTACATTTCCAAGAAAAAGACACGCCGATCTGGAAAGTTATTTCAAGAAATCAGAAGAACTTGTATACTGTTGCAGTATTGAAGAGGTTCTAAAATATCTAAAGCTTCCACTGGACTCTTCCGCTTGGAAACTATTTATAGATAGTTGAAAACACAGCTTAAAAGCAGTTTTACTGCACAATGGAAATCAGCATCCATCAATACCGGTTGCGTATTCCACAAAAAGGAGGAAACATACGCAAATATTTCAAATCTCTTAAATAAAATTGAATACTATAAATATAAATGGGAAGTATGCGCAGACTTCAAAATGATTGCAATATTGAGTGGAATGCAAACAGGATACACAAAATATATGTGCTTTCTTTGTAAATGGGATTCACGTGCTACCACCAGCCATTATCATATTAAATATTTCGAAGAACGTCAAGAAAATATTATTGGTGACTTAAATGTAATCCATGAATCCCTTGTCCCAAAAGATAAGGTCATACTTCCACCGCTACATATTAAGTTGGGCGTGGTGAAAAATTTTATTAAAAGCTTAAATACACAAGGAAACGCTTTCAAACGCATTCAAACAATTTTCCCCAGATTATCTGCAGCAAAATTAAAAGAAGGTAAAATACGGTTTTAAGAAATAATTTATTTCATTTAATGTAAATTACCTTTTCTAGGACTGCTCCTTGGACCCGATAGAAGAAAATTATTACAAGATGAAGAATTTTATGGTCATATGCAAAAGACAGCATTTGACTTTATGCACCTGGTTATATCAGAATTCCTTGGAAACTCAAAAGCACAAAACTATGCAGAAAATATTGAAAGCATGTTAATCGGTTTTAACAATATTGGCGTTAAGATGTCACTAAAGCTGCATTTTCTGCACTCTCATCTCAATTTTTTAAAGAAAACCTTGGAGCGGTTTCAGATGAACACGGTGAAAGGTTTCATCAGGATATAAAGGTATTGGAAGAAAGATTCAAAGGGAAATCCCAAAGTGTAATGCTTGCTGAATACGTATGGGGCTTGCACAGAAACCTTGACCCATCGGAACATTCACGTCAAGCTAAATACAGGGAAGCATATTAAGTTTAATCTTTAATCCATTGTCATAATCGTAAAGAGCTTTATTTACAACAATGGTGTCTTTGGTGACCCATACTGAAATTTTCCGGCAAACATTTTCGTAGAATATTTTAATCCTGAAATGTCCTTTTTTAAAGGATATTTTTTGATTTTCTCGAAAAAAGGGTCAAATTGACCCATAAAGAGACCAGTTAGAGGGTTAAGATCTTCCACAAAAAT
Organism: Phaonia tiefii; assembly: GCA_963931995.1. Classification (NCBI taxonomy): domain Eukaryota; kingdom Metazoa; phylum Arthropoda; class Insecta; order Diptera; family Muscidae; genus Phaonia; species Phaonia tiefii. The sequence goes on from OZ008370.1 coordinate 137,040,510, forward strand.
AATCCTGATACAATTCCACAATACAACTCTGACCATAACAATTCTCTCAGACATTAACTTACAGCATTTTTTTCATATAGTATAATGCTCCCTTCGACCAAAAAATGAAAACTTTGACCCACTGTAAAAAAATACTCAGACGTGCTGGACCATAACTTTGTTCTACAAAAATGATCTACTCAACATACCCTTTCAGAATTATAGGGTCGCTATTCTGTTCCAAAAATGCTGTTGGACAGTGCAATTAAAGAAACATTGTGTTTGTTCTTATGTTGTTTTCTGTCAAAATCATATGGTCGCTTGATCATAGTTTAAATGCCCAACTGTGGCTGTTAAAACAGCAATTAACTATTAACCTAAAAAGTGAATTAAGAGTTTAAATTATGTGTGATCGTTGATCAAAGATGATTTTCCTCTCAAAAATTATTGTTGAATATTCGTGCCAGTATCTATCGAAATTGTATGACTTTTTAAGAAGTTAACGATCAAAATTCAGTGCATTTCAATAGATTTTTACCGTTACAAAGATTCATAATTGTTGTTCTGCACCGGAATTGTGCAACTTTTTAACGATAAAAATCGATAGAAGTTAAATTGTCAAAATTCATAAAATTACAATACAAAATTTTCGAATTTTGTCAATTTAACCACCGATTTTTAGCGTTAAAAAGTTACTGAATTCCGGTGCTGATTCATTTATCTAAAGAGTAATTATAAACATTTATTTCAATTTATTTTATTAACTAACATAATAATTTGTTATGTCTTTAATTAACATTATGTTTTAGCCTATAGTTGATCAATAACACAATCATGTCGCTCAAAGCTTAAAAACACTTTCAATACTTTTATCACTTTTCTTATGTCACAGAGAGATTTTTTTTTAAATTCAACCAGATATACTATATAACTATAACTAAATGTATAACAACTTTTGTGTAGTGTGTGATTAGTCTATTTTCCATTATAAATGCGTATTATTTTCCGATTTCACCTCGGCGACAGTCCTATCCACCAAATCGGGCATATAGGCTTTGTTATCGATGCCATTCACGGGATGGCCGCCATTGAGGCAGGTTGTACTGCCCGGAATTCGACAGCTGTGATCACAGATGTGCTCATGCAATACATTAGAAACAATGCCATTCAGTTGCCCCTTGGCCTCAGAGGCCAAAGCAATAGCATCTATGGTACTTATGTTACCATTTGGATCTCGGCTATCCTTGGACACTTCGGCATCAGTTGATTTCTCATTACGTAGTTGTTTCCGTTGGAAATTGTACATCCATCTAAAAGTAATTTGAACAATTATTAGGCGTTTCTCATAGGTAGCTCATTTTAAAAACTTACAAAAATATTAGCACAGCCAAAATGGTAATGGCACCTCCGAGTATATAAAATGCTCCCGGGAATACTTTTATGGTTGCCGCATACAATGTTGAGTACATGGGGGCGTATACTACGGGCATGAGAGCCTCGGCTACTCCAAACAACGAGTTCACCTTCCCCAATTCATCTTTCGACACCAGTTTTGTGGCCATTGACCGCATGGCAATGAATGATGTTCCATTAAATATCTCCACAATAGCTCCCACATACATATGCCAGGGTACGGTGGCAAAGGCATACACGAAGCCTGACAAAATCTTAGAGGTGCTAGAGAGTACTCCTATGAGGGCGTCATCGAGTTTCAGTTTGTGCGACAAAATGCCAACGCAGAAGAGGACACCTAAAGAAATAAAAGAAGACAAAAATAATTATGATTTAGTTTATTTTTGGACAAATCATAATTATATTTTTCATTTCATTTATAGTTAGACAAATCAAATTACAACGATAGACTTACAGCCTGTTCCTTGATCTCGAACGAAAGCTTTCGTTCGTGTTGTAGTGGAAAGAAAGTTAATTTGGTTCCACAATTTCGATACTTCAAGTCGAATGAAACCATAAAATTTTTCAAAACTTTTGCCTACAAATGTTGGTTCTCTATTTCGAATGTGCTGTCATTTGGTAACAAACATAAAGGCAGCCGAATGAAAATTTCATCTCAGAGGAACCCAATTTGATTTGAATGTGAGCGACTGATTTTAGCGACCTAGCTTTTCATTCGAGATCGGCGAACAGGCTATTAATACGAGTATAATCCAAGATAGTTGGGAAAATATGCTTGAAAACCGTCGAAAATTGGGTTCAGCGTCTGGGTTCAGCAAGCGTGCCCGTGGTGGCCATGCAAAAGAAATCGAGTTCCATACATAATGGCATCGAACGTACTTTCACAGGAATAAAGAATTTCATTGGTATCTAAAACCGGTTTTGTTTTATTAAAAAAAAACTTTTGTAGCGCTCTTATTGAAAAACCCTTTACATATCTGATGTAACGTGATTTAGAAAAACTGTAAATGGCCTTGAATTCAGCGTATCAAAATCATACGGGATCATTCGGTTTCAATAAATATAGATGTTTGGTCCCACACAGGGTTATTTGGCTTCTTAAACTATTTAAAATGCCCCACTTTCTTTTGACCTTTAAAATGCCCCACTTTCTTTTGACCTCCATTTGTTGGCCGTACTCACCCACAAGTCCCGTAACCACAGCAAAGGTATTGAAGACACTGAATTCCACCTCACTCCAATTAAATCGGTATCTGGTAAATAAATACATTACATTCATCTCGCCTGGAATTAAGAAGCCAAATTAGTCATCCGCTATAAAAATGAAGTACCAATCTCAATCTTTGCTTACCATATATGGGCCCAATGACCACCATAACCACAATCATCAGTAAAATGACACGAGCTCTTCTCTGATTTTCACCCTTCTTAAAGGCCACCCTAAATGTCTCGACAACATGTTCCTTATCGAAAAAGTCTCCCAACAGACTTTTCGATTTATCTTTCTGTTCGGGTTGTATGCATACTGGACGCGGTTCGGGCAGAAAGAAGAAGCCATAGAACAAGGAAACCACATATAAACTGGCTGAAATCGAGAAGACACCGTAGAAACCAATTTTCCTGGATAGAAGAATAAACAAATTTGATAATTTCATTAACATTTTCCAGCTTCACCACTTACTTTAGTAACACCCCACTTAGAGCTGTGCCTATGGGCACGCCCACCGAGAAGCAAACATTCAAAATACCAATACGCAGCGTTCGTTCCTCTTCAGTTGTGATATCGGCTATATAACTGAACACACCCATAAGCATTACAAACCAACCGCCACTTAGGGAGGGAAATATGGCCTCGGTCAATCCCGCCACTTCCATGGGTGTGTCCTTGAAGAATACACATAAAATTAAACCCACCGTACCCAAAAACTCTCCCACAATGGGTATGAGTATGCAAGGTTTCCGTCTATGATGACGATCACTCCACGAACCCCAGAACAGTATGAGTAGACAAGGGAATAGGGATTGTATCACAGTTTTCCAAGCCACCATGTGGGCAACCATTTTTTGAATAGTCTCCTCTTGCCTGATAGAAAAAAAGGGGAAGCGTAATTCTCCACATTTTGATTCTATTTTAGTAAATTCCACTTACATGGTATAATTGGCCGTTTCTCTACGGGTCAGAGCATCACAGATCACATCACCATAGTCCATATTTACCCGACATGCCTTTTCCAAATTCAGATTTTGCGTTGCCAAATTGGATAATACACTCGGCATGATGTAGGCCGCTACTATTGGTTCCACTGTTATATTACTTCGGATTTTTTCAAATTTTTCCCGCCACGTTAGAGGTGGCGGCATTGTAGTCCGTTCAATTTTGTTTAAAGCCAAAGCCTTGGAAGGCTCATTGGAGGCAACCATTTTCTAAGCCTGCAAATTACAAAATTATTGTGTAAGTAGAGATTAGTTAAAGTTTAAACAAGAGGTGTGATAATGTGGTTATGGGCGGGGGTGAATTAAAGTTAAATTTAAAAAACACGATTTTGAGAAAATTTAAAATTTCTATAAAGATGGAAACGTTAGTGTGTCCGTTGTAGACTCGCAAACCGGTCAATGGATTTTGATGCAATTTTGTGAGTATATTTCTATGGTGTGTGGCAAGTTATAAATTATATGTATAGTATTTGCCCAATGCTGGCTGACAATATAAAGGACTGCTTAAAAACGACACCGTAGAAGTTGTCGATGAAGCGGTGAAGTTTACACTAAAGTTGCCCGCTAAACTCATTTTTTCACCACTTTGTGGGTTAAGAGATTTTAAGAGGCTCCCTATACAAAGTCGTAGAAAAATTTGTTTCCCGAGAAATAAAAGCTACACTTTTTATTAAAGTTAGATCGCCTCTTAATTTACTTCGCAACATTGATCCGTGAAAGCCTTGCTGCGGCTCGTTGAAATTGATCGTAGAGTAAAGACACCTAGAGTGCCTACTTTACTTCTTTCAGTAAATTTACGACATTCGGTTTGGTTGTATATGAACGTTGCATGTTGGAAAGTATTGATTTAATAATACCAGATAGAGGCATTAGGTCAAAACAACCAACAACGGCATTTCGTGTGTTAAAATTTTTGTGTTAAATACAAAACAAATGTATACAAACAATTACCGTTAACCAACCAAAACGATATGACAAATTTAAGTCAACAGTTCTTTTACCCCCACCTGGTGTAAATCAATTTACGCCTACCACACCGACTTCATCACGAAGAGTATGAAATTAAATAACAGATGAGAAAGACGGTACCTCTACGTGTCACTACTCTTTGAGATGGATATCAATTAATTTATTGCCCTTTTTCTGTCATTGGATAATGTATAGATAAAATATTGGTTCCCCAATATTAGGAATTATGACAATACAATTAATTTAAATCAAATTCGATTTTGATCACATGCCGGATGAATTTATTGTGTTCTCGATTTATTCGATTAATCGATATACATTACTCTATTAATTTATTACTCTAAATCGGTCGGTTTATAGTGCTCGAGCAAATATTTGACACAAATTAGTCGATTAATTGTACAACGATTAATCGATTGGATACCCTAGTCCTCATCAGTCATCATCAACCATTTTTCATCGTGAAATTTCCAGAACGAAATTTTTGGAACCAGCTTTGGTATGTGCGTTCTGTTAAATCATCTAAACCATACACGTAACAAATATCCCGGTGTGTGATTCACAAACGAGTGAGCTGCGCGCGCTCTACTTTCACTGATTGGGACCTACAGTTTTACACTAGTTCCGAACGGTATTTTGAGAAGCTTTTTCATGGCTAAATACTCGATAGTGTTGCCGTCACTAAGCGCCGTGACAGCCGTCGAAAGAAATTGATGGTGGTCAGAGCAGGGATCGAACCAACGTTCTCATGTACAAGAGCTGCGCACACTACCATAGCACCACCGACAGCAATGGTAGTGTGAAATGAAAGAGAAAAATAGGAGGAAAATTCGCATTTTGATCATCCATAATCACAAAAAATTACGAGACATATGACAAACTAAAGCTTGAAATATCAGCTGTGTAACTGTATAACAAAAAATTTGGTCAGCTGATCAAAAGCATTTCAAAAATAACAAAAGCACCATCTATGTGTATGAGAAAACCGAAGTTACGTTCTAACCAACGCAATATTTTACTTCTTATCCTCTAAAACATTGCAATGGCACTAAGGTAGGTTTCAAGAAAATTCATCCATGAAATTGATATTCAAAAATTTAAACTAAAGCGAAGAATATCAGAACTATTATGATAATAACAACTTTCAAATTGAGAATTGCAAAATTGATATTGTTACGATAAAAATGTTCTACATATTCTGGCTTCGCAAAAATGCCAACAATTTGACGTTAATGAAAATTGTTTGTCAAGTGTTAATTACGCCTAGAAGTATACCGTGGCTACAACATACCAATCACCACGAATGTTTGATGATGCTACGCGATCTCACCAATAGCGGTTGAGTTGATACTAGGCTACCCATTTAATTGAGTTTTTTGATTAATCGGTTAATCGTTAATCGTAAATTTCAATTTAACAATTAACCGAACAAAACGCAATCAAATTATTCGATTAATCGATTTTTCGAATAAAATAAAACAAAAAAAACAAAACCGTGTTCAAAAATTGTACTAGGCATATTTATTAAAACAAAACAAAACGTAACAAAAGCAACTTCATTATATATATAAATATGAAAATTTAAATTTGTGACTTTTCGTACTAAGCCATAATTAAGAAAATCTCAAAGATTGGACCAAAAGTGCAACGCCTTCGGATACCTTCCATACAAAGGGGAGGGTGGGCTCTGAAACTATATCACACTAAAACACCTTATTGGAATGATTAAGTTTGACCAAATTTTACAGAACGTAATTTTCTGACTATTATCGTTATTGTACATTACAATCAGAATCGGACCAGGCTGTTTGGTACCCCCCTTACAAAGTGACCCAATGTAATAAACCAATTTTGAAACAATTTTGTTTTTGATTTATGTTTATGACCCCAAGCACTGTGCGACGCTTTCTCTCAACAAACTATCAAATCTGTTCGAAATGTGTGTAAAGTTACGAAATTTGTTCGCAAATCCTTGTCATATGAGTTGCCACTTAATCGGGTTTTTTGATTAATCGGTTAATCGTAAATTTCAATTTGACAATTAACCGAACAAAACGCAATCAAACTATTCGATTATTCGAATAAAATAAAACAAAAAAAGAAGAAAACAGTGTTCAAACATTGTACTAGGCATATTTATTAAAACAAAACAAAACGTAACAAAAGCAACTTCATTATATAAAATATATGTAGATACAATTCATAAATCGTAGTTCCAGAATCATGAAAATTAGTCACTTGTTACCAAGCCAAAATTACGAAAATCTCAATGTTTGGAACCAAAAGTTCCACGCTTCGGGTACCTCCCATAGAAAAGGCTAGGACGGGCTCTAAAACTATATCACACTATAACACCCTATTGGATTGATTAATTTTGACCAAATTTTGCGAAACGTAATTTTCTGACTATTATCCTTATTGTACACAGTTTGAGCAGAATCGGACCAAGCTTTTTGATACCAGTGGGTTTTGAAATTTCATCTGACTATTGCACCCAATTTAATGAACCAATTTTGAAACATATTTTTTTTTTTGATTTATGTTTACGAGCCAAAGTACTATGCGACGCTTAATCTCAACAAACTATCAACTCTGTTCGAAATGTGTATAAAGTTATGAAATTTGTTTCAAGACGGACTGCTGCTTGCCACAAACACGTAGTTGTATTTTATTAATCGATTAATCGCACTGATTTGTTCGAGTTAATCGTTAATCGAAAAATGTATTGTTAAAATGTTCGGTTGATTTTATAACACGATTAATCAATTAACCGAATAATGATTAATTAAATGGTTACCCTAGTTGATACAGAATTTTCAAGAACAATCGAGAGCAACTGAAGTTACTATGAGATGGTTCAGGAAATGGCTGAACTGACATACATTACCGATTTGGGGTGAATCTAAAGTCAGTAAGAGATAAAAGTCTACATCGTCGAAGGACAGTGTTATTGAGTAAAGACCTAGTGGAAAAGCTGAATATACCCCGGCAAACAAGTCCATGCAAGTGTTAAGTTTGTACTGTACAAATAAAATAAATAAAACTGTTGTACTTATCGTATTTTAAAAAGAACCTTGTTTTATTAACGGGACATAAAATAGCACTAAATAAGACAATTATAAAATTCGTAACAAAATTGGGAAATGAAAAATTTTTACGTAAAATTTTTTTTGAAAAATTTTTACGTACGTAATGAACAGTGAAAATATAAAAAAACAATAGTGCTATTCATGCTAACAAGAAAACCTAGAACTTTTGCTCAGCGTAAGTTTGCCCCGAAGCGTTTCATGAGGCACCAAATAGGCTGATAAAGTAAATAAACAAAGTAAAATTAAAAGTATATGCTTTACCTATTCCATTATTTTATTTTTTTCACATAAATCAAAAACCCTCTCTTTTTTTTAAAACAAAAATATTGACATTGAAATGTCAAAAGTTTTCACGTTTCTTTTTCCAGGTTTGCTCAGCAAATTTGCCTCGAAAACTTTCCACTTTTGTGCAAGTCGCTTTGTATGGGAAATTTGTTTGTTTTGACGTTTGCTGTGCAAGTTTACGATGTTTTCGAGTGTACGAGGTTCTTTCGAGCTTTCATGAAGACCACTAATATGATTTCCATTTTAATGTGTTGATTTCATAATACAAACTTTTTAATTAACATCGCAGGGGTTGAACTGAGTTCATCAGTACCATTGTACTACCACTGACAGTTAACATTTCCAATCTATATATGTAAAAGAATAAAGTTAGAGACTGACTGACTGACTCAACACCGCCCAGTCCTTACCGCTGGAGCTAGGAACTTGCAATTTGGCATGGAGGTCCATCCTCTAGCGCTGACGTCCGCTAAGACGGGATTTTTGGAAATTCCTACGGGGAGGGGCAAAAAGCGGAAAAGTCTCTCCCATAACACCTTTGGCTAAAAGCTGATAACGAAGTATCGGGCTTTTCCGTTAGTACAATATAAAGGAAACAATTTTAATTTAAAAATTCTTAAATTGAATTTAGCAATTGAAATATTTTAGAAAAACTCTGAGAAAGAGAAAATTATTATAAAGGTTTGTTTCATAAAACAAATAAAATTCGTCATTAAACGAAGTAACATGTTTCTTAAATCAAATGAATATGTTCTTTAATGCTATGGAAATATTACATTAATACACCGAAAATTATTCTGCAAAATAATGAAGATATTATCTATGGGTGTATTTTATTATTTTTGTGTCATGAAATCTATGAAATTGTTTGAATTAGTTTCGCTGATCTATGAAATTGTATGAATTAGTTTCGCTGATATGGGCAATAGTAGGTCTATCCTAATCCGTATGATTTTGAAGATGTTCTATTAAATTTGTAAAATTCTAAATATTTTCCTAATGCTAATAATTTTTCACTTTTAACAAAATCATTCTGTCTCCTCATTAGCATCAACGACGATTTTAACTAGACTTTCACACGAAATTCATCAAAAAACATAAAAACAATTACCTTCTCCATTCATTCATTACTATCCCATTTATATCAGCATTAACGAGTCTTAAAATTAGTTTTAATCTATTGATATTGTTACTGACATTGTTGTGTTGCTACTGTATTTTACCCACTAAATAAAATTATGTGAACCACAATGGAACCATAGAACTGCCAAAAGGCGGCTATAAGTTATTTTGAATGACTCGATGTTAAACTGACAAAAGGCGGCTATAAGTTATTTTGGATGACTCGATGTTAATTATGAAAAAATATTTGTCAGAGGAGCAAACCCGGTAAGGAATTGATTTAATATAAAATTAAAAATACACTGTAAACAAAGAAACACAGACATATGTATTTGCAATCGTGTGAAAATATTTTACGTAAAAAAAGTAAAAGTTGTTAGTTCTTGGAAAGGCCCTTGGTTACGGCATTTTTCATGTTCATAGAAAAAATAAAATTCTGCGTATGTTTACACCGTATTATGATATATGTATGTACATATGTTTACAAACTACCATAACTATAAACTTGTTTTTTCATTCCCTGCTAAACTAATTTTTCGACGACTTTGTATGGGGAACTAAGCGATATTAAGCGATTTTAAGCGGCACTCCATACAAAGTCGTCGAAAAATTAGTTTAGCAGGGAATAAAAAACAAACTTTATGTTTGCAATATTATTATTAAGTGTTTTTTTTTAACCCCCTAAAGTTAATTATAGCTTAATTTGTTCGGGACAGCTAAGCGATATTAACAGCCCTATTCTGGCAGGGTTACAAAAGTCACCACGGTTACTATTTGACAGCAATGTGACAATTGTCACAAATCGGTATTCTGACACATTTTTTTGGTGACAAAAGTAACAAAAACTGTTACCTGCCAAAGAGGAGATAACAGCGCGTAACAGCTGTTTTATTTGCCGGAAAGTTGATACAAAAAAAAATTATTAATTCTGCAAGTAAAAAATAAAACTGTATACGGGAAAAATTAATAATATATTTTGTACCAAAACGACAAGAGGGCTTAATTAATGAAGGAAGGACTTTTGTTACTTTGTGCTATGGAAATGGAGCAGAAAAAATAAAGAATTTGATTTTGTGTTAGAAAGATTGAAAAAGTGGCAAACGTATTACAAAGTTTTTAACGTAAATATCTCCGGTCTTTAAAGGAATATTGGTGAGTAATATACCCTTAAAAGAGGATGAAGTCTTGTCTTTTATCGGAACCTGCCAAAAAATAAGTATAATGGCGCATTTTGTTGAAAGAAAAAAATAATTTTTAGTAGAAAAGTGAGGTTGAAAAAAGTTTTTTTAAATGGCTCCCCAATGGGTTAATAAAAATAAATTTGTTTATGCACTGGTTTATAGAGCTCAGAAAGACCTTTGTAATGATACCCATTTCAACCAGATCGGAATATAAATACCGGAGATACGAACGATTATATACTCAAGCTTTAAAGACCTATATCTCAAGAAGTTGGACCGACCGCGTGGGGAAAACAACTTTTTGAACTCAGCGCATAAGCTTTTGTCGGTGGTGAAATTTTGATGTAGATCAGAGAGTTGGCGCTAAAGAAAATTTATTCTTCTATTTGGCGCGGATATGCAGGTGTATTCTTTCCGCTTAGCAACTCTGGATGTTCCTTGAGAAATGCAATACCGCATTCCAGCTGTGCCTTTGCGGTGCGCTCAAATTCCTTAAATAATAATGTATTCATTTTAATTCAATAAATCATAAATACATCAAATACTTAATTTTCCTTTTTTTACCTCGTTCATTTTGTGCAGAAAACCATATGTTGTTGTTTTGTTGTCCCTACTTTTGACAACCTGTTATTGTGAGGTGAATTATTTGCTACGAGATGAATTTTTCGTTGTCACCGTGTTACCAGAACACCAGATACAAAAAATGGTGACAGCTTTGTAACAAATTTGTGGTTACAATTTGATTGTTACCACATACACAGAATAGGGGTGTAAGTGGCATTTCAATTTCCCACTTAAATTCCGACTTGAGCAATGATAATGTTCATGGTAAAATAAGTAAGGTAAACGCACTAGGAATTGTTACAACAAACACAGGCATTTTGTTTTTGTTTGGTGTCCATAATCTGTCAAATTTTCTTCATGTGTGTATCTACTGGAAAAGTAAACAAAATGCATGTGAATTTGACATAAGAGTAACACCTAAGCAAGAAATATGTTGAAATCAGCTGTTCTAACGAGTTTACCTTACTCATTTTAACATGACAATGTTGCTACATGTTCAATTTCAAGAAATGGCAACAAAAATTTATCTTAGATAAATTTTGTTATCATTTCTTGCAAATGAAAATGTTATCAAAGAGAGACTCAAATTCAGAATTTTGAAAAATGGCTGAACATGGTCAGTTCATTTAAATTATTTTCTTTAATGGAAGACTACGTATACTTTTATAGATAGATTTTTATTTCCGATTGAAAATAAAACTGATTGTTTACAACAACGCGCGGTAAATGCTATACATATTGATCAAGGTAGAATTATCTATCAGGTATAGTCGTTTAAACAGGTGATTATATTTTTTCCATGTAATTTTTCATTTCACTTGTCAAAATCATATGTATTTTGTTTTTATTTATTTGTGTAGAGTTTGGCAACTGAAACAAACGAACGAAAATAAAATGTTTGTTGTTGCTGCTTACAATTACAACAGCATCAGCTGCTACCATGTGTTTGTTGGCACTGGCTACGAACGTGTTGCCGTATCGCATTTTTTCCACACATTACAGCAAATGTTGCCACATTGCGTAGTATTAAGTGTGGATCGTTTTATTTGGGAAGTCGTAAGTGGCGATAGCTTAATGGAATAAAAAACAGCCTTATTATTATTTCTATTACATGTAATTATTATATTTATCATACATACTCGTTATTTATCGGTTCGTTCTATGTTTTATTCTATGTTTGTGAATATTTAATGATATTGCGATTCAAAAATTTTAATTTTATCCTAATTATATTTGGGGTCTCCAATAGGCCATACTTCAATTAATATATTATTTGCGATTATCAATCAATAGTTACTAAGAAATATATAATACTTCACTTCCTTTACAATTCGAAGATAGGGATTGTAACGTCCTTGAAAATAAAAATGCTTATATTAGTTTATAAGTTTTTCGAATATTTTTTAGAACTTTTGTGAATATGCTAATGAAAGGTGGACGAAATATCGAGTTATTTAATTGTATAAGTAAAGATAGTATTGAAGAAAATACCGATTATGTATTGAATCGGTTAATGTTCCGAGGGTCGCTGTTTATATTATTATTATATTATGATAATTAAAAACCAATTATGGATGATCGATTGGTTTTCCAAATAATCTCCGCGACAATCAATACACTTTTGACCCAATTTTCGAAACACTTTTGGCAATGCGAATAAGGTAGCGTCGAATAACGTTGACTACGCAATTTGTTTTTAATGTGCGGGAATGGAAACAAATCATGAGGTGCCAAATGGCCCATCAAATCAACGTTGTTGCTGGTGTAATAAAGGGTGGTCCGAATACAAGCATATTTAAAAAAAAACACAAAATTAAAACAAATATCTTTTGGTATTTTATTTCCCATTATTTATGGAACATGATTTCATTCATTATTTGCATAGCATCGGTCTTAAACGGCACACCACAAGAAAAATCTAAAGGCGTCAAATCGCGACTCCGAGGCGACCAATTGATATCGCCAAGACGGTTGATAACACGATTACCGAACTTAGTGCGCAAAAGATCGATTGTTTGATGACAGGTGTGACATTGTGCGTCATCCTTCTGAAGTTAATTTCTTCCATTTTAGCTCATAAAAAGTCAGTAATCATGGATCTGTGGCGCTCGCCGTTGACTAAAACGGTGATTCCAGCAGCAATTTCGAAAAAAATTACCCAATGATGCCATCACTCCAAAACCCACACCAAACTGTCACTCTCTGTGGATTGATTAGCTTCTCGACAATGACGTGCGGGTTTCCCGATCCCCCTAAATTCGTCAAATATATTTCTTGCCATGGCCATCGAGATGAAAATGCACCTCGTCAGAAAATTTGATTTTTCGGCCAAATTCGATGTCCGTTTGGAGGAGCTTCTCTACGGCCAAAACTGAGAAGCTGTAACGAAGAGGATGGTCGTTTGCTTTTAACTGCTGATTCAACTGGAGACGTTGCGAATAATCCGTGATCTTTGTGAAAAATTCTCATCATGCTGATGTGTGAAATGCCGAGTTTTTGAGATTGATGACGAGTCGATGTTCTTGGATTGAGTTACACACTTTCGGTCACAACAGCCACATTGTCTTCGGTACGCACAGTACGACGACGGGAACCAGGAGTGTAGTCCGTTAGCAAGCCAGTCTCTCATAATTGTAAACTATTACCATCAAAGATTTTCACTGCGTTACTTAAACAGCAAAATTGGAGCTTGGCTGGATTTTCATTTAGTCCGGAGTTTGCAAAACATTTTGAATGGGAAATACTTCAATATAGAAGAGAACCTACAAACCGAGTTTTATTCCAGTCTATTTGTGGGGCGTTCCGACCAGGCATTCTATGAATCTGGAATCAAAAACTTGGCTGAACGACGACAGAAGGTCATTGAACAAACTGGCATCTACATTATATATTAAAATTAATTACTTGAATAAAATAATTGAAAATTAAATAAATAAATAAATGGTTTCCCATTACATCCCATGAAGGGACCGGGGAGAACTTCTCACAACCACTGAGCTGTGCGCTTTCCAGTTTTCACTCACTGATTGGGACCTACAATTTTACACCGATTCCGAACGGTATTTTGAGAAGCTTTTTCATGGCTATATACTCGACAATGTTGCCGTCACTATGCGAGGTGACCGCCGCCGAAAGAAATTTGAAGGTGGTTAGAGCAGGGTTCGTACCCAAGGATCTCATGTACAAGAGCCGCGCACACTAACCATTGCACCACCGACGGCCACAATTGAAAATTGAAAATTACTTTGAACAAAACAACCCGAAATTTTTTTTTTTGCCAACCCAATAGTTTTAAAGTGGCAGACAGGGGATAATTGCTTCCAAACTAATGTCTGCAATGTTGACTTCTACAGTTGTTTGTATTGAGAAGAAGTAGTTTATGGTACATAAATTTAATTTCCAAATTAGTTGCCAACTAGTAAATTTCATAGTGGGTGGTATTACTGACAGTTTTTTATTTTTTTTTTATTTATTAGCTTTATTTGCAAAACGCTGCCAATTTGTATTGTAAAGTTGTTAGTTACTTAACCCTCAGGCCATAATAGAAAAATGGGTACAAAAAAATGTGTGTTAACATTTGCATTGATCTTGTGCATCTGTGTCCCAAAAACAAGACAGAGGGACACGATAACGATGATGAATACAATTAACCTCATCTTTTGTTAAGTATCATGTCTAAGAGCTCCTCCTTTTCCATCCATTCTCCTCTCGTCTATTTAGCGAACATCTTTTGAATTGCCATTTATTTTTCGACAAGGGTGCGTGCGATTGCATGTGTGTGAGTGAATGTATCTACGTAACTTTGAATATCTTTGGAAATGCTTTTACATCTCATTCTCAGCGGCGGAAGTCATGGCCTGGAAGGCCTGAAATCATGACCGAACAGACCTTCTTTAAAATACGACAGGCCTTCCCTACACCTTACCTCCTCCTTTCTTTTTAACATTGCGTGAGATTGGGAGGCAAGGCCTTCCATCCCTCTCTACTAGAAGGCCTTATGAAGGCCTGCAAAAAAAGTAGTTTTAGAAGGACTTACGTAAAAATAAAAAAATATATATGTAAAATAGTTTCAGATTTCAGATTTAAACTTTAACCAATTGTAATTCTTATAAATGATTTTTTTTAAATTCTGCAGCCACAGGAATCGGATACACGACCTTAGAACTTCCAATCGAACGATTTATCTACTGGGCTATCGTATGTTATGATTTCGCAACGACGAATTGCGAACATGTGGAAAGACAGGGTTTCATGAACAACAGCGTCTTTTGGCATTCTTTTAACAGGCCTGTGGAAGCCTTATAAAATCATGCATTTCGTAGGCATTATTAAAGTAGGCATTACCAAAGAATGATTTCGCATGCCTTATTCGTGGAAGGCCTCGCAAATTCCGCCGCTGGGTAATTTGTTCCCAATTCGGTCAGAAATCTGTCACACACTCTGCACAAGTTACCGAGGCAGATGCCGATATCGGTCAGACAACGTACAGAAAATCGTATGGGCGGTTAACAAGACTTCGGAAAGTTTTGTCGGAGGAATTTCAGAAGAGTGTGCAGAGTTATCGGACAGATTTTTCTGAGAATTCTGAGGGAAATTCTGAAGGATTTTTAGACGTAGCTGAACGAAGTCGGCATAAAGTCTAATTAAACATCTGATAATGGTCCGACTTATCCGATAATTTTCTGACCTTTGTCTGATTTGTTATACCAATTTCGGAGAGAAATCTGAAAAAACGTGCGATAATGGTCCAACTTCTCCAATCGATTTCTGACACATTGTACATCTGAACAAACATGCGAATGTTCTGACTTTTCGGATCATTTACATACATATGCACGTACAAATTTATTTTTATTTGACAACCGCGACGTCTTAAGCGGTTGCTTTCGCGTCTGTAACTGAAGACAACAAACAAAATGATGCAGACAAAACAAAAATAATAATTCAATTCAACGAAACTATACAGTAAAAACATTTTCGGGGAATTCCCTTGCTGGTGCATGGTTACGGAATGAAAACAAAATCAAATAAAGTAGAATAAAAAATTCCCTTCAGAGAATGTGCAGAAACGTCGCATGATTTTCGTATGGGATTCCGGAGAATGTGCAGAACCGGCTGACAGAGAATGTACAGAAAACTCGTTTAAATGACTTAATGAATTTCAGATATTTCAGCTAATTGTCTGATATAATTTAAGACAAATTACAGACGTCCGACACATCGGAAACAATTCTTTTCGGGGTATCAACAACTGACTGCGTTTAGCAACAGCAATTCTGTGAAAAGCTACAGTTATTTAAATGAAGCATATTTCCCTTATCCTTTTCGCATTTCCTGTTGACGTTTGCTTGTAAACTATTTTTTTGCATTTTTTATTTTGCTGAAAACAAAATAAGCAAAGCCAAAAATTCTTTGCTGTTACTATTTGCAAGCCAGCAATGCTACCCATATTATATTCTGATGGACGAATATACAATTTTGCTTTGAATTTTAAAGACGTGAACGCATGAAGACATTGAAATATTATTTTTTACTCTACTTTCCGAACCTGTTTGATTTTTTCATATACGCAAAGTCCTGTTGTACAGTATCATAAATCGTGTCAAACAAACCATGTTTGTGATAAACAATTTATATTCTCGAAGCCAAGAATACTGTATTTTCTGGTGGCTTCAAAAATAATATGGTCGTGTCAAAAAAAAAATATTTTGGAGGCAAACATATAGGGTTTTAATCCAAAAATTATATGTTTAAGGAGGTTCATATTGGGATTATTTTCTAATTATAAATACGTTTGTAGAATTTCTTTAAAGAAACACATATGCATGTAATACCAGCAAATATATTCTGGGAACAGGTGTGGTTTTCTCCGTGTGGGATTAAACTAGAGGAAGGCTGGTGAAAGTTACTACACGCTGAAAAATCTCTCTTTTATGTTGTTTTGATGCAAATATAACGTGTATTTAACTCTTCGCAAATATAGTATATTTGTGTCTAAGAAAATTATATATATGTATGTATATGTTGGCGACACAAGGATTATTATGTTACAATATATGTTTTTGTTACCCAAAAATGGCGCTGTTTCTTGAAAACTGCTGAAAACAAAAACGTGACAGACCACAAACAAACAAAGAAGCAGCAGATCTTCAATTCATGTTCCAAACACATACACTCTTACTGCCTTATTCATAAAAAGTTATGAGAGGTTTGAGAGACGATTTATCATACAAAAAACGTCTCTCAAACCTCTCACAAATTTTTATGAATAAGGCGGTTAGGTTAGTTCCTGTATAATGTTACAGGGGCGGTTTTTTTCAGTGTGTACCAACATAAATGGTAATAACTTTTTTTCTGTTCCATTTTCTTTCAATTCAGTAATTGGTATTTAAGTTTACGGAAAATGAAGGATTGGGATGATAAAACAAAAATGTGGATTGTACGCCGCTATCATGCATTGGAGTCTCTCATTTCGATCCAAAACAATTTAGGCGCCCGATTGGCCACACTCCTAGGAGCAGATGAACTATAATAAGGCTCGTAAACAATTTTGCCGAGTGTTGGGCAGTCACATGAAGGCCTTATCATCTAGGTCGCTCAGTTCGGATACAGAAAACTATTGCTGTTGTATCTTTTGCCATACAGGTCAACGATACTGTTTGGCCCAGTAGCTTGTCTACTCAAATGTGTAGATATCAGCAGACAGAATTTTACCAGAAGATTCCAGAATTTGGAATTTTACCAGAAGAGGACGAAAACATGTTCAACTGCATTTTTATATCTGACGAGGATAATTTTTTATATAAGCAGCAATTGAAACAAAGAAAATTATAGAACATAAAGTGACTCTAATCTATAGGTACTCCATGAGATGGAATTGCTTTCAGCTCGAGTCACAGTGTGGTGTGCAATTTCTTCAAGCTTCATTGTCGGGCATGACTTTTTCGAAGAAAACATTCAGCTGTTACTGTCAATGGATACCGTTACTTAAAGATGTTGAAAGAGTT
Source organism: Phaonia tiefii (assembly GCA_963931995.1). Classification (NCBI taxonomy): domain Eukaryota; kingdom Metazoa; phylum Arthropoda; class Insecta; order Diptera; family Muscidae; genus Phaonia; species Phaonia tiefii. The sequence continues at coordinate 137,058,333 of OZ008370.1, forward strand.
TTCCTTTCCAGATCTAAGACGAAAGAGATTACCTTTTAACTCTGTGTGGTTTCAATAAGATAGGGGAACTATCATATACATAGCTAGGACGGTTATAACAGAATTGTAACGAAAATGCCCCAATAATTTGATTTCAAGATACTTCGCATCCCGTTGGCCTCCAAGGTGTGCTGACTTTACCGGGTCAGATTGTTTCTTGTGGGATTATCGCCAACAGGAAGTTTAGAAAGCAAAATCAACAAATTAGTTTCATTTAAAGAAATCCATGCTAATGATAATTGAGGTCATTCCCGATGTAACCCTCTCCAGACAGTAATGAATAGCTTTTTGATAAGACGTAGCACAGCGTGGATATCATTTAAATTTAATTATTTTTAAAATCCATTAACAAGATTTAATAAAAAACCCATTCGTTTTGACATGAAAAAAAAGAAAAAATAATTTATATAAATTAAAAAAAGAATTAAGAATAATAATTACTTGAGTTTCCTAACGTAGCAGCTGTCATCCAGCCGTACAGTGGGATTTAAATTTTTAATTATTTTATAAATTTCAGAAAAATGTCGGTAGCAATTTTGAAGTCTACTACAATTTTTCAATATACACTCTGCAATGAAATGAAATTTGAATACTACAACAAACCTAATATGTTGTTGCTGTACAACTCATTTCATATATCCGTTACATTTTATAACAAATTTAAAATTTTCTCTAATTTAAATGAAAAAGCGTGGCGCGACTAACAAATTTAAATATAATATAATTTTAAAGCGACAACGATGTGACGCCAGCAAATTCGAATAAAACAATGTGGAAATTAGAAGAAAAAAAATTCGTAACAAAAAAAACTTTCGAAGTGAATGGGGCGCATTTAATTTTGTTTAAATTTTTTTTGTTCGCCAACATTTTGTTACACGTTTGTTAATTAAAATCGCTGTAATTTACAAAGTGTTTGTGGCTTTTTGTTGTGTTGTTGTTTTTGCTGGTTTGTGAAGATTTTTGTTGGGTTTTTGCTGGCGCCTATAAACATGCTACGCTCTTCATTTACGTTTTACTAAAATGTGTATTTTTTATTATATTTGTTGTTTCTTTTTTTTTTGTTATGACAGCCGTTTTTTGCTTAGGCGTTTTTGAACGAGGCGGAGAACAATAAGCGAGGTAAAGACACAAAACAAAACTGTTGTTGAAATGTAATTTCGGTTGCTTAAAAATTAAGGGTTTGATGGAAATGGCCCGTCTGGAAAACTATGTAAGTACTAGTTTAGGTGGAATTTTTTTAATTTAAAATCAAACATCCAAATTTTAGTTGAAATGTCAATAATCTGTGTCTCAATTTCAATAGGAATTTAATAATTTTGAAAGAAAACAAATTACTCTGTTTCATTAGCAATATTTTCATTTCAAAATAAAAATTTTAAATTTAATAAAATTTCTTTTTCAATTTTAACAATTTCCAAATATAAAACCCTATACAGCAATTTAACATATCTGCAATTTAAAACAGCAATTGTCAAACTTTTTATTAGAATTTCTAAAATTTGTATTTTATTTTCCCTCAGTAAAGTATAAACTCATAACTTCAATTACAATTTTCTCAGTTTTAAAGGTAAATTCTCCATTTTCTATACTCTCCTTGGGTATACTTTTCTGGTGATCCTGCATTTTGTGACTCCAGACCATGAATCATTCGCATGCCTGAGAGCTTCGGCGTTAAACATGAGCTTACATGCGCGCAAAGAAAAAACTCGTTCCTCCCAAACGAAATCTCAGATAACTGAAGTTCGTTTGGGGACTGTAGTTGGGAGAAACGAACTCCTGTTAAACCATACATATTATTTCGTTTGGGAGAACCGAAAAATGTTTGCAGTAAACGAGTTATGAAAAATTTGAGCTGAAGAACCGAAAAACGGTTCCACCAACTGTTTTTTAGGTTACAGCAACCGAGTTGTTATTAAAACTTTTATTTATGACTTCCATAAGCTCGTTTTTGTTTAAATTTCCAACTTTTACAAGTTTGTTTTAAAAGAAGTTGGATTTTTTGTCTATTTTTTCGCTGTCTATTTACAAGCGTTAGAACAGCTGATTTCAATTTTTTCTTGTCGTTGTGGTCAGACCTTGTCAAATGTTGTTTATACTAATTCCAAGATGTACATATCTAGTTGAAATAGCAGACGAAATTTTTTCTTGTCCTTGTGGTTGTTGCCGAAAATTACAACAATTCCTCCTGATATAACCTGAAATAAATACATCGATCGACTGAATTTGACAGGCTACAACGCGTCAATTGTCCATCCAAGATATATTAACAAGGTAAAAGCATTAGAGTGTGTGATCCATAGAGTAAATATGGGTAGAGAAAATCTTTCACTCACGAAATTTCTGACATTTGTCCTCGTGTGATGTATACGTTTGATGTTGAAAAGAATTGCTTTACTAATACCAGATAGAGGCAATGGTTCAAAACAACGAACAAAATAACAACAACGGCATTTCGTTTTGTGTGTTAAAATTAATGTGTTAAATACAACACAAATGTATGCTAACAATAACAGTCAATAAAAAAGTTTAAAACACATTTAAATTTCACAGTTTTTCACCAAAATGGCATGAAAAATTAAAGCAAGAAGTTATTGTAATTCCACCTGGTGTATATCACTTTTCGTCAAACATCTCTCTATCACACCGACCGCATCACGAAGAGTGTGAAAGGAAACGTCAGATGAGCCAAATATCTTAAGTTGAAACACCAACGGATAATTACCGCTTTGGTCAGTTACACGCAAGATACGAGTGAAACCGAACGAATACCCGAGTTCAGGCGTATTGTGTGACTACGACGCCATCAAGTTACGCCTATTGCATGTAGGCGTTTTGGAGCAAGGGCGGCCACGTATTTTACCCTAATCTCGATTGACTGGATATATAAAATAGTCTATATGGCCCTTGTAGAGGTTGTCCTCAATTCACCGCTGGTACCACATTCAGCAGCACATTCGTTGAATCCTCTGCAGTATCGCGATATTGCATTTCCTTTCAACTGCCGTTCACCATACTACAAAGGCATATGTTAGTATTGGCCTAATTACGCTTCTATAGAGCCACGTTATATTTGCATCGAAACCACTAAAAAGACACATTTTCAGAGTGTAGATAAATAGATTTCTCTGAGCAGCTCACTAGAGCATGGAGAGCAGTTTCCGTAGATTTCCTCTTGTTGTAAGCGTGCTGGCACGTTTACAGCTTAGAAGTATCTATGGTCATTCGAAGATATCAGTCAATCATCCTCTGAGGTGTGAGACTGTTTGGTCTATAGTCGTTTGGACTAATGATTTGTCGGGTTTCGGAATAAATACCATATTCCATTCTCGCCATCTAACGGGAATATTGGATAACTTGGTGCAGCTCGTATAAAGTTTCAAATGTCAGTGACACCAAATGTGTAGTCCAATTTCAATTTGTTTTGGTCTTTATTTTCGTTAGAATCGAATATTACCACTTACATATCGAAATATTCCGCTTGACAATTTATTCAAAAATCAGACACTAACTAGTGGTAACTATTTTATTAGTTGTTGTATAGATCAATATTTCGGTTTCGAATTAAGAGTCACTTATGTGACATTTCCCTAATGTAGAAGAGATCATTCTAGGAGGTATTTCACATGAAAAATACCGCCTAATGATGGTCATCTAAAAATTTTAAAATTCCACATAAGTCGTTTTTCTTTTCAGCAGTTTTCAATAAACAAAACCAGATTTGGGTCACAAAAACATTATAACCTATTAATCATTACGTCTCCAACATGTTATTTTGAAGAGCAAACACAATGTGTTTGGATACAAGTATACTATATTTTTGCTAGAAGCTACAAACTCGTTATATTTGTATCCCAACAACAAAAGAATACAGATTTTTCAGAGAGTATTTTAGGTTAATTGCCTATGAAAACGCATTTCCTTTCGAAATCGCATCGGTATAAAAACTGTCACTGGATTTTAAAATATAAAGCGCACAGACCTTTACAATTTTCTATTCAACCAATCAAGTAATGACAAACTATGTTAAGTTCTAATTCTCAGTTTTAACTGTAATAATTAAAATTTTTAGTAGTTTCTGGTTTATTGCGGATTCATCAGAATGTAAATTTATCGATTTAGAAGATGCAAAATTAATTATTGTTTTTATTATGGACATGTTAATGAATACGAATAATAAAAGAATAATTTAATCAGGTTTAGCAAAGACTTTAAAATTTATTTAATTGCTTTTTTATCATGAGAATTTAAAACTTAAACAAGATTATATTCTTTTAAATAACAAACAAAATAAAAAAAATACCAGCATTCGAAAATACACAATATAAACCAATTGCTATCTTATATTTATGTTACTTTTTTACTACTTTAAACAATTATGTATGTTTCGAACGCACGCGCAAACTATTACACCTGGGACACACAGTAATCCAAGTGTCAAGTTTTACACTGAGAATTTTGAAAACTTTTCACTTTTATACTGCATTCGTCTCATCAAATGAAATTCAGTTCAAGAGAAATATTCAAGAGAAATAATTACACGATAGTGTACGAAGTCATTAGATTGCAATTTAACTAATCACAATGTATACAATATTAGTGTCGTATGAATGATTTATTTTAAGGTGCGTCTACGTTATATAAAACATGTCAAAACATTTTCAGGGATATTCTGCAAAAAAAATCGAATTTTTAAGCTTTTAGTACGAACATTTTTCTGACTTAAATGTCAGATTGACATATTTTAATCTTTATTCGATTTAATTAGTCGAACGTTAATACTAGATATGAAATATTTTGTAATTCATCATAAAACAAACCAAGGTAAATTTTGATGGGTGGACAAAATAAAATTTTTTGGTGAGTCGGTCTAATTTAAAGGATGTCTCAACAAGATTGCGCTTTATAAATTTAGTGTAATTTTGATGTGTTCACATCTATAGGCACTGGTAGGGCAATCTATCAAAGTGAATACATGCAAACAACATACAGTGTTGGCATCACATACGTGGTTGTTGTACAACAATAGTCTCTGCCTGAAAATAAGTATGATGGTATTGATGTAGCGGCAGCGAACAAACAAGCAGGTCACCCATAGTCTAATACTTATAGTAGACTTAATAGTTCTCTCAGCAAATTTATGACATTTGGCCTGGTGTGATATGAACGTTGGAGGTCGAAAAAAATTCCTTCAATAATACCAGATAGAGGCAATGCTACAAAACAACCAACAAAATAACAACAACGGTATTTCGTTTTGTGTGTTAAAATTATTGTGTTAAATTCTACACAAATGTATGCTACCAATAACAGTCAGTAAAAAAGTGTAAAACACATTTAAATTTCACAGTTTTTCATCAAAATGACATTAAAAATTGAAGTCAGAAGTTCTTGTAATTCCACCTGGTGTATGTCACTTTTCGTCAAACATCTCTCTATCACACCGACCGCACAACGAAGAGTGTGAAAAGAAACGTCAGATGATCCAAATATTCTCTCTAGTAAGATTTATTCTATAAGGTCGCCCATAAACTAATTTAAGTCTCTATATATTGATAATATATCGTGAGATAGTGGCCGTCGGTGGTGCAATGGTTAGTGTGCGCGGCTCTTGTACATGAGATCCTGGGTTCGAACCCGGCTCTGACCACCTTAAAATTTCTTTCGGCGGCGGTCACCTCGCATAGTGACGGCGACACTATCGAGTATCTAGCCATGAAAAAGCTTCTCAAATTACCGTTCGGAATCGGTGTAAAACTGTAGGTCCCAATCAGTGAGTGAAAACTGGAAAGCGCACAGCTCAGTGATTGTGAGAAGTTCTCCCCAGTCCCTTCATGGGATGTAATGGGAAACCATTTATTTTTTTTTTTTAGAGGCATCCTTAGACATTAGTTCCACTTCAATACATTCGATTTTGCATGAACATTTGGCAGTAAAAAAGAATTGTTCGGGTTGGATTCCACATAATTTGGCAATCGCTCAAAAACAGGCTCGTGTCGATTGGTGTAAGGAAATGATTAAAAAGTTCGACCATGCTGCTTCCAAAGACATGTATAAAATCGTGACAGGCGACGAATCATGGATATATGACTATGAGCCGGTAATAAAACTGCAATCGACCGTATGGGTTTTTCAAGATGAGCTAAATCCAACAAAAGTTGTTCATGGAAGAAAAACAGCGAAGCAAATGGTCGCCTGTTTCTTCGGCCGAATGGGTCATGTGGCCACTGTTCCGCTTAAGCAACGTATGACGGTCAATTCCCGACCATTTTTTTGCCGACAGTCTTTGGAGAAATTTGTAAAACCAACCACCAAAAGACGAATCATTCTCCATTAGGAAAATGAGAGCTCTCACACAGCTCGTCGAACAGGTGAATTTTTGAGCAGTTTAAACATCGAATTGATGACTCATCCTCCATACTGTCCTGATTTGGCACCCAATGACTTCTACTTGTTTCCGAATATCAAAGGTAAACTGCGTGGTCAACGATTTACGAGAGCGAAGAAGCAATTGAAGCGTTCAAAAACCATGTTTTGGTGGTGTTTCAAGAGCAATGGAATAACTGCTATGAGAAATGGTTTGAACGAATGCAATAGTGTATTGATTTTTGCCTTTTTAAACTACTCTTCTTCTTTTAAATATACTCTTCGACGAACAAATCAAGTAAATACAAATGTAAAACGAAAACAAATAAATTAAATCCAAATCAAATAAAACAAATAAATTTGTGTTTACTTATATTTGTACGAAGTAAAGACAACTTTTATGTAAAAGTAAAAAAAGAATAGTAGAAATTTTGTTCCTTATACCTCTTTCCCTACTAATAAAAGAAGCTGTTCTTGCATTATCGTGTGCCATAATTCAAACAAATCCATTAAACAAAATGCAAAATACCCCAGAATTTTAACAAATAACTCAAATATCAACTATAGTAAATTGAGAGTTTGTTTTTACATTGTTTTATTCTCTCATCTATTCAAGTTGGCCACGTCTACCAAAAAGTATGCGAAAGCACCAACACATTAAAACAATTTTTCTTCGCTACTAACACATGCTAACCGCATTTCTGGCAAAATATTTGGAAGATCTACCAGAAACTCTTCCTAGTGCACAAAATTTGCCTATCCACATATTGTATTCATATTCACATTCATGTATTCACATGTACACAATTTTTATTGGGTAGAATTGTCACGAGCATGTGTATTTTTCAAATAAGACTTCCTGGTAGAATACCAGGTATAAACCACGGTAGATTTTTGGTAGTTGGTTTGCAGGGTTACTGCATATCGATCTCATACAATATTTATTGTATTTGTTTCTCAACCCTAGAATGTTTTTTTGCAATAGCATAAAGCAAATGATCAAATTGTTACCGAATGTCTTGAAGTATTTATAATACGTACTCTTGCTAAGGCCTAGTATTGATCATCAAGGGGAATATGTTGAAAAACAATAAAGCCATTTTCGTTTAAAAATGTTTGTTAATGTTTGCTATTCCCGAAATATTAATAGCAACACTTACTCCCAAATTGTCTCCATTATTATTTTTGATGTGTTAACAACATCTATAGGCACGGGTAGGGTTATCTATCAAAGTGAACACATGCAAACAACACACAGCGTTCGGATCACATACGTGGTTGGCACTGTCATAACTTGGTCCATTCATAATTTTGATGTGAAACATTGATGCATTTTGAAACATATATGCTTCTTGTATTGTTTTATGTAATAACATTGTCGAAATGGTGCATTTGAAATATTTTATAAAGAGAATAAGACTCGTTTATGCTCTTTTACTCAAACACTCTACATGAGAGCGGAAAAAGAGTGCAATAAGTTCTCTATATTATTCGATACTTTTTGTCGTCGCTCTGTTTATGACAAAACAAAAAGAATTATTTCAATGAGCTAAATATTGCTTTATTTATTTTAACAATATTACATCTAAAAAAGAAAGTGCTAAAGCAAAAGAGCCTTCAGCACAAAAACTATTTTTTTTTTGTATTTTCCAATGTAACATTTACTAATGTGTTCATAGAAATCGAACAGGTACCGTGTAACAAAAAGGTGTTAACAAAGTTCGAACACTCATTGATTTTTTTTAAAATAATTTCCCTAAGTTAGTCAGTTAGTTAGTTAGTTATCGGTATATTTCACCTACACCTGCATTTCACCTACGACATCATTGACATTTTGGATGTTATCAACTATGGATTCGTTTGTGGTGAAAATTGTGATATATCGGACAATGAATATGTTGACTATACTTGATGAGGTTCGTCTGAATCCGCTGCAAGACTGGCACTCGACTACACTGTAAAAATAGTTAAGGTGATGATTTCAAACAATAAATATGGATCTAATTTTTAACTTCAATTTACGAGCAGAAATAGTTTAGGTAAATCCACTTATCTAATGGTTCAAAAATCATTAAAGTTTTGTGAAACTTTTTCTTTTTGAAAATTTAAATTTCCACTACCTATTCGTGTTCACCTACAATCAACTCTCTATATGTACGAATTGCAAACTTTTGATCAATTTACGTTTTCTCCACAAAGCAGCGTTAATTACTTCTACTAAGCGTTGAATTTGCTGTATAATTCATCAAAATCGCGAACAGCTCATAAACTTGACATTGTGTCAGAAAAAAAAAGAAACCAAAAGTACTGAATTGCAAAACTAAACAATTAAGCCGCTTGACAAGAGATACGCCGACAAGAACGTATGTATGTACATACATACGTATAAATACATGTGTGTTTGCAAAAATGTATGTATGTATGTGTGCATGTACTATTTGTACATAATCGCATGTATGAATGGCTGTGTGACGTTTTGTATATGGTTTCCTATATGACACTTTGCAATAATTAAGTATCTACTGTAAATAGAAATTAGTTAGTTATCTAAATTAACTAAAACGGAAGTTTATAAACTTTGAGCTACGATTGTATTACATATGGCTGTATTCGTGTGTGTGTATGCATGAGAACCAAGGATGGTTGAATGCACGCGTGTGAGAGTAGAGAGTCGACTGATATGACGTTTACTGGGCATTTGCGTATTCGAATTTTTGAAAAGCAATTAAGTTATACAGTGCTACAGTTAAAATATACTTCTGAATTGAACTAGTTGATGTTATGGGCCTACTTAAGGAGATTTCTTCCAGATGTTCTAAATTTGGCTGCAACAGAAAACACATTAGGTGTCCTTTCGAATGACATCAATATCATAAATATCCTGTATCCAGCAAATTCAGTTTTGTATTGAATACATTTATATTTAGGGCCAATGTCAACTTTGACCGATTCGCAGCCGCACTCTATTGTTAAACGGTCAGTGCCAAATTGAAATATTCAAATTATCACATTTTCGCAAATATTTTTGTATTAATTGTAAAGTCAAATTTTATTTATGTTTATGTACAGTTCTTGTACATTTATACCAAATGGTTGTACTTTGGTACACACTTTTTGTACTATTGTATACAATTTTCATAATTATGTGTGCACTTTTTATAGTTTTGCGTTTATATTTTATACTTGGACAACTTTTGCTTCCAATAGAACGGCACCACAGCCCACGCAGGCCGAGCCACGATCGCTTTATTGTGTTCTTTGTTCCTCGATCGTCTGATTGCGCCTGACTTAACCCCTCCAGACTTTTCCGTGTGGGGTTATTTGAAGTCCAATGCTTATGTCAACAAGCCTCAAACATAACAAAACATACAGGTAAACACATAAAATTTGGGCATCTGGACCACTGAGAATCCATGGATCATTCACGTAGAGCCATTACATCCACTCAATATCATTGCATGGTGCACCAGTTACGCCGGAGGTGTCATCGGGCTTAATTTTTTTGAGGACGCTGTGGGTCAAAGAGTAGAATACATAGAGTCTGCAAAAGCTGTTAAAACTTTGACTGAATGTCACGTCGCAAGTTGGAATTTCATCGAGTTGGGGTTGCAGATGACAAAACTAGCGTCAAACATAATTTAAAAGTCAGTATCATCAATCAAGCATAATATAAAATCCATTAGTATCAATGGAGCACAATTTAAAAGACATTAGTATCAATTAAACAGAATTTAAACCCAGTTGGCCTATCGCTCATTCTTTCGTCCCACGCTTGCCGTGGGTAATATGATTACTGTGGCTGGTGAGCGACAGAGAACCAACCTCAATGAGTTTCTATTGCCCCAAAATTTATGCATTGGGACTGTAGAACATGTGTTTTCAACAGGATATACACTAGTGATGAGCGGTTCCGCGTATTTTAAGAACCGGTTCTGTCGAGAAGAACCGAGTATTTTGAACGGTGCCGGTTCTAAGCAAATTGCTGTCCCAAAGAGGCTTACGTGAAATATCTTATTGTAATATAAAATTTGATAAAAATTCATATTTTCTGAAGAGCCCGGTTCCAAGAAGAATCGAGTATTTGGACCGGTTCTCAGCAAATTTCTGTCCGAAAAAGGAATAAGTAAATATCTTATTATAAGAATATAAAATTTGATAAAAAAATACACATTTTCTGTCGAGTAAGGATCCGAGAAGAACCAGGTATTTGACCCGGTTCCGGTTCTCAGCAAATTGCTGTCCCAAAAAGGCTTAAGTGAAATACCTTATTATAAGAATATAAAATTTTGATAAAAATACACATTTTCGTACAATCATCCAAAGGTTAACACTTTTGGTACCATTGGAAACGAGTCTTCTTATTCAGGAACCGTTTTACGGTTCTTTTCAAACCATTTTTCAGTTCCTGCAGAGCCGTTTTTACGGCTTTTTTGGAACCGTTTTCGTTTCTTTTGAACCCGTTTTTCGGTCCTTAAAGTATCGTTTTCGGTTCATTTTGACCCGTCTTTCGGTTCTTGTAAGCCCCGGTCCAGTCGGTTCCTGCAAAGAACCGGTTCTTGCAAACCGGTTCCACGATTCTGTGCATCACTAATATACACAGCATACATTGCTCGCGAGCCAGTGGGCATTTTGAAGAATGCGTTGCCGGGTCACCTAATGCCACGTTTGGCCGATTTGTAGACGCGGAAGAAAAAACGGCCCCAGAAACGGTCCACAGGAATGTGTTTGGACACAAGTATACTATATGCGTGACAAGCTATAAACACGTTACAACAACAAAAAGACAGCATTTTCAGTGTGTTCTCTATTCTTAAATATACTTCCAGTGCTGTGGAGTCGGAGTCTGGGATATTTGTAACAATTTGGACGAATGCGACTCCAATTCAGAACTGGCTTTAATATGGGAGCAAAATTGTGGCTTTAATATCGGAGCAAATTTTTTTTTTTTGCTAAAACAATACAAAAAGCATAAATGTAAGAAACGGCATCACTGTTTCACATCAAAATTATGAATGGACAAAGTTATGACAAAATGAGAGTACATAATGCGTTTTGAATCATTCGCCAGTGCTTTTGAGTCATACAATTCGTTCCATGAGTTCTCTATACTATTCAATACTCTTTGGCGACGACGACCTGCATGTTTGTTCACTGTCACTACAAATGGACCTTGTAATCGAATAATCCAACATCTTTGTGCAAAATTCTCATCATGCTAGTGCGTGAAACGCCGAGTTGTTGAGATCGATGGCAAGTCGATGTTCTTGGATTGAGTTGCACACTTTCGGCCACAGCAGCCACATTATCGTCGGTACGCACCGTACGATGACGAGGACCATGAGTGTTGTCCACTAGCCAGCCAGTCTCACAAACTTTTTGCACAAAATTGCGTGCAGCACACGCGGTGGGTGCTTCATTTCGATCAAAACTTATTTTCAACAAACGCACAATTTGGGCGACACAGCACTCAATTTGCAAAGAGAATGGAATTTTAAATAGAGAAGAAAATTTACTAATGGAGTGGAATCCCAGCAAAGAAACCGACTGATGCGCCTCGTTTATCAGCTCTGTATCTTACTCTCTTCGATGAATATTTCAATACACGAGCAGTTTTCTGATGATGTTACAGTACCTAACTATAGAAATTCCAACCATGTTTACATAAAATTACATAAAGTATGAAATAATCAAGTTATGACGCGAGATAGAAATGCGTTTGAGTGAATCGCGTCGACTTTTTTGGTTCTCTTCTACGAGGGTTTCTAAATTGCGCCGGTTGTTTCTTCTCTAAAATATTTCGAACAGAAAAAATCTATCAGTATCAACAAAACATATTATTTTACTAGTGTAATTAGCTGTGTTCGAGTACTTTTGAAGTAAAAATTATCAAGTAACTAGTTTTCAGAGCGTAAGAATGATTTTGCTCTCTGAGTAAAAAAATATCACAAAAAGTATGCGAACGACATCCAGTAAAAACATGCAAGAAATAAGAACTTCGTATGTAAACAGCTGATTTGCAATGTAAAGATTGGAAGAACCAACAAACGCAGTTCGAACAAAACATTACAAATCACCAAAACTGTATTCTTTTTTTTACAGTGTTTTATTTAACTTGCTTTGTTGTCTGTCAGTCTGTATTGTTCAAATCTAGTAACTCATTTTTAACACAGTTGCAGTTGACCAATCGAACTAAAATTTTGCACACTTGTCAGATTTGGATGACAATACAAAAATATGAAAAAAAAATTAAAACATTAAAAATGTATTTACTAAAAAATTAAAAATAATTAAAACAAAGTAAGTTACAGTGTTTTATTTATAAATGCACTAAAAACTAGAAAATAATTTTTCTCTTAGCCTCAATACGTATATACGTATACTATAAAAATATAGTACACAGTTTTCGTTTCACTTTTATCTTTATTGATTAATATTGCTGATGCTGAACATATGTCATTTGAATGGTACGTTGGTTAATAGTGCATTTAAAGATATACAAAAATTAGAGCCAAAACAAAAAAAAATTTTAAATGGACGAAAGTAGGTAAATTTTGAACAAAACTTTAAAACTTATTAGGTTTGGAAGGGTATTGAACTCAAACTATTATCTAAAATGTTTTGATGTCTTCACATAAAATGTGGGAAATATTATTACATTTAAGACAAGTCTATTCCGATCAAAATCGGTCAAGCGTATCAAAACTTTTAATCATAGAAGTAAATCAGGATTTTTGAACCATGCCTTTTTGCAGCCAAAAACCTTAAACGATTTTGCGCGACCAAAATTTTTCTTTTTTTACGTAGAATTAGAAAATATCTCTTTGACGTTTGGGAATAAGGTCTTAAGTCAAAAAAATGCATTTTGGGTTTTTGATTGGGTTTAACTCAATTTTTTTTTCTCTTTCGTTTGGTATTAATAACTTAAATCTAGCACAACTCCATCCAATCGTAATCATTTGCTCTTTAGGCAATAAGTCAGAAAATTTCATATATGTATAAATAATTTTCAATTTAAAATTACGAAAAACTACAGTTTCTGACTTAAGACCTTATTCCCAAACGTCAAAGATATTATCCCATTAACTTTTCAAAAAATTTTTTGGTCTAATGTATGTATATATTATATAATACATTTTTAATAGATTTTGACATAATTTGTAAAAAAATATTTTTAAAATTCAATATCGAATTATCCAAGTGTTTTTTTTAAGTTTTTCGATTATTATTTGGTTTCCTGTCAGTAAAACTAATTTTTATGAAAATATGTCTAAGAGATTTTTACCAATTTAATATATTAATTTGTTATATCTCGACAACTAAGTGAGTTATCGAAAATTCTCACTTAATTTTTTCATTTATTTCTTGATTTTTTTATAGGAAATAACCATTTTTGTGGCATAAATAAAAATTGTCGTTTTTAAATTCAACTTGATAACTAAACGAGTTGTGGAAAATTTTAATCTAATGTTTTCTATTTATGTTGACATATATTACACAAGAACTTTCCTATGGAACGCTTCAGACTCCTCAACTAATATCATACTCTCTAGCTTATCCAAACTTTAAAGGTCCACAGCTCCATAAATATGGTCATCCGACAATTATTTTATTGGATATTTTTACACAAAGTAAAAACTCCCTTACCCCAAAACAATAAATTTTTATTTGGAGCATTCAACCAGAACGTCTTAGGCTAAACTGAATTTGAGTTGCAAGCGAGTACTGGATTTAACCATTAAGAACTTTGAGTTTCTTCTTCTTTCTAACAATAATTGGCAAATATACAAAAATATTTATTTTATAAATAAATTGTTAAATATTCATTGTATAATTATACATTTGTTAATAATTACACAAAGTTGATTGTTTTCAAACGAATTTTCATACTACGTTTTGGTAAACAATAGGGGTCTTCATGAAAGCTCGAAAGAACCTCGTAAACTCGAAAACATCGTAAACTTGCACAGCAAACGTCAAAACAAACAAATTTCCCATACAAAGCGACTTGCACAAAAGTGGAAAGTTTTCGAGGCAAATTTGCTGAGCAAACCTGGAAAAAGAAACGTGAAAACTTTTGACATTTCAATGTCAATATTTTTGTATTGAAAAAAATAGAGACGGTTTTTGATTTATGTGAAAAAAAATAATATAATGGAATAGGTAAAGCATATACTTTTAATTTTAATTTGTTTATTTACTTTATCAACCTTTATATGACAATTGCTGCATAGAACTACTGAGCAACTTTATTTGGTGCCTCATGAAACGCTTCGGGGCAAACTTACGCTGAGCAAAAGTTCTATGTTTTCTTGTTTGCATGAATACCACTACTATTTGCTTATGTTTGTTTTTATATTTATTTTGCAAGAACAAACGGACCAAATTTGACAAGCATTTGCACACGTGCTGTCACATAATGTTCACACTGTCCAAATATTTGCCTAAGACTTTTGTTTCTGCGAACTCATTTGTGCGAACTTTTGTTAGCAAATATTTTGCCGGTCGGACGCATGACAAAACAATTGGTCATAATTGTCAGCCATTTTACGTAAAATATTTGACCGTCTGACCTTAGCTTAAGAAATTGTAATAATTTGTACAAATTATCATATTCTCGAACACACCTATTGACAAACTTGGAGAATTTTATATTGAAATTATTTTTTGTTTGTTTTTTTTTTAATGAAACTACCGATTTTTATCGGTAAATGTTACAGAATTCCGGTGCAGCATAGTAACTGCCTACATACGTACACAATCACTCACTGTACAAGACGAATGGCAATGATTTCATTACTATATCAACGAAGAAAACGAGACACAGATATAATTGCATAGACTTTGGATGGCTGGTAACCTCTGGTTACTAATATTATATTAGTCTATCGCATACAATAGTAAGACACTTCACATATTAAGTATTTTGTAGCATAGTGTAATTAAACACAGTTTCATTTAGCCATATGTGAATGTATTCGTGACAATCT
Source organism: Phaonia tiefii (assembly GCA_963931995.1). Lineage (NCBI taxonomy): Eukaryota > Metazoa > Arthropoda > Insecta > Diptera > Muscidae > Phaonia > Phaonia tiefii. The sequence goes on from OZ008370.1 coordinate 137,073,722, forward strand.
TCGATAATGACAATAACGGAGAGACTTAGAATATTATGCCAATTTTGGACAATGCACAGGGACGTACTTCACTTTACAAAAGTGGGGTCTCGTATACATTTGACCACATAGTTTGTATGGGGAAAAGCTTAAAAACGGTTAGCTCCCCATACAAAGTGGACGAAAAATTAGTTTGGCAGGGGATAAAAACACGCCTAGTTTAAGTAAAATATATAAATAGTAAATTCCGCAAAGGAATTTAAAGGTCCTTTGTATAAAAAACTGAAATAATTGACTGAATTAAAGAAATTAACAAATTGTTTAATATTGGTGGACTAATTTAGAAACACTTTGACCTGGTTCACACAGAGAAAGTTTACTCTCGCAAGTCCATAGAGTATTAGAAAAGAGCATAGAGTAATATATGTATGTACATAGCATAGATTAATACTTATAGTAGATCTACTAGTTCTCCCACCAAATTTATGACATTTGGCCTGGTGTGATATTTACGTTTGATGTTGAAAAGAATTGCTTTACTAATACCAGATAGAAGCAATGGTTCAAAACAACGAACAAAATAACAACAACGGCATTTCGTTTTGTGTGTTAAAATTATTGTGTTAAATACAACACAAATGTATGCTAACAATAACAGTCAATAAAAAAGTTTAAAACACATTTAAATTTCACAGTTTTTCACCAAAATTACATGAAAAATTAAAGCAAGAAGTTATTGTAATTCCACCTGGTGTATATCACTTTTCGTCAAACATCTCTCTATCACACCGACCGCATCACGAAGGGTGTGAAAGGAAACGTCAGATGAGCCAAATATCTTAAGTTGAAACACCAACGGATAATTACCGCTTTGGTCAGTTACACGCAAGATACGAGTGAAACCGAACGAATACCCGAGTTCAGGCGTATTGTGTGACTACGACGCCATCAAGTTACGCCTATTGCATGTAGGCGTTTTGGAGCAAGGGCGGCCACGTATTTTACCCTAATCTCGATTGACTGGATATATAAAATAGTCTATATGGCCCTTGTAGAGGTTGTCCTCATTGCACCGCTGGTACCACATTCAGCAGCACATTCGTTGAATCCTCTGCAGTATCGCGATATTGCATTTCCTTTCAACTGCCGTTCACCATACTACAAAGGCATATGTTAGTATTGGCCTAATTACGCTTCTATAGAGCCAATGTGTTATTTCCGGGTTGAGGCCCTATTTGGTTCCTATATACCTTCTGTATAGCGACCAACATATGTAGGCCTCATTGGCCCTGTGCTTCCAATTCAATTTCCGATCTAAGATTACCCCTAAGTGTTTAGCCTTATCGGATGTTTTAATCGTCAGTTTTCCAGGAATCGCTTCTCAAAATACCGTTCGGAATCGGTGTAAAACTATAGGTCCCAATCAGTGAGTGTAAAAAAAAAACTATAAAGTGTACACCTCACTGATTGTGAGAAGCTCTCCCCAATCTTTTCGTGGGATATTATGGGACACCATTTTTTCCAGAAATCGTGCCTCTTTAAACTCTGAGATTTTCGGTTTCCTTGTGAATAGACATATTTTCGTTTTGTCCGGGTTCACATTTAAGTATCTTGGCTGTGCCCAGTTGTACGCTATATTCAGTGCTGTCTCGTCCTCTCTGCATAATTGATTAGAATCATTTCCCCTAAAAGTATTATAACGTCGTCTGCATAGCAGACTGGTTTAAGTTCTTCATCGGTCAGCTCCCTTAGGAGACTGTGTATTATGAGGACCCATAAGAGTGGTGATATAACACCCCCCCACCAACCCTTGTGGTATTTCACGTTGTACCCTGTCTCTAATATTTATGTCATAGGAACCGAAGTTTATCCATCTGTTCCATAGCATATGATTGATCCAATCTTGTATTGCACGGTCCACCATAACGCTTATCGCTTTGACGCTTCCTCAATATCTATGCATACAGAGAGTGTGTACAATTTGTCATTGAGAGATTCCTCTATGTAGTGGGTTACTTCATGAAGTGCGGTTTCCACTGATTGGCCTTTGACATATGCGTGTTGCTTAAACTCAGCATATCGTCCGGTATTCCACTTTTCACTATGTCGTCCACTATCCTCTCCAGGGTTTTGAGTAGAAACGAGGTAACACTAATTGGTCTGTAAGCCTTTGCTGCTGTATAACTTGCCTTTCCAGGATTGGGTATAAATATTACCCTAGCCTCCTGCCAATTCTATGGTGTGTAGGTGAATTTTAAGCATGCGGTTAAAATTCCCGGCAAATGGGTTGTTATTTGGTCAACCTTAAGCCGGAAAAATTCCATCCGGTCCCGCCGCTTTCTATGGGGGGAAGCTCTTTATAGATTTTTTGACCATTTGGTCCATTATGATTGATGTCTAAATGCACTACAATTTCACATTGTCGTCGATCCCCTGTGGGTTCCGTGTTCGCATTTGGAAAATGTGTATTCATCAGGTGCCTTAACGTTTGTTCCATTGTCTCCATTCTCTTCCCTGTGTCGTCTACTACCATTTCCGCCTGGACGTAGGACTTAGAGATGCATTTTTTCATCTTCGGCATGTCCTTACGCTATCCACATGTTCACCGTATAGGAATTGCGTCTCGTCTCTCTCAATATTGCGTTGTATTCACTGAGACTTCTTGTATAGTCCTCCCAGTATACTGGTAGTTTCTTACGTGTGGCCCTGTTGTAAAGTCTACGGACTTTCTTCCCAAGATTAAGTATTTCCCCTCTAACCTGGGGTTTTTCTTAGGCCGATTTCCTTTCTCGAATTGGGCAGCTGTCTTCGAAAGACTTTACCAGTGCTTGTGTCGTGCTTGTCACTTTATCGTCCAATTCGTCCCCACTAGAGTATTCGAGTTAAGGGTGATCTAGTCGATTCCTCAATAGGCATCCGAACTTTGTCCAGTTTGTCTTGGTCCTGTTTCGAAAACTTATTGGTTTCGGTGTTGGCCGTGTTATCCTGAACCTTGCTCATGGGAAATGATTGAATCTTGAATCTCATCTATAAGATTTTCAGAACAAATTGCTATATCCAATACCTTTTCCCTATTTTTGTTGCCAAAAGTTGGTTTGTTCCCAATATTCAGTACAAAAACGTCGTTAGTATTCAAAAATTCTACTAGGGTAGTGTCTAACTAACTAGAATGGTTTTTAGACTTAGTCTGTCGTTAGTCAGGAGTTGATTTATAACAGTGTTTTCATTTATACTTTATACTGTCCAACACATGACCATGTCGGCTTTAACCAAATTAAATCCTTGATAATCATAATTGTTGTAAACCATCTTCAAAATTTGTTCTTCAAAATTTAATACGTATTTGCTCGCTTCGTAGTCACCCACATTGCACATAGTTTAGTAGAAGTATTGTGTACCAAAAATCTGTAGTCAGATGATAGCATGTGGCTACATTTTCGTTATGAATACGGGGGTTTAAGAATTCCAAATAGTGAAACTAAAAATGAATTTAAACCCTTTAGATCATGAAAAATTCATGATACGCTACTGACTTGTTTCCAGTCATTATACATATATAACATTAGAAGAACAGACAACAACAAAAACACTGGCTAGAAAGTGGACCATAAACTTGAAATTTAATACAAACTAAATGAAAACAAACTAAATACATACAAATCTAAAACGCCCACGCGGAAAACAATTGATGTTCATTGTACTTGTATCATCTGTCTGAAAAAGAGTTAAAAAGTCTACACATTTCCTACTATTACTGACCGTTTAATTTAAACAATTTGTCAAATATTTTTGCAATTTATTTAAAAAAAAAACACACAATTAAAGATAGCAGCTAACGATACTTCTCTTGCCATACAAACCGCGTGAACACAGAACAAACTACATTTTCTATATAGAAAAAAATACGGAATTGTTTTATAGAAACTATAAACATTTGCAGCTACGAGCATTCCAGATTCTGAGTCGTAGATGTGCAACGGCCAATTATTTAACACAATCCGGACATCTCTCGCGCTTCGACTTATCTAAGATCAGTTACGTGTGAATCAAATGTTTAATTATTCCTGCAACCATTAATTAACCATAGCAAATGATATAATTGCATAGCTACACTACTATTCGATTGCAGAAACAAATCCCCACCTCCTCCATTAATGCACCCAAATGGGAAATATGAATAATATTGGCAACAGAATTTATTTTATTTCCTTAAAGATTAAAATCGTATCGGTGCAAAATGCAATCCATGATAACATTTAAAAACTAATTCTTCTCTTCTAATTCGTTTCTTTTTATTTTAAATTTCAACTCTTTTTCTTCTAAAAAGTAAATATGTACATTCATACGTATTTCTAATGTAAACACGAAAATCGAATTCCATAAAAGACACGTTTGCAATTACAATTACACAAAAACACGTCTAATTATTGTAATTTTCGCTAGCATTTTAGCAAAATTATGTGATAATAAACTTGGGTTTTGAGAAAAAAAATGCCTTTGATCAAACAACTAAATTGTTAGACGTCACGTAGAATTTATAGTGACGTTGTGGGGAATGCAAAAATACAGGTACTTTTAAAAATGTTTAAATTATAACTAGCAAATGCAGCCGCACAATGGGGAGCATATTGCAAAGAAATCGAACCAATTCGAATAATACATATTACAAAAAGACAACGTTTAGCCTTATGAAGAATGAAAACCCACCACAAACAATTTTCTTTATGAAAATTATCACAAATCAAAACTATAAAAGATTGACTTGGGCTGGCTCGGAACATCCGGTAGTTTATTACCACATAAATCATTGATAATGTTAACAATTTAAAGTCTACAGTTAAAATGGAAAATGTATATCAAATTAATCTGATATTTTTTGTAAATTAAAGCAAATTTTCGAATTCATATTAAAAGCTTAAAGAGACTACGACGGTGCAAGCAACCGTCTCATTTCCTTTTGGTAATGGTGTAGCTATCAGTTTCCAATGGATTTAAGCTAAGCTTTAAGTCCAAACTTTTTGCCAGCTCGTCGACTGTTTCAATTTCTTTGCTTGTCAATCCCGACGGTAACTTTAAGTTGTGCTGTTCCTCGTCATCCTTGAAATCCCGCATTAGTTGTAGTATCTCCGTTTCCAAAACACCAATATCGTCTTCGTCGTCCGTGTGACGTTTGCTTGGTTTCGCATCACAATCCTTAATGATACCAATGGCCTTGGTCCACATTTTGTTTTCATTTTCTTTGTGTTTTTTGTAACGATCTTCTAGAATTTTCAATTCGTTACTGATATTTTGATTTTGAGGCTCCATACTTTGGGCCTTAATTAAGAGCTGGCGTGCTCTGGCATATTCGCCCAGCATTAGAAGGGCTCTGCCCTCCTGGAAGATCGCCTTACACGAGGGTTTATTGTGAGTCAAGTGTCGGATCTCTTTGCACATTATGCAAGTCTTTGCCGGGCAATTTGTTTTTATATAGCACACTGCCAAGTTGGTATAGAGCTTTAACAAGAATGGTCTCTGCTCATTTTCCTCCTCCTCGCTGCTTAAGTGGCAAAATTTAAGAATGTCAAGTGCTTTTTCAAAGGCTCTGCTAGCATTGCGGTGCATGCCCTGGCCAAAAAAGTCCAAACCTTTTAGGTGGATCTCCTTAACCTTCCCTATGACCATGGCATAGTTATTGCGATCTTCTTCGGGAATTTGCTGCTCAGCATTGATGTCACCGATCAAATTGTAGGAAACCAACTCTATTATAAACAGGCCATCTGCTTTTGTTTTGACTCGGGGTGGACAGCCCATTTCACGGAACAACAAATGGTAGGAAATAATAAATTGAGCATGTTCACCCTTGTGCATAGTTCGAACTGCTGCCTCCAAGCCCTCCAGCACTTCACTTCGTCCCGTGTAAAATGTGTACGAGGATCCTCTAAGGAAACTGGAATCAAATGGCGCTCCCTCACCCTCCCAATAAGCATTGTAGCGGATGCAAACACGAGCATTCCCAGGCACTTTGGGAGTGGTCTCGTCTCCCTGTTTCGTTACCTTTTTCCACATATGATCACTCAATTCCTGCATGTGCTGTTTCAACTCCCCGAATGGTTTTGTCCACGGTGAAACCAATTGGGTGCGATCGATTGGATTAGTGGCATCATCATATTCTTCTTCGTCGGAGCCTAAATTAAGCTCATCATATATCTCACTGGTGTGCCCGCCATCAAAGTTAGCATTAATCTCGAATGTAGTGCCGCTTGTAATCAGATCACTGAAAATAGACCGAATATGTAGGGGTTCAAAAACATTTTATGCTAATATGTTTGCACTTAATTATACACTTACTTTATGGACAAGGGGTCTTTAAGAAAATTGCAGGCTCCGGGTTCAGCTTCCTCCGTCATATTTTTCACTTTGTTGCCGCCAGAAATTTAATCTCAAGTTATTTAATCTAAAACACGATTAAGCGCGTTTTCTCTTTTGATCCGAATCTCAAATAAATTGAACGAATATACCAAAACTGTTGATGTTTTAGCGCGCCTTTTTCTTTAACTTGCTTTGTTTTGTTTATGTTATTCACAGCATCCACCACACACATGTGTTAAACAATAAACCACTGCATGAATTTCACCACTCTCGTACGCTTTAAACAGGGTACATTTATTGCAGGTGACGTTACTAAGTCAGTTGTTTTTGTTATGTTTTTATGGAGTTGGCGTACTTGACTGACAAATTCGTATGTATTTTGATTTTTTAATTTTTTTGGAATAATTTGCATACGTCTGTCTGCATATTTATAATTTGTAACAATTTATACGGCTTAAACCTGGAATAGGCCGGCACATAGAATAATACATTTATAGGAACATTTATTCGCTCAGTAAATTAAGTACTTTTCGAGTTCGAGTACTTTTCCAGTAAAAATTATCAAGTAACTAGTTTTCGGAGAGTAAGAACGATTTTGATCTCTGAGTAAAAAATATCACAAAAAGTACGCGAACGGCATCCAGTAAAAACTTGCAAGAAATAAGAACTTTGTATGAAAACAGCTGATTTGCAATGTAAACATTGTAAGAACCAGCAAACGCAGTTCGACCAAAACATTACAAATCACCAAAACTGTCTTCTTTTTTAACAGAAATACTTAAGATAATAACAGAGCTTTCAAAATTCATATTTTCTCTTAAAAAATAATATTTCAATGATTAATTTATTATTTTATATTGTTTTTACTTCCTAATTTTGTTTATTTACATAAAACATATGTTTTAAGACATATCTTATTACTTGCAAATTCTTACTTGCAAAAATTTCTCCAGTAAAAACTTGCAAGTTCTCTATCATCGAACTGTCAAAATAATCTCTCTCTTGCTCTCTCGTTACTGGCTTTTTGGAGTAAACGAACACTATCAAGTAAGAAATAGTAATAATTTGTACGAATTTGTACAAATTATCCAGTACGCGAACAGAATTATTGGATGGTGGAAAATATGGGTTCAATAATACAAGATAGTGGCAATAGTATACAACTGTCAACAAAGGAACAACAACCGAATTTCGTGTTTTTGTGGCAAACTAGTTGTGTTAAATACAAGACAAATGTATACCAACGATAAAAGTCAACAAAAAAGTGCAAAATATATTTAAATTTTTCAGTTCTACACCAAAACGACAGGAAAAAGTTAAGTGAACATATTTTGTAACTCCACCTGGTGTAAGGTAATTTTAAATTATTTGCTCTCATTTCCACAAACCTACGATGAAGAGTGTGAAATGAAACGTCAGATGAGAGAATAAGTTTATCTATGTGTGTATTATTCTATGGGTCGGCAACTCGACTTCTGCTCCAAACTATCACCATTGGATAGAACTTTTCATTTTAAGTAAAAAAAGTAAAATAAAAAAATCGGTGCCAACGCCTTTTTTCGGTGTTATGGGCCCTCAAAGTTCGGACATACAGGATGATACTACGAGTGTGGTGCCGTGTTATGAGACCGATTTCACTACTTTTTTATATAAAAGAAGTCGAAATAAATAAACAAAATTAAATAAATTTTTTCGATAACTGTCTTAGTTATCGGGATATCGGATGATTAATTTTTAAAAAATATCGCTTTTTCAATTTCAACATTTCACAGAAAAGTACTTTAAGTCATAATAGGAAGGAAATCAAAAAGCCATATATTACACAAATACTATGCTGAAGCCGGTGTTAAAAACTTTATAACACAAAAATACTATACTTTGCCGAAGCCGATGTTAAATTTTTTCCAAAATTATCGAAAAAGTCGAAATTCTTTAAAAATTCATCATTCGATATCTCGATAACTGAAATAGTTATCGAAAAAATTTATTTAATTTAATTTTTACTTATTTCGACTCCTTTTACACAAAAAAGTGGTCAAATCGGTCCTATAAGACAGCACCACACTGGTATTACCATCCCGAATGCCCGAACTTTGAGGGCCCGTAACTCCCAAAATAGGGGTTCCCACCGATTTTTTATTCACTTTTTTTACTTAAAATAACGTTCGTACACCCAAAAAAAAAATGCAAAAAAATTGGACGTGCTGATATATACTAGGTGTGTTCCATTTATACAAATTTTGGAAGATGTCTATTTTTCGGCTTAAGCCCGGTAATCAGTTTCTATGAAATTTTCATTGCCATCTGAAGTACGTGTATAAAAAAAACGAAAATTTTATGAACCGAAAATTTCGGTCACTTTTTATTGGCTTGGTAATCAGCTCTTTGCGAAAATTTCGTAGGTAAAATCAATTACCAGGTTCTTACGCTAAAGTTATTTCGTACGAAAACAATTGTTTGAAAACATTTTGATAATTTTAACCACCAAAAGCAACACGACATTCGTTAAAAATAAAATGGAGCGCGTGGAGGAAGTATAATTGCATATTTGCAAGCTAAATCAAAGATATGTGGTAACCAGAGTTCGTATTTACCCCCATGTGTAACCCATACACATCGCCGTGGGGAATGTGTAATGAACGTTTACTCATTACCCACAGGGTATGAGGAAAATAATGGGTAGCTACCCACGAAAATGGGGAATTACCCATCAAAGTTACCCATTACCCTCAGGGTAATGGGGGAAATAATGGGTAGCTACCCACGACGACGGGTAATGTGTTACCCAGGGTAACGAATCCCCACTTTTGATCGAAAATATGAAAAAGTTAGACAAAATTTCTATATCTGACTGGTGACTCTCCGCAACAAAATTTTCGGTTCAGAGATAAATTATACGGGGATTACGAATTTAAAAGGTTGGGCCAAAGGATGTATGTTTTAATACATACCTATGTATTGTGTTAACTAGCAAAATTAGGAAATGGAACGAATATAAAGTAACAAATTAAATTTTGATTTGGCATAAATCCAGTTTAGGGAAAACTCTTAGAATGGAATCAACATTTTACCATCGATATAGATTTTTGAGCTGAGCACAAATATATATATTTTTTTTTCGATCGGCCCAAGTTCTTCAGATATGGGCTTGCTAAGCTTGAGTGTATAACAGCCCGTATCTCTGAAACTACCTGGCCGACCTAGGTGAATTAAAGTCATTGGAAAGGTATTTTTAAGGTGTACTATTGCTACTTACTAAACACTTATTACTTGTTTTCAACCCATTGTGGAACAATAATAAAAAAATTTTTGTACCTCACTTTTTTCTTTAAAATGCGTATTTTTCAAAAATGGACCATGGCGTCGCTACAATTTCTCCATACACGGGTAATAGAGAAGATTCCATGCTTTCTTGTAAGGAATAATGCGAATCAGACACACTTAGAAGATCCGAGATAATTCAAATCAAAGTTTTGTTATCAAACTTCTAACATTATATTTCGTAAAAATAAAACAACAATACTATGCCGAAGCCGGTGTTGGACCTACCCTATAGGAGAAAATCCCTAAGCCTGGCCGAAGGCCTTCCTCGCAAAACGCTTTATAATACAAAATACCCGAAAGGAAAAAATCAATAAGACCGGCCTAAAGCCTTATAACCGCAACTTCATTATAACTTTACTATAACCGGTCTTGCAAGTGCTATACCTAACAACCTGTATATTACCTAACATTATACTAACAAATAACCTAGAATTTTTTCTATTGACGTGTGTAGAGGAAATGTACCGACACTACAGTTTTTTTTCAAACATATATATTATAAAGGGAAAAGTGAGGTTATAGAATCTTTTTTATTATTATTATTCCACAATGGGCTAATAAAAAGTAAAATATTTTTACCAGTATTCGTAAAACTTACAAATATGTTTCTAATGGCATCAATTTCAACCAGTTCGGACAAGTAGTTTCAGAGATATGGCCAACTATACACTCAAGCTTTTCTAGCCCCATATCTCAAGAAGTTTGGTCAATCGTCAACATTTCATTTCAGCCACTGTCAGGTGAAAAAAACGAAAACAAAAGAGCAATTGCCCCTAAACTAGATTTTTTCCGTTTTGTTCAACCAGCGGGGGTTGTTGTTTTAAATAATTACATTGCAAGTCAGGTGTATTCATACACACAAAAAAATAAAAAGTTTTATTGCATTTGCCGGCATAGGTAGTTTATTTTTATATGAAATTCAATAATAGACAATATATTGCCTATGTTAGTTGGTGTTTTATACACCAAAAATTTATCAATAAGGTTCGACAAGTAATATTTTTTGTCCATCAAAATTATCAAATCATGCTTTCATTGTGAAAAGGTAAGTCGACATAAATTGTGTGAAATATAAAATTATATTAAATTATTTAACTTTTTAGAATTCAACAGGGAAAGCATATCTCTGGGAAGGAAAGGCTTGTTGGAAAGGTCTTTAAGAGGCCTTTCAGAATCAAGTCAATTCGCCGAGATACAGAGCTTTCGGAAAATGGAAAAAAAATTCACATAACCTCAATTTGCTCAGCCAGATGGCAGGTAACTTATTTTTTCTCTGTTGGAAGATAGCCATACCTCTTACCTTTCCAAAATGAAAGCTCTGTATCTCGGCGATTTGACTTTTTTCTAAATCCGACCACTGGCTCAGAAGTTAGCAACTTTACCCTACTACCCTCCAACCGCCAATCTGAACATTTTGAACCCGCTGCAATTTCGCACCCTTACATTTTCGGACATGGTCCTAGTGGGCTTTTCTTCATGAAATGAGCCAAGGAATACGCTGGAGAAATTTGTCCGGAACTTCCTGAATCACCCTGTATATACAGGATACAGGTAAGAACAGTTGTATGGATTCTATTGTATGCAACAAATTAATATTATTTGTAATCTGTAATACAACAGATTTTAAAAGTTTAAGAGATAGCGACTTGAGGTCTAAATTAAATGATTGGAGACAATTCGAGAGAATAATGTATAAGATGGAAATAAAATTAAATCGGCAAATAACTAGACCTTACAACGTACGTGCAAGATGCCATCGTATTCTAATCTAATCGTACAGAAGATCTAAGCGAAATAACACATCTGCAAGCAATTACCGTAAGCACCGTGTGCGATATTAATCAATATAATAAAATCTTGTTTCACAATTCCTTGATAGTAAAAAGGGCTGTTTATGGAATATTAAATGCGTTTTTTAATTGCATATAAAACTTAAATTATAACTATAATTTAATGTAGTGCTGTGTACGTAACTATATAAACAGTTGTTACACTATACTTTTTTGACCAAAATAAATAAAAAATAAATATGTTAAATAAAAAAATAAGTAGTTTTATTTGGATAAATTCAATTATCAAAATCAGAACGGTTGGTATGATAAACAATAATAGGAAATTAAACCAAACAAAAATGGGCATCGAAATAGAGGAAATAGGAAATTTGCCACATCATTTTGGGTGAATTTACCACATAATTATTAGTAAATTTACCAAAATATTGTAGGAAAATTTACGCCTCAGAAATAGGAATATTTCCAAAAATTTGGGTAATTATTCGAACATAGAAATCACCTATAGTTTTTTATATTATTGCCTACAAAGCACAGCAAATGCCATGTTGCCCATGCCAGTAGCTGATATTATACAACATTTATAGGCAATATTACCAACATTTTTTTTGTGTGTAAAAAGTTATTTTCCTGAAGTTTTTACTGAATGTCGTCTGTGTGCTTTTGTGTACTGCGCAGTATCTGTACATCCTCTTTGGCAGACAAACCTGATGTTGATATACAATTGTGTTTATTTTATTTTAAACAATTGTGTTGAGTAAGGTTGAAGACAGAGGGGTTTCTTATCGTAATAACACCACCTTTTAAATGAACCTTCGCTCACTATATACTTTGGGTGTGTGTTAAATCAAAACTTTTTAGCTGTGGTAGAATGTTGTGAATGATTTCGTTTTTTTTTTTGAGGAAGAATGTGTGTTTAATTCGGCACAGAAAATAATGTTTATTTTATAAGTAGTATCTTTAACAGGAACCGAAATCAATAATTATTTTCGTTTTAAAAAAGGATGCATATAGAGCAATCGTACATAAAGTTGGTGAATAGAAAACATTATTCTTTCACCATGAACCATACACATCTGCCGTGATTTTTTGCTACGTTAAGCCCCGTATTCAGTCCTTACGAAATTTTCGTAAGAAATTTTGTAATTTATCTCTAAACGGAAATTTTTGTTATTTTTAACGCATGTGGTATTAGTTTTGTTTGCCGCTTCCATTTTAGCTAGAATATTCAAAAATCGAAAACCACCCCACCGGCTTTTTGAACGTACATCGGCCGTCGGTTTTCTGAAAATTAATATTTTCAAACAACTGGTTGAACCGGTTTTAACTGCCGATTTCACCAGATTTTTGTTTTTAATTTATACTGCAAAAATATTGTAAAAGCTATTTGTTGTTTGCAATTTTTCACAGTAAAAATTAAAGAAATTGGAAACACAATTTGAACGGTTCGATTTTATTTCTATAGACAATTTAAATTTAATTTTCGAAATTGTGTGAACTATTTTTACATAAAGCTTAAAAGAAAAAAAAAACCACATTTCAAAACGAAATATTTTATAAACATTTTGCATTGTTGGAAGTTTTCAATTTTGTTCTCACAAAATGAAAAGATTCGCCCAACATGTGTAATTAATTATCATATTTGTTTTTAACCATATTTTATTAATAACGGGTTTACTTTGTTAAATGAAAAAAAATCCAGGTTAGCTATAACCTTGTTCTCTAATCTTTGCCGTTACACCACAAAATGTAAGTTTAAATTTATATTTTAGGTGGCAATATTGTGATTCGACCAATTTATAGCAACTCCGGGAGAAGTTGTTTAATATTGCATTCACACTGCAGCGAGATTCTCTCGTTTGGAGATTTCGAGGGAATTATCAGCTGAGTATTGTATTGAAAAACAGTTGTATGGTTAAACGAAATCTCCAAACACGAGATTTCGATTTCAGTGAGTTCAGGGCTTGAAGCCCCGTAATATTCAGTTCTTGCGAAATTTTCGTACTAAATTCTTTCGATTATCCCTAAACGGCAAATTTTGTTACAGAGAGTTACAACATATGTCTGATTTAAGTTGTAAATATTTCATTAATAATACATCTTTGCACTCCATTTTATTTTCAATGCGTGTGTTATTACTTTTGTTTACTAAAATAATCGAAATGTCAAAATTCCGGTACCAGACAATTGTTTTCGTACGAAATAACTTTGGCGAACCAACCCTGTACTTGATTCTGCCTACGAAATCAATGCAAAGAACTGAGTGCCAAGAAAATGAAAAGTGACAGAATTTTTCGGTTCATGAACTTTTCCTTATTTTTTATACACGTACTTCTCATGGAAACCACAATTTCATAAAAACTGAATACCGGTCTTAATGACTTGTTCAAGCAATCACACTAGCACTTGCGCAATTTCGTTGCAAAATGACAACTCGGCAGCTGAGAATTATTTTGGCGCACTTACCAAAAAGAATGTTTCGACAAAAACGGAAAAGAATTTCTGTACTAATTTGTCTCAAATTCTAGTTGAAAAACATTTTATTTTATGCTTAATCGTTATTGGGGCATATGTTTTGAACACAAATATAAATACTCTTTCAATTACATACAATATCTCAAAAGTTATTAAGCATTTACTGAAGTAAAATTTTCTGGTTTTGTGGCCCATAGCCTCCTTTTGCTCTTTTGTTAGATGCCCAAATCCATGCTTATTATGTAGACTGCCATATGGTGTAATCCGGTAACTCATACGGCCCGTGCTTGCTTAATCCGAAATTGTAAATTTCGTGGCAGCGTGAATAAGGCATAAGTTTTGAATGCAAAAGTTGACGCATACGAGAAACAGCGGCCTATGCACCAGAGTAATGAAACGTTAAAAATTGTGATGTAGATCAAAGTCGATACAGAATATCTCAGAATGGGTGAGATACATATATCGAAAAATGGATTTCGGAATCAGGAATTATATATCATCAATACCTAACTCAATTTTGCTTAAAATGGCTTTTAGGCCTAAATAATTCTCAGCTGACGAACTGTTTGTTTACAAACATTACCATGAGTAAAATTTTCGTCCCTGACACAATAACCAACATTTTGTTAGGAAATGAAAGAAAACAATCAAATAAATGATTGGTGCATTAACTTTAACATGAAACACTGATTCTAGGCAGTTTATAGTTTCTTCTCAATAATCCATGTTGATGAAAACTTAAAATTTCAATTTGATGAATGAAGCGGCATACAATTGTTTTAGGGTGGGTTTACATTAGCAATTATAATTGCAGCAATTGTTAAGTTTATAGGAGAGAGAGGTGAAAGGGGTGTAACTGGGAAAAAACTTGCACGTACATGCAATTATCTTGCAATTCCGTTTTGATTTTCATTCGCAAATAAACGCCTATTGCAATTCCATAAGAGAATCACAAACAATTGCTGCAATTATAATTGCTAATGTAAACCCACCCTTAGTTTTTGTTGTCATTTTAGTAAGTCTGGTTCTAGACGTGCAATTATAATTGCTGCAATTCTTCATGATTCTCTTTTGGAATTGCAATTTGCTTTTACACGCACGCAATTCTGTTTGTGCAATTCTGGTTTTTATTATTGCTGCTTCTGACATTCGTATAAATCTGAGACCTATGCAGATTATTCGTGGGAAATTTTTACGAATGAGAAAATGAAAAGATATGTCAAATTATTCTGCAGCTGCCATTACTAAAAAAATATGAATGAGAAGAAGTGAAAGAATTGCAGAGTTCATGCAAGTTTTTTCCTCGTTCCATTCTTCTTA
This sequence comes from Phaonia tiefii, assembly GCA_963931995.1. NCBI lineage: Eukaryota > Metazoa > Arthropoda > Insecta > Diptera > Muscidae > Phaonia > Phaonia tiefii. The sequence continues at coordinate 137,088,961 of OZ008370.1, forward strand.
CATCTCTCTCCAATGAAGTCATGAATTGCAGCAATTATAATTGCACGTCTAGAAACAGACTAACCACATGTTCAGTGGACGAAGCCGACCCATAATTATTAGCGGCGTTGCAGCAACAAAGAAATGAATCGACGGCGGTTACAGAGTTTATGTTAAATGTGATTTTTTCGGCAGACGTTAATTTTAGGTAGAGTTCAAGGAGTTATCGATAAAATATTGATATTTCGTCCACTCATAAAGATATACATATCTGATACACTTCATTTGAAGCAAAACACCACAGTGTTAACATCAACTATTTGCGCTTGCAAATGTCTTGCACCAACTACTTGATTGTTTACAGAAAGCAAAAGGCAAGAGAGGAGACACTGCTGAAAACATTTGTTATGCACGCGTTCACACATAAATGCATATACATAATTACACAAACAAGTTAACAAAAATTTGTAGAAAAAAAAAACTAAGCACTCACACTATGTAATCTGTAGTTTTCCGCTAATCTCTTCTTCGTTTGTTCCCACCGATATTTTATTTCGCGCTCTCTGTTTTATCAATAACATCAAATTAAGTTTGATTTTCAGTTTTAAAAACGATCATATGTAAAATTTTTCTTCAGAGTTCAAATCCGTCTGATAATCTGAACTCCACTTTAGGCTCACCCGGTTGGATATGTAACAAATTTTGACCTTTTTTTTTAGTAATTCGGGCCTTTAATATCGGCTTAGTCGATAATATCGGCTTATATTTTAACGGCCTTATTCATAAAAAGTTGTCATGGGTCTGTTAAAGGTTTAAGAAGGTAAAGCCCAAAAATTGTATTCATAATCGAAAAATTCCTCTGTTAAGAGTTATCTAACGTCGCCATTTTTGTTGAACGTTTAACCCTTCTTTAAGGCTATTTTATTCACATTAATACACAAAAAATTAAATATTTTACATTTCACGCGTGCCGAACTTAAATATGTATTTATGCGATACAAACAATTGGAATTATTTTGTGTATATTTGCAGCGTTTATAGTGTGACATTATCCTGCTAAGCAACCAAATAGTTTCGTTCCAATTTTTATAATTTTTAACCAAAATAAACTTTTGTTTACATAGTGATGTAACGGGTCCGCCAAATAACTTTTTTTTTTGAAAATGCTATAAAAAAAACTACTGAATATTTTCTCAAATTTATTTTTTTATTTGAAAGTACAATCCTTCCGGTTAATAATGGAAAATAATTGCATTCAAATGGCTGCCTCGGCTGGCCATGGAGTAGCCTACACGATCGGTCCAATTTTTAAGCACATTATCGATTGTGTGCAGCTGTATTTCACCAATGGCTTCACGAATATTGTCCTTTAAAGCGTTAATTGTCTCTGGCTTGTCGGCGTAACACTTATCTTTGAGGGCGGACCCTTTATATAAAATCAAAACATTGAAACTACAACCTATCATCCGGATTTATAGTCGACTACCCAAAACTGAAAACCAATTCTATATGATTTTATGACTCTTCTTCCAAATTTATGAATATAGAAAATATTAATTGATAGTGTTGAATAGTTATTTCCATAAATGTTTAAAATTTTGCAAAAATGCATTGACGCATTTAAATAAAAAAATTTTATTCGGTCTATCGGTTATTGTTCATCTTGTTTTTACATCACAAGCACTGTGAGAATGCATAAAACAGGGTTGTAAGTCAATTATCTGTTCCCTAGTTAAAATACTCATTATGAATACTGTTATAATAAAACCTTCGCCAAATCTTAAATCTTTCAATAACTGATGAATGCTTTAGAGCTACATTAATGTTTTTTTATGAATAAGGCAGTAAGTCTACGCGAGCCTTAATGACGGCGGCGTAAACTGCAAAAAATTATATACCTACAAATTTTCTGCCGGCTCCGTTCTAGTGCATATACGCAAAAAAGAGTAATAAGTTAATGTTGTGGAATACATAAAGCAACTATGGCATAGATAAGTGAGATAAGAAAATTTACTCATGGAGTGGAATGCCAACAATGAAAACGAGTGAAGCGCGTCGTTTCTCTGCAGTCTATCTTACTCTCTTCGTTGAATATTTCAATACACGAGCAGATTTCTGATGATGTTATTATATTTTAATATAGAAATTCCATGCATATTAAATAAAATTACATAAAGTATGTAAAAAGTATGAAATAGAGTGAATCGCGTCGACTTTTTTGGTTCTCTTCTACTAGGGTTGCCAAATTGCACCGGTTTTTTCTTCTCTACTGTGGAATAACAACAGCGTTGTATATGACAAATCAAGTAAATTTCAACGAAACTCGTATCTCAATTTCATGGGGCAATACATGAGGCAATACAGTGGGAATGTATATTAAGGTGGATCGAAAATCATTTTTTTTTATTTTTTGGGGTCCAAACGGGACTAAAAAGTTTGGTTTTCAGGTAAGAAAGAATATGCTTCAAGATGGGGCCCAACCGATGAGTTTAACCCGCGCCGCACGGGCAAAAAAAAAAAAATTTGTTATGAAAAGTTTAATAACTTCGTCAATTACTTACAGATTTTTAATAACGAAAATGCGTTTTACTCTACACTAAACGGGCTTTTTTAGTAAAGGAACACCTGGTAGACCCTTCTTACAAAATAGTGCATTTAAAAATCGCCAAAGTTGAAAGTGTAACAAACAATTTAAAAATTTTTGAGTTTTCTCGACAATTACTCACAGTTTTCTTAAGTTTCCTTAAATGAAATATACATTACTCGAAAGGCCAAACTGTTTTCTTTCTAAATCTTGGAAGAAACTAGAAATTAGTTAATAACTGTCTAAGTTACAGCTTTATAAGTGAGCGAAGATATGTAAAACCGTCACAGTGTTATTTATTGTAATAATCACAATAATAGTAGGACTGGAAATAAAAGTCAAAAAATTAATTAATTCATACCAGTCTTATTTCAGATTGCGAAGAAGTCTCATCCCTGCCCAAATTGTGTGTGAAAATTATTGTTTTAATTTTGTGTGAAATTCAAGCGCCTTGTATAATATATAATATAATATATAATATATAATATAATATTTTTATATAAATTAATGGTGTTTGTGTTAAGTTTTTGGCTTTGGTGTGTTCTGACTCATATAGTAAAATTTGATGGCTAACAGTTTTGTAGAAGATTTCATCACCGCCCCGCCCCGCTTTACGGGTGTTTTTTACGATTTGTTACAATATAGGACAAAATTAAAAAATTACCGTTATGCGAAATCTTGTATGGGGAATGGGAAGCTCTTGATGTGGAATTTTAACAGGTCGGGTTTGAGAAGGGACCCTTGGGCACCGCTACCGCACAATTCTGGGGGCCTGCAAATACATGTCAGCACAGCAAGCTCGAAAAAACACATCGCTGCAGTATAAAATATGATACAAAATGGCTTCAGATGACTCCCACAAGTGGAGTATGCCCATTGTTGGCGCATTATCGCTGGTAAACTTTCAGGTCAGTATGAACTTTCGTTAGAACCTCATATACAGGAGTTCGGTTTACTTCGCTGTGATATATAATGTAACATTCAAGGAAATCGGCCAAAATTTTCTTTTGCCCTTGCGCTCCGGGTTAAAGTCATCGTTTGGGCCCCATCTTGAAGCATATTCTTTTTTACCTCAAAACCAAACTTTTTAGTCCCGTTTGGACAAAAAAAAAATTTTTTGATCCACCTTAATGTATATTAGTTGTCAAAGAAGAGACAAAACCAAGGGGTACCGATGAGACAGCTGATCAAGTAAGTACTTGGGGAACTTATAGCAAATATGGGTTCAAAGAGGAAATGGTGATAGGTGAGTGGGTTGCGTTGTGCGATTATCATTCTTTTGCCCAAAAGTGCAAAGCACATCAACTGGGAGTCAATTTTGCCAATTAAATCGATTAAAAATGGGATGTTTAGTGAAAAACATCAAAATGTAATGAAGTGTTAGGGTAAAATTATTTGTGAAGATCCCAATTAACACACAAATTGTTACAATTAAAGGTTTCTCTATATGTTTTCCGAGTCTTCCATGGACATAAAACATATGTTGCAAACTCTTGTTACTACTCGGTGGAAAAAACGTTTGTGTAACGTAGGCGTTCATACAATTATAAAGACAATAAACTTTTAACCGCCGTCAGTGTCGTTTCGGGTGAATGTAATATAAATTACCAAGATCTCCAATAAAAATACATTTTAACAAATTGTGCGGTCTTTTCTACTTTCTATTCTGTTTTAATTTTTTCACAAATTACAAAGAAACTTCACCGATTTTGCCGCTTACATCAAATCATTTGCTGAATTTACTGTCTTGGACGAATTAGAGACAGTGGTGAAGACAGTGACGATGGCAGTGAGACAAGTGTGAGTGAATTAGTAACCAAGGTTGAATGTTTTGCTATTGTCTCCCCATAACCATAAAGTAAAGACATCTAGAGTAGCGGTTTGTTACAGTAAATTTATGCAGTTTAGGGTGGTTGCTTTAATAATACCAAATAGAGGCAATTGGTCAAACTAACCAACAAGAAAACAGCAACTGAATTTCGTTTTGTGCGTTAAAATTTTTGTGTAAATCCACCACAAATATACACTAACTATAAAAGATTTTAGTTTTATTATCTGATCTTTAAGATGTTATGTTCTTTAATAATTTTTCCGTTTAAAAAAAATAATAATAAAAGATATACGATGAAAATACGTTTAAATTCCACAGTTTTTCATCAAAACATCATTTAAAATGGAAATGAAAATCACACCACGAAGAGTGTGAAATGAAACTTCAGAAGAGAAGAATGACAGTTCTAGGTGACATTACTCTATGCCCAAAACTCTCTCGGGTAAAGGGCAAGTAAGGCCCTTATTTGGTTGTCGTACGAAATATTGTCATTTGTCTCTAAACGTAAATTTTTGTCTGATTTACCTTGCAAATATTTCATGTATATTTTCTCTTCGCCCTCCATTTTATTTTTAACGTATTTTGCTTGAATCCCAATGTCAAAATTCCGGCACCAAACAATCATCAAACAATTGTTTTCTTACGAAATAACTTTGGTATAACAACTGTTTATTTGATTCTGCCCACAAGATTTCGATTTTTTGAAAAGTAAACGAAATTTTTGGTTCACGAAGAATGTGTTATTTTTTTGGGGTACTTCTAATAGGAATGACAATTTGGCAAGAATTGAATACCGGGCTTTATTTATGAAATTTTGAACTTTCAAAGTCAAAGGATCAAACCATTTGTCAAATTCAATAAATAGGCTCCTTAATTTATTAGCCTGTAATATAGAACTCGTAAATAGATTACGGGTTTCGCGCAATTTCTGTTTACAGCTTCGATTTTCCTTCGGCATTTGCACTGCAATAGACATCTCTTATTTCGAGATTTGTTTTTGTCGAACATTTGTTTTTCCGTAGAAAAAATCAGCTGTTATCAGCTGAATGCAAGATTTCGATTGCAATGTGAACTTAGTTTAACTAACAACTGTTTTCCTTGGCGGATACGTTAATAGTTCCTGGTAAGTTTGGGTGATTTCCTGCAATCGTTATTGCGATCTGCCTTTCCAAAGTTCTGTCTCTCGTTTCCCATTAAGCACTTGTAACTTGTAAACAAGCTGTAGTAAAATATGTTGTTTTATTGTTAATTGCTTGGAGAATTGAATAGTGTCAATATAATTTTCAATTTATTGTCGGCCATAACAAACTACCTGTATTCCATTTGTTAATAAAAATTATTAACTTAACTAAATGCATTTTTTGCGCCGTCATAATCAAAGATTTATTAAATTGTCTGGCAAAATGTTAAAACGATTACCTGGAAATCATATGTTGTATAGAAATATACACATTTGCACAATATTGTAAAAAAACTAAATTAAATACTTGCACGTCATCGAAATTTGGAGTAAATAACATCGAAACCAAACAATGAAATTAAATTATTATAATATCAAACTGAAATGGATGAATGAAATCGTATTATAACTCGAATTGAAAAAGCTGGCAAAGTGAAAACCCGATAGAAAACCATATAATTTTTGTTTTTTGCTACAAAAATGGTCTTCAGTCGGTAAATGATGAAAGTTAAAAAAATTAATAATTAATGATAATTTTTCATTACTACAGTGTTATTTTAAATATTTAATGATTCTGATCGCCTCAGCTGTTTTTTGTGTGTTTTTTTTTTTTTTTTACAAAATTAAAATATATTTATATTATAATATAAAATTATTTAATGTTAAAATTAACGCCAAGTGCACATTAAGAATAGTTCTGCGCTAAGGTGCACCGTAGGCCTAGTTTCCTTTGTGCAGAGATGTGTTTGTTTGATCTTTGAAAAGGAAAGTTTGAAAACGAAAAATTTTGCTGCGGCGAGTTACCACCTATCTTTCATTTACCTTGAAAATATTTCATTTGCAATTCCTCTACGCACTCCATTTTACGTTTAATGTATGTGGTGTTACTTTTAGTTGTTAAAATTATCGAAATGTCAAAATTCCAATCCCAAACAATTGAAGAACACGAGTCTGAATAGTGGATATGAACCATTTTGGGCTAAAATGAGTTTTATGAAGTTTACTATTCGCTGCTACTTTACGCATCGTTAGGTATGAAAACTATATATACTGGTTCGTTATCATACATACATACATATATGTGTATAAAAGTTCTAAAATCATTGTTAGCAAAAACATCTTAATCAATTAGATATGAACTGTTTTTTTGTTCTCCTGTAAAATTACCTTTCTGGTTCATATCCACTTTTCATTCTCACGTCTTCAATTACACTGTGATAGTCGAAAATATGAACTTCGATGAATCCTTTTCGAACTATTAGGGGGGAGTCCCCTGAGTGCGAAAGTACATTTGGAAGTGTCAGATTGGCTCCAGTTTTTGAGAAATCGGTATATATGGATATAGCTAAGTCTGCGCTATTTAAACAAATTTTACCGGCCGTAGGCCAATTTTTTTTTTTGGCCTAAAAGGGATTAAAAAGCTTATTAAAATAGAAAAAACAAATGTTTGCGCTCGGTCCAACTTCTTGAGATATGGGCCTTTAAAGCTTGAGTATATAATTGGCCATATCTCACATATTTATGGTCCGATCTGGTTCCGGTGAATATCATTACAAAGACCATTAAAAACTATTTAAATCTGCATATAAATATATTACATTTTATTAACCCATTGGGGACAAATTTAAAAAATACGATTTTTTAACCTCACTTTTTTGCTAAAAATCTGATTTTCTCAAAAAACAGCCCTAGTAAACCTATTTTCTACCTAGACTCAGATTGTAGGCAACACTTCAGGCTTTGTTTTAAGGTATAATGCTTCGCATTAACCCTTCTAAGACCGAAGATATTTATGTTCAAAGTTTGAAATACAAGAAAAAATTAAATTTTTCCAAATTCTTCCAAAATTTTTCCAAAAAATATATAAAAGTCCAATATTTTGATTTTGAAGCTTAACTTGAGGCCTATGCTAGGAAAATAAATAAAATTTTGGAAAAAATTAAAAAAACTTTAATTTCTTCTTGTATTTCAAACTTTGAACATAAATATCTCCGGTCTTAGAAGGGTTAATACGAAGTATTATACCTTAAAACAAAGCCTGAAGTGTTGCCTACAACCTGAGTGTAGGTAGAAAATAGGTTTACTAGGGCTGTTTTTTGAGAAAATCAGATTTTTAGCAAAAAAGTGAGGTTAAAAAATCGTATTTTTTAAATTTGTCCCCAATGGGTTAATAAAATGTAATATATTTATATGCAGATTTAAAGAGTTTTTAATGGTCTTTGTAATGATACTCACCGGAACCAGATGGGAACATAAATATGTGAGATATGGCCAATTATATACTCAAGCTTTAAAGGCGCATATCTCAAGAAGTTGGACCGAGCGCAAACATTTGTTTTTTCTATTTTAATAAGCTTTTTAAGCCCTTTTAGGCCAAAGAAAAAATTGGCCTATTGCCGGTAAAATTTGTTTAAATAGCGCAGACTTAGCTATATCCATATATACCGATTTCTCAAAAACTGGAGCCAATCTGACACTTCCAAATGTACTTTCGCACTCAGGGGACTCCCCACTAATAGTTCGAAAAGGATTCATCAAAGTTAATTTTTTTTCGGGTCAAAAACTATCACAGTGTTATCAAACAATTGTTTTTGTACGAAATAACTTGGGCCGAAACAACCCTGTAATTGATTTTTCGTGCATACATCATCTGTTTTCACATAGAACAATAAACTGTTATTCCCTTAAAATCTCGAAAGTCAGGATTTCAGATGCGAGCACAATACAGAGTTATATTAAAATTAAGTATGTGTATAAAACATTCATAATTGACAATGGAAAAAATAAATACAAATTATTAAGATTTAGCTTTTTAAATACCATCACACCAAACCCAACACCCTTTAACATGATAATGAATACAATATATGAATATAAAACAAAAAAAGGAGAATAGTTAGTTACCTTTAAAAAAAACTGATTTTGTGTGACAAGAAAAAATATTTCAAATAAATAATTATGGAGTAATAAAATAATGATACTAAAACGACTAATACTACAATAGAAATTGTAATTTTTTATTAACAAATAACGACAGCAACAACAACAATGGGGCTATAAAACAAACAAAACATTGTTACAATAATTGTAGGGATTGGGTAAAGTTGATTCTCACACGATAAACGGCAAATAAATTGACGGAATTTTTGCGTCATTTCGTTTGGGCAAATTCACACATGATTAATTTGTTCGCTACTTTAACGAAATTATAATATATTGGGATTTTTTTTTGATTTTGACACATTAGTAAATTTTTAAATTATTTAATTGATATTAATAGTTGTAATATAGTGTGCAGGATGGGATTTTCCGCAGATGAGATTAACGGGAAATTACAGTTTTATTTATGGAAAATATCAACATAAAAACGTTCATGGGAGCTTTATCATATAATTATTACAATAATGTCGCATTTAGAACGCAGTTTATCGCGGCCAGATTAGCGATAACATTGTTCCTTAATCTTTGCCGTTTACTTTACCCCCTTTGAGATTAAATTGACATTTCCGGTGGCAACTTTGAGCAACTCCGTGCCGAGAACAAATTATCGAAGACGGCGGCACAACAGAAACATTAAATTGGTAGCTCTTGGTTTTACCAGTTTTGTAAAAATTGTGGATGTGTTTGAATAACTGAACATTTAATAATGGATTAGTAGGTCAAATCCGGAGAGCCGCTTAAATCGGTAAACATTTTAAACCGATGTGAGCCAATTATGTCGGCGGCGGCGTGAGCTTCAAAACAATTTTCGATCGGCTTCCGTTTGTCAAACATTTAATTTTTTGTGTATGTTTTTATTATTGTTGCAGTTTGTTATACTTAGCAGAGTCGAATCAAGTTGTACACTAGTTTAAAATGAGTTTAAAAATAAAAATTTAGTTTTTACAGATTAAAATTGTATGAGTACAGAATCGATGAACCGATCCAGAAAAACCGGCTTTTTACAAGAACCGAAAGACGGGTCCAAAAGAAACGAAAACGGTTCTTTAAGGACCGAAAAATTATTCTATAGGACTTGAAAAACGGGTTGAAATGAACCGTAAAACAGTTCCTGAATAAGAGGTCTCGTTTCCAAAGGAACCCAAAGTTTTAACCTTTGGGAGAGGGTACGATAATGTGTATTTTTGTCAAAATTTATATTCTTATAATAAAATATTTCAATTGAGTGGCTTTGGGACCACAATTTGCTGAAAACCGGAACCGGTTCAAATACCCTGTTCTTCTCGGAACTGGACTCGCCAGAAAATGTGTATTTTTATCAAATTTTATATTCTCATAATAAGATATTTCACTTAAGCCTCTTTGGGTCAGAAATTTGCTGAGAACCGGAACCGGTTTAAATACCTGGTTCTTCTCGGAACCGGACTCGACAGAACCGGTTCTTAAAATACGTGAAACCACACATCACTATTTGAAAGATAAGCTTTTGAAACAAAATACATACATTAAAAATAAAAATCTGACATAACCGTTAGTAAAAACCCGGTTACATGGTTATTTGAAAATGCCAATTTTCAGAAAAAACGGCGGTCGGTGGATGTCCAAAATACGCTGGATAGGTTTTTGTACACTCAGTATTTCTTCATCGCAAACGAGTTACAGTAACTCGGAAGCAAAAATAACCAAATAAACGAAAAAAATTTGCGACCACATGTATTTTCGGTTAACGTAAACAAGTTATTCAAGAGAAAAGTATCAACTTCTGATTGATGTCAGGTATGTTGTAACATAATTCTTTCTTCGTTAAACGAACTCTAGACGATGACAATTCGTGAAAGTTGCACTCTAGATGTGGTGAAACGCCATCACCGTCTCGCGCATAGTCTAATACTTATAGTAGGCCCAATAGTTCTCCCACCAAATTTATGACATTTGGCCTGGTGTGATATTTACGTTCGATGTTGAAAAGAGTTGCTTTACTAATACCAGATAGAGGCAATGGTTCAAAACAGCGAACAAATAAAACAACGGCATTTCCTTTTGTTTGTTAAAATTATTGTGTTAAATACAACACAAATGTGTGCTAACAGTAACAGTCAATAAAAAAGTTTAAAACAATTTTAAATTTCACAGTTTTTCTCCAAAATGACTTGAAAAATTAAAGCAAGAAGTTATAGTAATTCCACCTGGTTTATGTAATTTTTCGTCAAACATCTCTCTATCACACCGACCGCATCACGAAGAGTGTGAAAGGAAACGTCAGATGAGCCAAATATTTTCTCTACTAAGATTTACTCTATGGTCTCGCGCATAGACGAATACATACATAGATACATTTATTCTCTCATCCGACGTTTCATTTCACACTCTTCGTCGTAGATTTGTGGAAATGGGAGAAATTACATTTAAAATTAACTTACACCAGGTGGAGTTGCAAAATATGTTCACTTAAATTTTTCATGTCGTTTTGGTGTAGAACTGAAAAATTTAAATGTATTTTGAACTTTTTTGTTGACTTTTATCGTTGGTATTTAACACAACTAGTTTGCCACAAAAACACGAAATGAGGTTGTTGTTCCTTTGTTGGACGTTGTTTACTATTGTCTCTATCTGGTATTATTGAACCCATGTTTTCCACCATCCAATGTTTACTTTCCACCGTACCTATGGCGTTTAATTTATTGAGAGAATAAATGTATCTATACCTATATTCGTCTATGGGTCCGACCTTGTCAAATGTTGTTTATACCAACTTCCAAGATGTATCTAGTACAGGTGGAAGGTTGTTGCCGAAAACTACAACAATTTCCCCCGCTATAACCTGAAAGAAATACATCTTGGCAACTTCGAACAGCTGAATTTGACAAGGTCGGCTCTTGAAATAAAAACAAAATGCCTACTGTTTACTCAAAATGTTTTGAATTTCTTTTTTTGTGGAAGAAATACTCTTTTTGTAGATATATATAGTGGCTTATAGTACGAGACGAATCAATAAGTCCGTGACTTTTCGAACTTCTCTCGTAGTTATATGAATTGCAACACTGCTTCCATCAAGTACCACCTGTTAGTAGACTACTGTCAAATTTCGAGCAAGTTCCGTCATTTACTTTGCGTTTAACAGCTGTTCAAAACATACAACCTTGTGCATTTTTTTAAAAATGGAAAAAAGTGAATTTCGAGTGCTCATTAAACATTACTTTTTGCGAAAAAAAACCGTCAATCAAAGCAAGGAAAAGCTTGATAAATATTATGGGGACCATCCATTTCAATGGTAAAAAAAAGTGGTTTACTGACTTTCGTTGTGGTCGCACAAGTATAAATGACGCTGAACGTTCTGGACGGCCAATTGAGGTCAATACACCCGAAAATGTCGAAAAAATCCACGATATGGTGTTGGTCGATCGAAGAGTAAAAGTGCGTGAGATTGTTGATGCCATAGGCATTTCATATGGCGTGTGGTTTCGATTTTAAATGACCGTTTGTTCAAATGGGTGCCGCGTTTGCTCTCAATTGACCATAAACGCAATCGTGTGACAACTTCCAAGGATTGATTGGAATTGTTTAATTGGGCTACGAATTTGAACCTCATCCGCCATATTCTCCTAATTTAGCCCCCAGTAACTACTTCCTATTTCCAAACCTAAAGAAACGGCTCGGTGGAAAGAGATTTAGCTCCAACGATGAAATTATTGATCAAACAAATGCCTATTTTATGGACGTGGAAAAATCTTATTTTTGGAAGGGATACAAAAATTGGAGAAACGTTGGACTACGTGTATTGAGCTAAGAAGAGATTATGTTGAAAAATAATTTTTTTTTGCAAAAAAAAACTGTGTTTTATTCAAAAAGTCACGGACTTATTGATCCGCCCTCGTATTTTCAAATGTTTCCTTTTTTGTGTAGTACATATTTCTATGTTTTTCCAAAAATTATTTGTATAGTGAACACAATTATTCAAAAGTGATTAACCCATATTCAAATTAATTATTTAATCATAGTTCTGGTTAGCCAACATTTTTGATTATTCAATTAACTGATCAATCACGATATCGATTAATCAAAATTGTATTTAATCGATTAATCGCACATTCCTTATTTTGGATGTACAGGTTTATGAATTTGAAATTACTACGAGGCAACAATACCAACCGAAGCCACAAACCTACATATAAAATACATAAAGCAACTATGGTATAGAGAAGAAAATTTACTCATGGAGCGGAATGCCAACAAAGAAAACGAGTGAAGCGCGTTGTTTCTCTGCTCTCTCTCCTACGCTCTTCGTTGAATATTTCAATACACGAACAGTTTTCTGATGATGTTATTGTATCTAAATATATAAATTCCAAGCATATTTAAGTAAAATTACATAACGTATGTGAAAAGTATGAAATAATCAAGTTATGACGTGAGAAAGAAATGCGTTTGAGTGAATCGCGTCGACTTTTTTGGTTGTCTTCTACTAGGGTTGTGCATGTACATCCTTTTTGTAAAATACTTTAAAAACAAAATTGCCAGCAGTCAAACAAATTCATATTTCATTACAATTTGTATTCAATTCCACAACCTGCATTTTTGCATTGCTTGTTCGCCTGATTGAAATTCAACATTTTTTAATTGCCATTGCGAACATTGGTAACTCATTTGCATTAGAGATAAAGTAATGGAAATTGAAATCCAATGCAAATTCCAAAAACCCAACACTGCAAAATAAGTATTGAAAAATTGTTCTTCGTAAACATTGTGAAATCCTTCATAGATTCTAGGAAAGAAATATTTCATAATATTTATGTAAGATTTTCATAGACACCAGGAAACGAAGTTATGAGTGGAATGCCAACAAAGAAAATGAGTGAAGCGCGTCGTTTCTCTACTCTCACTCTCTCTGTTACTCTCTTCGTTGAATATTTCAATACATGAGCAGTTTTCTGATGTTGTTATTGTATTCAACTATAGAAATTCCAACGATATTTAAATAAAATTACATAAAGTATGTAAAAAGTATGAAATAATCATGTTATGACGCGAGAAAGAAATGCGTTTGAGTGAATCGCGTCGACTTTTTTGGTTGTCTTCTACTAGGGTTGTGCATGTACATCCTTTATGTAAAATACTTTAAAAACAAAATTGCCAGCAATGAAACAAATTCATATTTTATTACAATTTGCATTCAATTCCACAACCTGCATTTTTGCATTGCCTGATCGCCTGATTGAAATTTAACATTTTGTAATTGCCATTGCGAACAATGGTAACTCTTTTGCATTTGCATTAGAGATAAAGTAATGCAAATTAAAATCCAATGCAAATTGAAAAATCCCAACACTGAAAAACATTAAAAGAGTACTTACAATTTGTTATTCGTAAACATTGTGAAATCCTTCATAGATTCTAGGAAAGATATATTTTATAATATCTATGTAACATTTTCATAGACTCCAGGAAACGAAGTTAAAGAAACATTCTCATAAATTCCACGAAAATACATCTAGTGAGTTTGTGTATAACATCTATGAAATACTTTTATAGATTTTATGAAACCTGTCATAGATTTGGAATGCATCTTTATGAGCCAATGTAATGCATATAACTAATTAAGGTCTAGTCAGATCAGGTCTCCATTCGCGACCGTTCTGAATGATTCTTTTAAAAAAATCAACATGATATTCTAATCAAGGCAGCCAAACACAAGATAACGAAAATTTCAATGATTCGTCAATGTCGAATAAACCTTCCTCTTTCAACTAGGACACCAGGATGACTTCACCGACCTATTAACACACCAAGATTTCACGTTAGAATGAAACATGACAGCACAACCATTCCCTCTAATATCAAGCAAAGTCTTAGAACGTAAAAAAATATCTCACGATCTCATCAATATCTTGATGGAAATAATAATAAGAATTACGGTAATAACCACGACCGGAACTAACAGCGACAAAATCGTTTAATTGGACTAATAATTACTTATACAAGGTGGCGCAAAAGTAAACTTCCGATGTTTTTTGGCTGTAATTTAAAAAAAAATTAAAAACTTTGATTCTTCTTGTGGATTATTTTTATTTGGTCTTTTAATTTTTTTTACATCAAGTCGAGAATATGATGTCATGTAAATGGCCGCCGCCACAGTTGATTGTCATTTGAGCCCTTTTTATGACATTTTCCATCACTTTGGCCAAAACTTCCGGCGATAGGTCCTCACATTCTTGACGGATATTGTTTTTAAGAGCTGCAAGAGTCTGAGGCTTGTTGCCATAAACCCGCGACTTCAAAAAGCCCCACAAAAAGAAGTCTGGAGCGGTCAAATCAGGCGATCTTGCTGGCCAGTGCAAATTGCCAAAACGGGAGATTAGGCGCACGGGAAATGCATCCATCAGCATATCGGTTGTGGCACGTGCAGTGTGTGCCGTTGCAACGTCGCAGTGTTCCACCAGTAGGCGTTGGACGGCCAGGAAATCTGAGACGAAATTCACGTTGTGCCAAAGTCACCGACCGATTATTGGTCAAATAAATAGTCAGCAATATTCCGCGTTCTGGAGCAGTGTAGCGTAACATTGTTTATTAACGTGTATTTCGCATGTGTTTACTACACAAATGTCAAAACAGAACTGACATTAGGGGCCAATCGCAAAATTTATAGCATTTTCTGATAGGAGGATTACTTTTGCGCCACCTTGTATATATAAAAAAAAATAGTCAGTCCTAATATGGCAGATATTGATGCATAATTTAGAAACAAGAACAAGTATTTTGAGAAACTGGAATTGATTCGTAACTGAGGACAATAGTAAGTTGATTATTATCCAAAATTTCTGAGAATTAAATGTTATCGATTTCAAATTATTTATTAGTTAGTAAATTAGTTTATTTATTAGTAAATTAGTTATTAGTATTGCTAACAAAGTTTCCATTTTGGTTAAATCATGATCTCTCACTTTCTAGTTAGATACGAGTACTTGCACGTCATG
The DNA here is from genome assembly GCA_963931995.1 of Phaonia tiefii. NCBI lineage: Eukaryota > Metazoa > Arthropoda > Insecta > Diptera > Muscidae > Phaonia > Phaonia tiefii. The sequence goes on from OZ008370.1 coordinate 137,104,446, forward strand.
CAAAAGTAGGTATATTATATTTCTAGATCGATAATAACCGGTAGCGGCATGAGATGCAAATATCATTAAAAATGTATGGCAGTTGCACCCATAGATTAATTTATACATAGATTTCTCAACTCGCTCATCGGTTTAATGATTGAAGGGAAGAGAACTTGTAGAAGTTGCAAGTTTGAACGTCAAGATACGAATTTTCTCGCTGAGGTTTGATAGACACAGTTGAAATTGTTACTGAGAATGTCTAAAATATGTAAATATATGAATCGTGAGTGCACAAAACTAAAAATCGAGGATTTTGTTCGATGTTGCCGACAGAAGTTCGTTTCCTCATTGAAGAAGCGCAAAGTGAAACGTCAGATGATATGGATAACAAATATAAAGTATACATAAATTAATCTATGGTTGCACCTGCAAGGTCGCTCTAGAAACTTTTAAAATTAGTAAAAAAATCATAGACAGTAGCTATTTTTGAGAGAGTAATATACATTTTACTCTCCCTTAGAAAATATCATAGATTATTTTATACATAGATTTCTCAACTCGCTCATCGGTTTAATGATTGAAGGGAAGAGAACTTGTGGAAGTTGCAAGTTTGAACGTCAAGATAAGAACTTTCTCGCTGAGGTTTGATAGACACAGTTGAAATTGTTACTGCGAATGTTCAAAATGTGTAAATATGTATTTGAACATCTTGAATGCACAAAACTAAAAATGGAGGATTTTGTTCGATGTTCGCACAAATTGTTGTAATTAAAAAGCAAAACAGCTGACAGAAGTTCGTTTACTCATTGAAGAAGCGAAGAGAAAAACGTCAGACGACATCTTTATATATAAATTAATCCAATCGACATCCAGTAAAAACTTGCAAGAAATAAGAAGTTTTGTATGCTGATTTACAATGTAAACATTGGAATAACCAACAAACGCAGTTCCAACAAAACATTACAAATCACTAAACTGTCTTCTTTTTCAAAAGAAATAGTTAAAGATTAGTGAAATAAATAAATAAATAGTTTCCCATTACATCCCATGCTTCTTGCAATCAGTCAGCTGTGCGCTTTCTACTTTTACACACACTGATTAGGACCTTGCAAATATATGTATGCTACTTTGTTTAGGAACCAAGACTTCTCTCGACGGACTAAAGTCCAGCTATACCAGACTCTCATTTTCCCTGTCTTGACAAATGGCTCCGAAACTTGGGTCATATCGCAATCGGAAGAAAAACACCTGAGTGTATTCGACAGAAAAATTCTCCGTCAAATATATGGTCCTGTTAGAGAAAACGGCGAGTACAGACGTCGTTGGAACCAAAGATCTATAAAAGTTATATTCTGACGTGGACATAGCTAGGCGAATCAAATTAGGCCAATTGCGTTGGCTAGGCCATGTTATCAGAATGGACGAAGATGAACCAACGCGAAAAGTTTTCGATAACGTACCCGATGGAAGCAGGCAAGGAGGACGACCAAGACCCCGCTGGAAATACCAGGTAGAAGTATCCCTCCGTATCCTTGGTGTTACCAACTGGCAAGAAAAGGCGAAGGATAGAGCCAGTTGGAGGAATATGTCAAAATTTGTTTAATTAATATGTGTAAGACATCTGACGCCATGAGGTTGTAAAGTAATCAATAAAAGTAAAGATTAGGACCTACAGTTTCACACCGGTTCCGAACGGCATTTTGAGAAGCTTTTTCATGGCTAAGTACTCGATAGTGTCGCTGTTACTAAGCGAGGTGACCGTCGTCGAAAGATATGTGAGATTGTCAGAGCAGGGTTCGAACCCGCGTTCTCATGTACAAGAGCCGCGCACACTAGCCATTGCACCACCGACGGCCACGTTAAAAATTAATTACAGAGTATTCAAAAATCATATTTTCTCTTTATAACAAAATTCCAATGATTAATTTGTTACTTTGTATTCTTTCTAATTCCTAATTTGGTTTGTTTACAAAAAACATATGTTTTATAACATATGTTTGAACTTGCAAATTCTTACTGGCAAAAATGTAGCCAGTAAAATCTTGTAAGTTCTTGATCGCCAAACTTTGAAACTAATCTCTCTCTTGATCTCTCGTTACTTCGTAGAGTAATACATATCTAGAGTAAATATCTCTCTCAGCAAATTTATGGCATTAGGCTTGGCGTTATGAACGTTGGATGATGAAAAGAATTGATTTAATGACACCAGATAGAGGCTTAAAACAAAACATTCAACAATAAAACAACAACAGTATTTTGTGTATTAAAACATTTGTCTTAAATACAATACAAATGTATACTAACAATAAAAGATAAACAAAAAGGTCCAAAATACGTTTAAAAATCACACTTCTCCACCAAAACGACTTGGAAATTTTGCGTCAACAATTCTTGCAACTCCACCTGGTGTCAGTCGACTGTGAAATGAAAAGTCAGATGAGAGAAAATTTGCCTCTATATATGTATTACTCTATGCGTTACTTTTTTTTTGGTGTAAACAGACAACATCCAATAACACTTTCTACAAATTAAGTGTGTTCTAGAACTTTTCCAGTAAAAATTATCAACTAACTAGTTTTCGGAGAGTAGTTTTTGCTCTCTCAGTAAAAAGTAGGTCTTACTGCGTACTTTTCCAGTAGAAAATATCCAGTAATTATTTTGAGAGAGTAAGGTAAATTTTATTCTTCCAGTAAAAAATATCACATGGATGCACATGCCAAAGCTGGCTCAAAAATTTCGTTCCGAAAATTTTACGATTTCAGGTTGATTAGGACGAAATCAAAACCGTTGTCGAATCTGACCGATACATTGCTGTTCGAGAAGTTGCAGACAAGGTAAAGGTGTCGCACACGACCATTGAAAACCATTTGAAATGGCTTGGACTTTTCACAAAGCTTGATATTTGGGTTCCGCACGACCTTAAGCAAATCCACTTAACAAAGCGGTCAGCACTTGAGGTAAACGCAACAGTTTTGAACTGCATTGTCACTGGAGATGCAAAATGGATTCTTTACAACAATTTCAACTGAAAGAGAACCTGGTCCAAGAACGATGAATGTGCTCAAACTTCATCAAAGACTGAACTGCACCAGGTTCTGTTGCATAATTAGTGGGATTTTAAGGGAGTAATTTATTTTGAACTGCTTCCTAAGAACCAAACCATAAGTTCTAACGTCTATTGTCAGCAATTGACGAACCTTGATGGGGCACTGAATGAAAAACATAACCTGAATTGATAAATCGCAAAGGTGGGATTTTCCATCACGACAACGCTAGGCCCCACACACACCTTTGCAGACTCGGCAAAAAATATTACAGCTTGGATGGGAAGTGATGTCACATCGACCTTATAGTCCTGATCAGGCATCTTCGGATTTTCATTTATTCCACGAACCTGCAAAACATTTTGAATGGAAGGGGATCTACAAATCGAGTTGTTCGAGTATATAAGTATTTGTGGGACGGACCAGTCATTCTATGAATCTGGGATCAAAAAGATCAAACTAATGCAGACGTTATTGACAAAGTGGCACCTACATTATAGATTAAATACAATTATTTGAATAAAATAATTGAAAATAACTTTGAACGAAGAAAACCGAAATTACTTTCTTGCCAACCCAAAATTGTCTCTTTCGTGTTCTTTTCGTTTTGAGTTTCTCGTTCCCGTTTCCAAAACGAGTGATGAAATTCAAAGGAACTGTGATCTAAAAAACGAACTTGATCCCTTACCCGAGAGGAATCAAAATACAAACTCTACTATACTGACCAAAATCGAAACCTGTCAAACTGATAAACAAGTTTTTTTTCTCTTAATCATGTACGGGATACATTTCGTACATAACGAAAGCGGCAATTTTATGACGGTTAACCGGATTTTACTCAAATTGTGTAAAAAATCGTCAAGAATTTGATTCTATTTTTAAATATAAATATGATTTTCGAATTTTAATTTTATGATTTTGTTAGTTTAGTTAACTTATGAGAAAAAAGTTCCATACTATTATAAGCTTACAAGGTCAGTAACATTTTTCTAATGTGATAATTGATTGGATTTTGTTGGAATAATATACAATTCCGTTAAGCACACTCACTGGCATGACTAGTTTCGAACAAGATCATCATCTGATGGCTAACTACTGTGCCCGAGTTGATAACATCGGCAGATCATAAATCGTATATATACAAACTCAAATATGAAATTAACATATCGGGGTTTTAACGACAGTACCTCTCAAGAATTTCTTTCTTGTTTTACGGAAATTACATTTTATTGTTTTTGTAATCAAAAACAAGTTACAAATATAATATTATAAGTATATAGAATAGATTTAAGCTGTTTTTAAATTCTTATTGTAGTTTTATTAAATAAAAATAAATACATATTTTCCCAACACATCCTATGATGGGATAGGGGAGAGCTTCTTACAATCATTGAGCTGTGCGCTTTTCAGTTTTCACACACTTATTGGGCCCTACAGTTTTATACCGGTTCAGAACTGTGGTTTGAGAAGCTCTTTCATGGCTTATTACTCCATAGTGTCGCCGTCACTAAGCGAGGTGGCCGTCGTGGTAAGAAGTGTAAGGCGGTCAGTGCAGGGACCGAACCCATGTTCTCACATTAACCGTTACACCACCGACGGCCATATAGTTTTATTAACACTGATTTATTTTCGTTTTATTAACACTAAATTTTAAACTTACGAGGTTCTGTCTTCAATTCATGCCACAACGATTTCTCGACTAGAACTAAAAACTTTTAGAAGTATATAACAAAACTGATTTTACCAATAGATGTCTCTGATTTTTCTGAATAATTTGAATACAAATGACAATTTTCGATTTTTCTCCTTATGAGGTACTGTCGGTTAACCCTCAACATGCGAATTAGTATCGATCGAAGATCCCTAAGTACCAATACACACTGAAAAGTCAAAATATCCCAACACAGCGACAGAAAGTTTTTTCCTCCATGTTCTTTTGTTCCCTTGCATTCTTGGATCTTTACAGTTCTTTCAGGCGATTTTAATCTACACCACAGAGTTGTATTTTCCTGTGAGTACAGCTGTTTGATAGCTGTTTTCGAATTTGAATAAAACTGTCAAATTTCAAAACAAAAATTTTTCAAATTGTAACAATCATTCGAAGAGTGGTCAGAAAATTTAAAGAAATTGGGTCGGTTATGGACCGTAAGACTCCTGTACGTCGACGTACCAGTTGGTCTCTTGAAAACATTGCTGCTGTAAACGAGAGTGTCGCCAAAAACATCAATTCGGCATCGTTCTCAACAACTTCAAATTTCACGAAGCCCTACGCAGCGAATTTTGACAAAACACCTCCACTTTCATGCGTTTAAATTTCAGCTTACTCAGGAGATCAAACCAGCAGACCATGGAAAGCGCCGGTAATTCGTTCAATGAGTAATGGAGCAAAGTGATGTCAATGCCAATTTTTCAAAAAAAGTCATCTTCTCCGATGAAGCGCATTTCCATCTGAATGACTTCGTGAATACACAAAAATTGTCGAATTTGGGGTTCAGAAAATCCTCATGCAATCTATAAGAAACAAATGCACCCACAACGAGCAACTGTCTGGTGCGGAATTTGGCCAGGCGGCGTGATTGGGCCTTACTTTTTTGAAGCCGAAATTGCAGGGACTGTGAACGGCATTCGTTCCAGGAAGATGATAGCGGAGTTCTTGTATGCTGATCTGGACGACATGTGGTTTCAGCAAGACGGCGCAACCTGCCACACCACGCATGAAACAATCAATTTAATCCAGCATCGATTTCCAGAACAAATTATCTCAAGAAATTCTAATGTCAATTGGCCACCAAGATCGTGCGATTTAATGCCGTGCGATTTCTATCTTTGGGGTTTTGTGAAATCTCGGGTTTATGCGAATAACCCAGAAACAATTCCTGAGATCAAATCCGAGATCCAACGCGTAAAAATGAGATACAGCCACATCTCTGTGAAAAAGTCATGGGAAATTTCATGAAAAGAGTGAAGGGCTGTCATCAGAGCTGTGGGAAATCCGTTAAAATCCAATAAAAAAAGCACAACTACCTCAAAAAATACGTGATTTTATTTTAAAAGGAAAAAGTGCATTCCTACTGAGACACCCTTTAGGTGCCAAATATGAAAAAATATGGAATTTAAATAGGATTGTGTGGAAGCCGGGCATTGATACAGGAAATGCTCCAGCGTTCTCCGTGCACGCCCTGCACTCATTATTCGCCACTTGCCCAATACGGTACAGTTGGGCTCGTACGCCCGAGTGTCCCGTGAATACTCCCATCATCGTGCACATTTCAGATTTTTCCAGCTTCAGTAAACCTTTTGTTTTCAACCCAGCAGGGTTTCCAAATAGGATCCTTGTCATCCTGCCAATGTTTCCTGATTCCAAAGGGCTGGGCTCTATTGGCCATTTGCACCCATTGGCTCAAGTCATCTTCGTCGCCTGAAAGGTTGCGCGCTCTCCAGGCTCACCATATGAAGCTGTAAGAATGTTTGCACGCTCATTACCGATAACTACACTGTGTCCCGGCACACAGATGATGTTAAGTCTGCCGTGCGTGGAATAATCATTGATCACCTTTTTACATCGCATAACTTGCCTTTCCAGGGTTGGGTGTGAATACTGCCAATTCTTTGGGGCGAAGGCAAATTTTAAACATGTGGTGAAGAGTTGTCATGTGGTGAAGAGTTGCTATAAGGTTAACCTCATGTTCTAGGATAGCCGTTTAGATCCAATCCGGCCGCGCTGCTTTGTATGTGGAGAAACTCTCTCTAGCGCATTTGATCATGTGGCCCGCGAAGATTGATTGATTGATTACACTGTACAACACATAAAAAGTAAAACATATCGTATTATGAAAAATTCCAGGTTTTCTGTATCAATGCTTGCCTCTTGATATTATAGTCGGATGGGAAGACATAAAATCTTATAGAAAATCGTGGGACTCGGATATTTTATTTTGTGCTCTCTATCGGAATCTGTTTGATTGTTTCGTGTGTGCAAAGTAGTGCTGTACAGTGTAATCAAAAGAAGCATTAGTAAATAATGATTTATGTGCATTGATAATTTTTTACGGTGCACAACAAGTTGAATTTTTTTGTACTGTCTCATTGATAAGTGATTTCATGAATTTATAATTGTTTGGGTTATAAAATATAGTTTGAGGGGTTTTATGCACAAAAAAGAATTAACTTTAAATTTTTTTACAAAAATAAAATGTAGAAATCGTGTTAATTATCCAAGATGTTTTTTTAACTATATATAAATATATTTTTTACATAAAGATCATTTGATTTATTACAGAAGAGTGAGTTCGAAAGAGGGTATGTGTTCTTTTTAAACACTATTAATCTTTTTTTTACAGATCAGTTAATCAATTTCTGGAGCTTCTGAAAAAAAAGTTTATGTTGGTCATGCAAATGTCTTCCCTTTCTGAAAAACAAATTTCAGTTGAGTTTGTATAAAAGGATATTTTTGTATTGCGACTAGAGTACGGAATGATGACCGGTATGTCTGCGCAATAGCGTACGATATCCTTCCGTATGGGACGAGAATGTGGATCCTGCATCTGAATATCATGATTAGAAGCAAAGTGGGCAAATGACAGACCACCAGGAACTGTCCAGTCAACAACACGTTAAGTTCTTATACTGACGGTATCCTGGACTCACGTGAATATGGTCCACACAAGTCACTTGGATGCTTCCGATAGTGATATAAAGTGTACTGCTTCAGAATCGCTATCAACGTCAGTGGTGCAAACGGCTAGCGCTTCTAAATAAGAATGTGTGATTGTTCCTCTGACCACGCTAAATTTCCTTCAACAATTATTACTTCACTTAGCGACCCATTCGGATCCGGTGTAAAACTGTAGACCCCAAACAGTGAGTCTAAAACCATAAGCTATTGTGAGAAGCTCTGCCCTGTCCTTTCATGGGATGTAATGGGAAAATGCAGCAGCATAATTAAGTAATGAGTGGCTTATCCTCTTCCTTTTTACTACAATGGATTAATTTTCCTGGCCCCTGCAATAGCTTTCAGGCCCTTGTTCCTGGAATGAACCTTTTTCTTTATATACTTGTCGATGTTGTGTTTGGAGAATGTAAAAAGTCTGTCGAATACAACCCCAATAATTTTCGGATTTTGCTCCGTGGGAATTGCTTTATCATTGACATATGTATATATTAAGATTTCTCCTACCTCTATCGTCCATGAAATACAAAAGGGCCCCTAGATTTTGACAGAAGCCTTAAAATCTGTTCCTGCAAGAAGTCAGTAATGGTGGTCAGATTTTGAGAAATATATGGTCAAGATTTACGGCTTATGAGACAATGCAATCTTGTGGGGGAGCAGGGAGTTTAGAAAGATACAAAGTAAAGAGTATTGACGATATTGAAAAGAATGGGGGATGACCATGGGTGATACAAATGATAGTGAGTGGGATTCTTGTACATGCGAAGCGGGGATGGACCTCTGACACCTTGCATTTATTTCGCAGATGGTTACCTCGCTTAGAGACGGCGGCACCTATCGACTAATTAGCCACGAAAAACCAGATCGGAACCGTTATAAAACTAAAGATCCCAATCAGTGGGCGTACAATTAGAAAGCACACAGCTCACTGGATTTGAGAGGCTCTCCCCTGTCCCATAATGAGGTGTAATGGACAAATATTATTTATTAGGAATTATACTCCTTCTTGTGGCACATCCATTTTTATCTTGCGATAACGGTATTTCCGTTGATGCAATGGGTAGTGTGCGCGGCTCTTGTGCATGAGAATGTGGGTTCGATCCCTTCTCTGACCACCTTACATTTCTTACGACGACCTTAGTGATTGCGATACTATCGAGTACTTGGACATGAAATACCAGTGCAAAACTGTAGGTCGCAATTAGTAAGTGTAAAACTAGAAAGCGCACAGCTCACTAGTTGGGAGAAGCTCTCCCCAATCCCAGCAACGGATGTAATGGAAACCATTTTTTAACAGTAACCAACCATATCTTGGTAATATTGGTCAGGGACGAGTTCATGAAGTCTTGGAGCAATACCGAGAGGTCGAGCATATCAAAAGCTTTCCTCAAATTTGACAAAATATACAACAAGGCAACAACAATAGGCATTTTGGTTTTGTTTGATGACTGAAATTGACAAATTCAAAACTAATCTGTATCAACAAATAAAAATAACAAAAAAAAAATGCAATATCCACATTCCTTTGAATGTAACATTTGATGTCAGCTACAACGACATAAAAACAAATCCACCAGAAGTTCTAATAACACAACCTGTATGATTGAAACAGTGTTATAAAAGCCGAAAAATTTTTCTTGCGTACTGGTTGTGAAGACTGCTCAAGAAGATTGTGTTATAAGAACAGCTGATTCGTTTTTTTTCACCTTGTGGTGCGGACTAGCTGTCAAATGCTATTTACCTGTTTTTTGTGTACGTTGTTTGTAGTACGTTGATATTGACATAAGCTACGCACCAATCAAAAACAGAATGCCGGTTGTTGTTGCCTTGTTGTAATTTTTGTAGTATTGCTTCTACCATTTCAAGCTGCATGAATTTTACAACCATTTTTTTTATATGGAGTTTCACAGTGAAAAGTTAGCAAGTATCCGGCTTAAGGTATTATTAAGTAAAAGGACAAAGGTAAGGAAAGGGTAAAAACATGCATTCGTATGCCAAATATCGAGAGAATTATAGGAGATCACCAAGTGTGTTTGGATGAAACAGCTGTTCAACGGTCAATCTGCAAATTTGATACAGGATAGCATTTGAAGGAGAATGAGCGATAGGCGAATTAACAAAAACTGACTTTAAATTTTATTCTATTGGCACTCCTGAATTTAAAATAACTTTATATGAAATAAATTAGTTTTAAATTGCAGAACACAACCATAGAGCAAATTAGAATAGAGAAGTTTATTCTGTCAATAATTTTAACTTCGTAGGTTTGGTTGCATGCAAACGTTGGATGATTCAAGACATGGATTTAATAAAACCAAATAGAGGCAATAATATAGACTAATACTTATAGTAGACTTAACAGTTCTCTCAGAAAATGTTTGGCATTTGGTCTGGTGTGATATGAACGTTGGAATTTCTTCAATAATGCCAGATAGAGGCAATGGTTCAAAATATCCAACAAAATAACAACAACGTTATTTCGTTTTGTGTGTTCAAATTATTGTGTTAAATACAACACAAATATGTATATGCTAGCAATGAAAAATTGTAAAACACATTTAAATTTCACTGTTTTTCTCCAAAACGACATAAAAAATTAAAGTCAGAAGTTATTGTAACTCCACCTGATGTAGGCCACTTTTCGTCAAACATCTCTCTATCACACCGACCGCACCACGAAGAGTGTGAAAGGAAACGTCAGATGAGTCAAATATTCTCTCTTGTAAGATTTGCTATATGCAATAATACCTCTAACAAAGCAACAACAACAAAATTCCGTGTTTGTGTGCCTAAATAATTTGCTCTAAGAACACACCAATTTTCTTTCATTATTATTTGTATTACGTCCAAATTCTTCCGGAAAAAACTGGCACAAAAACAACTGTATCAAAACTGTCGTAAGCCCAGTGTTTTTCGACGAGAATTAGGTGGAACACAAACACACATGCACACTCTTTACATCTTACTTTATGACTTTGATACTTCGAAAAATAGAGTAATGGCATATAGAGCTGTCATTCTTCTCATCTGTAATTTTATTTCACACTATTCGTGGTGCGGTCGGTGCGATAGAGAGTTATTTGGCGTAAATTGAATTACGCCAGGTGAAATTACAAAAATTATTGTCTTAAATTTTTCATGTCGTCTTGATGAAAAACTGAAATTTGAACGTATTTTGAACTTTTTTGTTATATTTTTCTGTGAGTATATTTTTTTTGGTGTATTTACACAAAAATTTTAACGTACAAAATGAATTGGCGTTGCTGATGTATTGTTGGTTGGTTTGAGTCATTGCCTCTATCTGGTATTATTAAAGAAATACTTTCCAACATGCTACGTCACCACACCACAATTCGTAAATTTACTGTGACAATTCGCTACTCTATACGTTAATACTCTATTGTTCGAAATGCTGTCAGAGTTTTAGTACAATTCGAATATAAATTAAAGAAAACACGTATTTTTGTTCACATCAAATCATTTATAGCTAAAAACGTCGTTTTGAAAGTAATTAGTATTAATAACTCAACCGAGTACTTATTCATTTCTTGGAGCACAAATTCTCACCCAGACAGGTAGAAGACTCATTAACTGACAAACAGCTGATTTTGTTTCCACTGATACGCATCACACCGAAAAAGCGAATCAACTCAATAAAAATCAACTATTTATTTATCGCTTATCAAGCGAACGAAAGCTTTTGTTTTAGTTAGAGGAATTTGCTGTTAGATTACTTCCACACACCTATCGCTCATTCCGCTACAGAATTTTAGCTGCTGCACACCTGAACTATATCTATTTGAAATTTCATCTTAAACGTGCCAGAAGTTTAGAAATGAGTGATTTATATAAATTTGTTGACAAATCCGCGACAGTTCATAGGTGCTGTATTCATATAAAGTTACATGGACCAAATGTGGTTTTAAATCGTCCACATACGGCAGAAGTAAACCTTGTGATACGTGTTGTTTCTAAGCTATTATTCATTACTATAAGAAGTACGTATAAAAAATAAAGAAAACGTCGTGAAACGAAAATTTTCATTTACTTGGTACTTTACACAAATTTCATAAAAAAAATTGTTTGATAATTGTTTGGGACCGCAATTTTGACATTACGAACTAAAGTAATACCACATGAATAAAATGGAGTGCGAAGATAAATTATTAATGAAATATTTCCAAGCATAATCAAAAGACTCCGCAACAAAATTTTTCGTTTAGAGACAAATGACAACATTTTTTACGAAAATTCGCAAGAACTGAATATGGAGCATTTTTTTATGACATTTACGTAACTTAAATTTCCCTCATTTTTCAATCAGTTGGGACTTAGCTCTATTCGAAAAGTTCGTGAACAAAATCAGTTACAGGGTAGTTATGTATGTATAAGTTATTTCGTACGAAAACAATCGTTCGACATTTAGGGCCGGCATTTTGACATTTCGATTATTATAACAAAGGAAAGTACGAGGCGGATCAATAAGTCCGTGACTTTTCGAACTTCCCTCGTAGTTATATGAAATGCAACACTGGTCGCATCAAGTAGCACCTGTTAATAGACTACTGTCAAATTTTGAGCAAGTTCCGTCATTTACTTTGCGTTTAACAGCTGTTCAACACATACAACCTCGTGCATTTTTTTAAAAATGGAAAAAAGTGAATTTCGAGTGCTCATTAAACATTATTTTTTGCGAAAAAAAACCGCCAATCAAAGCAAGGAAAAGCTTGATAAATACTATGGGGACTCTGCACCATCGATTTCAATGGTAAAAACGTGGTTTACTGACTTGGTGGTCGCACAAGTACAAATGACGCTGAACTTTCTGGACGGCCAATTGAGGTCAATACACCCGAAAATGTCGAAAAAATCTACGATATGGTGTTGGCCGACTGAAGAGTAAAAGCGCGTAAGATTGTTGATGCCATAGGCATTTCATACGGCAGTGTGGTTTCGATTTACAATGATCAGTTGGGTTTAAGAAAGTTGTCTGCAAGATGGGTGCCGCGTTTGCTCTCAATTGACCATAAACGTAGTCGTGTGACAACTTCAAAGGATTGTTTGGAGTTGTTTAGTTGGGCTATGAATTGGTGACTATTTCCTATTTTCAAACCTAAAGAACTGGCTCGGTGGAAAGAGATTTAGCTCCAACGATGAAATTATTGATCAAACAAATGCCAATTTTATGGACCTCGAAAAATCCTATTTTTTTGGAAGGGATACAAAAATTGGAGAATCGTTGGATTAAGTGTATTGAGCTAAAATTAGATTATGTTGAAAAATAAATTTCTTTCTTGCAAAAAAAAAACTGTGTTTCATTCAAAAAGTCACGGACTTATTGGTCTGCCCTCGTAACATTATAAGCGTGGGTTACGAAGAGTTTGATGGTAGCTCTCTGCAACCAAAATTTAGTTGGAGATAAATGACTAAATTTTTTACGAAAATTTCGGATGAGCTGAATACACGACTTTAACAAGTACGTACAGATGGAAGGACAACCTTTCACTGTAAAAGGCGCAGTCTAGAAAATGGTTTGGGGAGGCCTAAATACATAAAACTTTGTATGGGGATCTGCTAAACTCGCTTAGTATCCATACAAAGTGGTCTACAAATTAGTTCAGCAGGGAATAAAAAAACAGACCTAAGTTATACATGCGCGTGAAATTAATTAAGCTTATGTTAAAAAGTGTATGATCATAGTAAAATTAAACAAGTAGAAACAGTAGACATGGTTGTAATTGCCGGTAACAACAACAGGTTTGTTTGTTTGCTTTCTCCCCACACTGTCTATGACCGTCGGTGGTGAAATGGTTAGTGTGCTCGGCTCTTATACATGAGAACATGGGTTCGATCCCTGCTCTGACCACCTTACATTTCTTTCGACGACGGTCACCTCCCTTAGTGATGGCGACACTATCGAGTACTTAGCCATGAAAAAGCTTTCAAAATACCGTTTGGAACGGGTGTAAAACTGTAGGTCCCAATGAGTGAGTGTAAAAACTAGGAAGCGCACATCTCACTGATTGTGAGAAGCTCTCCTCTATCCCTTCATGGGATGTTAAGGGACAACATTTTTTTTTTATAACAACAGTAAAAAATAGTACAACAATACATGTGAATCAGCTGTTTTACTGAGTTTACCATGGTAAGGTATTGTAGGCAAGAAAAACAGAAATTTTATTTTTGTTTGGCATTTCTTTTCGGCCAAATTTCCACATGTGTGTATCTACAGTTAAAGTAGACACAAAAGTAGAAAAACAAAATGCGTAAAAATAAATTTAACCGAAGAGAAACAATAAGCAAGAAAAAAGTTAAAATCAGCTGTTCTAAAGAGTTTACCTTACTTATTCTACCAGGAAGTATTTGGTATTATTTTACCAGCTGAAGCCCCGTATTCAGCGCTTGCAAAATTTTCGTACCAAATTTTGTAATTTATCTCCATACGGAATTACTTGCTGCAGCGAGTTATCACCTATCTCTGATTAAAGTTGCAAATATTTCATGGATAATTCCACTTAGGACTCTATTTTATTTTTAATGCATGCGGTGTTACTTTTGTTTGTTAAAATAATCAAAATGCTGGTCCCAAACAATTTTCAAACAATTGTTCTCGTACGAAATAACTTTGGTGTAACAACCCTGTAATTGATTTTGCTTATGTAATTTTTGCAAAGAGCTGAGTACAAAGCAAATGAAAAGTGAACGAAATTTTCTGTTCACGAAATTTTCGCTAGTTTTAATACATTATTATTTTTCTTATGGGAACGAAAATTTCGTAAAAACTGAATACAGCGCTTGATGAACTATGTAGTTCGAACTTTAATGGAATAGAAAGTTTGAAAGAGAAAAAGAGATAGGAATATATATCGAACCAAATGTACAAAACACATCAACTGAGAGTGGTGCTATTGAATATCATAGAGTAAATTAGAATAGAGGAGCCATTTCTCTCATCTGACGTTTCTTGTGCCAATGAGAGATGTCCGGCGAAAATTAACTTACAGCAGGTGGAGTAGCTGCTGACTTAACTTTTTGATATCGTTTTGGTAGAGAACTGAGCAATTTAAATGTATATAGCAACTATTTGTTGACTTTTATTGGTGGTATACGTACATTTGCGTTGTAAAGGGTGTCTCAGTAAGAATACACTTTTCCATTTTAAAATAAAATCACTTTTTTTGAGATCATTGTGATTTTTTTAATTGAATTGTAAAGAAGATATGTTCCGATGAAGTATGGAATAAACTATCCGTCAAATGGCCCCCAGTGCTCTGATGACAGGCCATTACTCTTTTCATGAAATTTTCCCTGACTTTTTCACAGAGATGGGGCTGTATCTCACCGATGACGCGTTGGGTCTCGGACTTGAGCTCATGAATTGTTTCTCGTTTATTCGCATAAGCCCGAGATTTCACAAACCCCCAATGAAAAAATCGCACGCTGTTAAATCGCATGATCTTGGTGG
Source organism: Phaonia tiefii (assembly GCA_963931995.1). Lineage (NCBI taxonomy): Eukaryota > Metazoa > Arthropoda > Insecta > Diptera > Muscidae > Phaonia > Phaonia tiefii. The sequence goes on from OZ008370.1 coordinate 137,119,606, forward strand.
CCAGTTGACATCAGAATTTCTTGAGATAATATATTCTGAAAATCGTTGCTGCAATACAACGATTGTTTCATGAGCGCTGGGGCAGGTGGCGACGTCTTCTTGAAGCGACATGTCGTCCAGTTAAGTTCACAAGAACTCCGATATCATGAATGCCGTTCACAGTCACTGCAATTTAGGCCTCATCTTCCAAAAATTAAGGCCCAATCACGCCGTCTGACCAAAAATTGCACCAGGCAGTTGCTCGTTGTGGGTGCAATTGTTTCTCATGGATTGCATGAGGATTTTCTGAGCCCCAAATTCGACAGTTTTGTGTAATTCACTAAGTCATTCATCGGAGATGATATTTTTTTTTAAATTGAAATTGATTTCACTTTGTTCCATAACCCATTGAACGAATTGCCAGTGCTTTCTATGGTCTCCTGGTTTAAGCTCCTGAGTAAGCGAATGAAAGCGAATGAGTACGAATGAAAGTGGAGGTCTATTGTAAAAATTCGCTGCGTAGTACTTCGTGTAATCTGAAGTTGTTGAGAACGATGCCGAATTGATGTTTTCAAGAGACCAACTGGTACGTCGACGTACAGGAGTCTTACGGTCCATAACCGACCCAGTTTCTTCAAATTTCGAATGGCTGACACATTAGGTGCACTTTCTCGACAGAAAATTTTTCGAAGTTTGCGAGCGGTCTCAGCATAACTTTCCAAACTTTTGTAATAAGTTTTCATAATTATAACGCGTTGTACTTTCGATTAGCGCCCCATTTTTAATAATCGGAATCATATACGAATATAGGTATAGATACATTTATTCTCTCATCTGACGTTTTATTTCACACTCTTCGTCGTAGGTTTGTGGAAATGAGAGAAATTAAATTTAAAATTAACTTACATCATTTTGCACTATTTTGTTGACTTTTATCGTTATTATACATTTTTTTTGTATTTAACACAACTAGTTTGCCACAAAATTCGGTTGTTCTTACTTTGTTGGGCGTTGTGTATTTACTATTGCCTCTATCTGGTATTATTGAACCCATGTTTTCCACCGTACCTATGACGTTTAATTTATTAAGAGAATAAATGTATCTATACCTATATTCGTCTATGATCGGAACATATGTGACAGTTGCCAAATTTCAGAGTTTCCGCGTGCAAAAACAAAACAAATGACACTAAATTTAAAAAGTGCAATCTTACTGAGACACCCTTTATTTCACCCTCAAACTAAAATTCGAAGTTACGATCCTTTCAAAAAAAACTTAAACAAACGTATTTTATTACAAATTGTAATCCTATGGTAGCTTAAAAACTATTTACTGTTATAAATAAATAAGGCCCATAAGGCGGCAGCCAGAAAATTCAAGATAGGAAATCATATTAAAAATGAGGGTTACAATTAGAGCAGGTCAGTTGCAGAGGGGTAAAACAACAATTTTACCATACAAACACGAAATTCCGTATGTTGGATGTTTTGTACTAATGCCTCTATCTGGTATTATTGAACCCATGCATTCCGTCATACAACGTTTACATGCAACCATACGTATGAAGTTAAAACTTATATATTCTATATTTAGTCTATGTTGAAAATTGTGGTAATTAAATCGAGGAAAAAAATAAAAAACAAGTGAAAAATATCAAAATGCAATGAAGTGTTAGAGTAGAATTATTTATAAGTATATGTGGATACCAATTAAAACCCGATGATACTTGTTTGTGATGGGCTATTAACAAGTACGTATAGACGGAAGGACAAACGGGAATTAAAACCTAAACAGACAAATCAAGTTATACGTGCGAGACGAAGTTGAGCTTATGACAAAAAGAGTAGAATGTGTTTATTGTTGCAGAAAACACACACAGCAAATAAAATTAGTCACTTTAAAATTTACGTCAGACATAAATTTTGCCAACTTGCTACTTTTGCGCGTGATTTCTCCGTCCGTCATTTTAATGTTTAAAAAGCAAAACAATTGCAACAGAAGATGCTTAAAATATATTAAATTCTAGTTTAATTTTGTCCACGTTATAAACAAAAAACTTTAAAAAAAATTATTTTTCAATTCAACTAAAATAGCAGCGAGCAGTTTTGTATCTGTTTAGGCCATAAGACATAAGTCCCGTATATGGATTGTTCACGAAAAGTGCTTAGTATTGCTCAAAACATCACATGATAATCACATACAAATCGACCGACAAAATTACTAAAATTTCCAGTAGACGAAATTCATTTTAAATAGATTTCCAAAATGGAAAATTTAAGATGGTGAAATTGATTAATTAATTGAAATTAAAAGTGTCTATTGACATGATAAAATTATCCTCAAGTAGAAATGTAAATTTCCATTTTACAGGTCTTCCCAAATCCGGACCAGGGTACGAAATGGAGGCTGAAGCGTCGGGTTTATTATTGGTGCTTGCACATGGGTTTCAGCCAAAGTGAAATTTGTACCATGTCTTTGTATGACACAACGCATAACAAAGTATATTGCAGGCACTGTGCTTGAGCCTCAAACATAGGCATGGACAAATTATAATTTTAAGTCGCGGGTTGCTCAGATTTCGTCATCAATATCAGCAAATGTTATTGTGTACTTTTGAAGACAAATAATGAAGTGAACCAAAGAAGAACCAAAATATCAAAATATGTGACCACGCTGAAAAATCTGTCTATTTTGTTGTTTGGGTGCAAACATAACGTGTTTGCAGCTCGTCGCAAATATAGAACATATACTTGTGTCCAAACACATTGTGTTTGCTATTCAGTATTACATGTTTGAGATACAATGATTAAGAGGTTACAATATAGGTTTTTGTGAGCCAAATGTGGCATTGTTTGTTGAAAACTGCTGAAAAATAAGCAGCAGATATTCAATTCATGAAAGCCATGCTTGCAAACATATGCATATTTCCTGCAATATGTTGCTGGGGCCGTTGTATTTCAGTCTGTATGGGTGGAAAAATTGATTTTTGTTTTTTTTTGAACTAATTTTATATAAAATTTAACTCCCTTTTCATTGAAATAAACCGTAGACTCCTAACTGCATTTATTTTGCTTCAGATTACACTTGAAGTTTGAAAGAAATTTTTCTATAATTACCTTTGCAGGGGAATTTTACTCGAATAAACTACGAAAACAGAAATTTTTTTTTTGTAAAAGCAAAACTGAATATAGGGTAAGTTCACTGAGAGGTAGATAGCCAAGGTCAACAAGAAAAAGCAAGAGTTGGATGTGGAAACACGAACGCAACGCGCGAATGCGACTCGTATTCTTTAACAGCTGTTTTTTTTCGAAAAGTTGTTTTCTGACCATAGGTAACTTTCCGAAGACGTGATGGGGTCCAGGGGTTTTCGATAGCACAGCTGATCGAAAAGGTACTAGGGAAATGATGTAAAATGAGAGACCAAAGAAGATATAGACATTATAGACCATTCAGCAAACTAAGTTTGAAAAGTGTTTGATTGATACTAATGACAGCTCCATTATCATTTATGTTGTTTGCATCGGATGAAAATACGCATTCCCTTTTATTTCGGTCCGTATTATGTCAAACCAAAGAGTAAATTACCATAGCAACTCGAAATCGATTAAATGGCCACGTCGTCATCAAGAGAACGTGAAGATAGGGATAGCGGCTCTTGTCAATTTCTCTATGCCTGGTCCAATGAAAACTGCGACAAAAATTGCAATATATGAGAGATTTTATGTAAGGTGTAACAAAACCTAGGAAATGTTATTCGAGTAGGCATCAAGAATAAGCTGTCGAGGCTTTAAGTCAATCCTGTAGTCCAATGTCTGTTATGGTCAGCTTTTAAGTGGGTAGTTAACCATCGAGTGGCCCTCGGTGGTGCAATGGTAGTGTGCTCGGCTCTTGTGCATGAGGACGTGGGTTCGATCCCTACTCTGACCACCTTAAATTTCTTTCGACGGCGGTCACCTCGCTTAGTGACGGCGACACTATCGAGTATATAGCCATGAAAAAGCTTCTCAAAATACCATTCGGAACCGGTGTAAAACTGTAGGTCCCAATCAGTGAGTGTAAAACTAGAACGCGCACAGCTCTCCCTAATCCCTTCATGGGATGTAACGGGAAACCATTCATTTATTTTATTTGTAGTTAACAATCGGACTGCCTAATCGTAAATAAAATTTAATTAAGGCTAACGGCCTTATTCATAAAACGTTATGAGAGGGTTGAGAGAGGTTTTACCATACAAAAACCTTCTCTCAAACCCCTCATAAAGTAAGCCGTCGTATTGTTTATCATTATGACAACCCTTGTATTCTTATTGGAATCAACTTCTGTTATGTTAAGAAATAAATGCATAAAATCGAAGTAATTTTTAATTATAACAATTTAACAGTCTAGACTCAAAGTATGTGCACAAATACTCAAAACAGAAACATGTATTTCATACAATCTTACATTCCTCATTTTGACAATCAGTAATGTGAGTGTCAAAATCATATGGTTCTGACTACAGGTTAACCAACCAACATTGGGTGGATAAATCATTGTTAACCACTGACTGAACAACACAATTCGCTGTTTAACCACAATTAAACTCAGAAACGAATATGATCACTGGCTGAAAATCTGGCCATTAATCATTGACAAAATAATTAAGGACAACAAACCACAAAAAAGAGTATCAAATAATAACTTGAAATTTACATTAAAAATTTTCTGAACATCTGTTGTTTTGTACTACATAGTACAACTTCGGTACAAAACAACAGATGTTTTCGTCGTAACTAAGTTTCCCATATCTAGACTGCGCGTGTTACATTAATGACCCATTTACACAGGTAGCGGATTGAGATTTATTTAAATTATGTAAATACTTGATTCCGCGTGTAAATAATTCGAAATTTCTGATGTTGCATAGTTTTCCATCAATTTGCCATTTGATTTAATAAAATAAAAATTAAGTTGTGCATAGAAATATGTTATATTGCGTTTATGCTGCAATTGAATTCTTGATTTCAGTCATTTGAACAGCTGATATGTGTATGAAAAAATAGAGAGGTTTAGGCCACGAAATCTGGGAATTTATAGAGAACGAGTGCAGCATAGACGTGCTTTGACAAAAGATCAAAATCCATTTGTTTGTTTACGAATTTATCTGTTGCTAATTTGTTGTTACAATAAAGTTGTAGTTGCTGGCGTTATGTGTTAAACTGCTAACTTGTTTTTTTCTTGAAAAAAATTATTACTTTTAGTAAAAGTTTTTGGATTTTCTTGTTTGTTTTCTTCAAAATTGTTGCGTCTATGACGACTATGACCGATGTTGCATGATTACACTCGCGTCCAGTTTTTCGTTGAAAATATAAAATTTTCAAAACACAATTTTTGCACTTTGTATCTGAATATTTTTGTTTATTCTTTTTCAATTGTTTTCCCCGCTTAATTGCATCACAATACACTTGTTATTTACAGATTTTACCGTCTCTCTGACTGTTGCTAAAGTTTTATTATTTCGTTTGGCGTTGTTATTTGAATTTTTGTTTTTATTTTGAATTTGGATTTTCGGTTTCCGTTTCGGTTTCGTTTGTTTTTTTTTGTGCTCGAGTCAATCGACAATTCAAGAAATCAGACAACTGTTGATGTCGGCTTAAAGTCAGTGACTAAAATTCGCATTGATTCGTTGAGCTTCAGCTACCGTTACCTCTAAGTCAAGTTCAGTAGAGAGGTAGGCAGCAAGGCAGTGAGTGGCTAGAGACATCGATCGGCGTTGGCCGAACGCGCCATGTCGCTTCATCTCTATAAAGTAGCGGTGTGGCGTTTTAACGTTTACAGCGGCTGCAACAAAACCTTTACAGAAGCGCGAGGTTCTTCATATATCACACACTTGCCGGCCAGGCATAATTGCTGCTATTGTTGTTGTTGGCGGCGCTGCCGATACTTTTTCACACCAAACTTCCGCAGTACGCCGATACATAAGCGTCGCCTCTTAGGGGTAGAGGCGTCGCGCCACATCGCGAAAACATTTTTCGTTTTCTTAATTTTTACTAATCGGTTTGTAAAAGCAAAAAATAAAAATAAAATGCGTTGGTTTGGCTCTTCAGAGTGTATTGTGGGTCTGTGTGTGTGGCTGTGTTTTTTTCCAGCCGTCATCTTTTGTTGACATTTTGTTGCTTTTTTGATGTGACATTTTCATTCTTTTTCACTTTTCGTTGTTGTAGTGGTTGTTTGGTTTTATTGTTAGGTCTGTTGATATCTGTTTTGTCCGGCATTCTCGCTAATCAAACCACCCACCCAACCACCCCCAATCATACAGCGTTCGTTGTCGTATGATTTAATTTGATTTCATGAAAAAGTAAGTCAAGTTTAATATGATTGCGCACTGTGGTCGCATGCGACTTCATATGCGACGACAGGACAAACAAGTATGATGTGCGAAGTGCCGCGATCTACGGATATTTTTTTGGAAAATATATCTCATGAAGGGATTTGGGCAAAGCTAGCTGTTCGTTTTCCAGTTGTACATTCACAGTTTTACACCAGTTCCGAACGGTATTTTGAAAAGCTTTTTCATGACTTAGGGCCTGATCATATAAGTCACATTCACCTCATTTTTCGCCAACATCCCTTGACTAAATTAAGAACCTGACGTATGATTTTTGTTAAAATATATAGGGTTTTTCAACAGAGACGCTACAAAAGTAAATCGATAGGGACAGCAACCGACGCCATATTTTTCCCCGCTCTTTTTACATTTCTCTTCAGTAAGGTTTGCCATTTCATCATGGAGAGATATACGAGCCAACAACGAGTCGAAATTATTAAAATTTACTACCGAAATTTGGAGTCAGTGGCCTCAACTTTAAGCGCGCTACGTCCAATTTCTGGTCGGCTCATTTCTGGCTGAATGGCTTCGCCAATAAGCAAAATATGCGCTATTGGTCAGACAGCAATCCACACGTAATCCATGGGTTATCATTGCATCCCGAAAAAATTACGGTTTGGTGAGGTTTATGGGCCGGCGGCGTCATTGGGCCGTACTTCTTCCGTGATGATCAAGACCGGCACATTACTGTGAATGCGAATCGCTACCGTTCAATGATAACCGAATATTTTTGGCCCCAATTGGATAATATGGACTTGGAGGACATGTGGTTCCAACAGGACGGCGCCAGAAGCCACACAGCAAATGCCACAATCAATTTATTGGAAACCAATCGATTGGCCGCCTCGGTCGTGCGATTTGACGCCGTTAGATTATTTCCTGTGGGGCTACGTCAAGTCTATGGTCTATGCCAACAAGCCAGCGACGATTGATGAACTTCGTACGAATATCGAACGTGAAATTCCAGCAGTATCGGCCGATTTATGCTTGAATAAAAAATAAAATAGTTTCCCATTACATCCCATAAAGGGACTGGGGAGAACTTCTCACAATCACTGAGCTGTGCGCTTTCCAGTTTTCACTCACTGATTGGGACCTACAGTTTTACACCGATTCCGAACGGTATTTTGAGAAGCTTTTTCATGGCTAGATACTCGATAGTGTCGCCGTCACTATGCGAGGTGACCGCCGCCGAAAGAAAATTTGAAGGTGGTCAGAGCCGGGTTCGAACCCAGGATCTCATGTACAAGAGCCGCGCACACTAACCATTGCACCACCGACGGCCACATTTATGCTTGAAAACCGTCGAAAATTGGGTTCAGCGTCTAGACTTCTGCAAGCCTGCCCGTGGTGGCCATGCAAAAGAAATCGACTTTGTAGCTCTCTTATTGAAAAACCCTATGTATTCATTGTGTTCATTTATGCATAAAAATGTACTAAAATCTTACATAAAGTACTTAAAGGCTGTTTGTCTATGTCGAACGAAAAGCTAAGCGAACGAAAATCAGTCACTCACATTCGACTCAAATTTGGTTTCTCTAAGTCGAAATTTTTGTTCGCCTGACTTCATGTTTGTTCCTAAGTGACAACACATTCGAAATAGAGAAACAAAAATTTGTACTGAAAAATTTTATGTTTTCATTCGACTTGAAATGAGAAGATTGTGAAACCCAAATCAACTTTCTTTCGTTTAGAACACGAACGAAAGCTTTTGTTCGAGATAGAGAAACAGGCTGTTAGTGGGGGATCACACACGGCAATTTTACTTGCTCAAGGCTTGAGTTTATAAGAGAGAGAGGGGAAGGGAACGGAATCTCTTCTCTCTCTCCTATAAACTCCAGATGTGCGCAAGTAAAATTGCCGTGTGTGATCCCCGAGTTAGTTTGCTTATTAAGTGACGCCAAACATGCCAAGTGAAGTGAATGTGACTTGTGCGATTAGGCCGTTAATACTCGATAGTGTCGCTGTTACTAAGCGAGGTGACGCCGTCGAAAGAAATTTAGGGTTCTCAGAGCAGGGATCGATCCCATGTTCTCATGCACTAGAACCGCGCACACTGCACTGAAAGAATAACGCTTCGTCGAATGGTTGAAACATTTTCGTCAATGTTTTTACGGAGCTACAATGAAAAATCTCGCATATCCGACAATTTGGTAGTCGCTGCAACGAAAAATTTCATACATGATTTCTTTGGCAATTTTTCATTTTATTTAATTTCAATTTTGTAGAAAACTGGGCTAAACATTAAAAAAAAGAAAGTGCATGAAATTTAAACTAATGATGTTTGGTTTATCTGAAGCAACTTTTTAAACAAATTCATTGCAGCAACGAAACAAATTCATTGCATCAATGGAACAAATTTGTTGAAATAATGAATCAAATTCATTGCAGCAACCACCATAATTTCTTCACAGTAACGAACAATTTGCAGTTGATGGACATATTTTCGTAGCGGGAATGAAACTGTACGTTAGCTCACTTTCGATGACAAAAATTGTTGGGGTGATGAACATTTTCATCCCTGTGACGATGTTTTTCCGTTCAGTGTACCCATAGCACCGCCAATGCCCACTATTTTGGAAAACAGAATAAAAAAAATCAGGGGAAATTTTAGAATACAAAATTGAGAACTCTGTAGTTAATGAGTTATCGGAAGGAATAGGCCATTCTCAGTTATACCTAACCCACTTTTGCCGGATTACCCCGATTTTATCAGAATTGTCACACATTTTGACTCTCATCCAGAGTTGAATTAAAAAAAGCAAAATGACTATATACGAAATGAAACGTGTTATTTGATCATATTTTAAATAAACACATGTATTTTCAACTAATTTTTTATTTAATCCCAATAAATTGAGACTTTTTACCCATTGTGCCCAGCTGGCCCGTTTAGGTATACCGCGATTTCGATGATTCCGCGGTATTATTTCCATAAACAGCAGATTTTCGTATGATAAAACATATGTTTGGTGGATTGAAATCTCGAAATCGTATTTTGGCTTTAAGTTCGATGGAAAAAAATAAAGCTTTCCAAAAAGTTAACTTTTTCAAATCAAGGTAGTTACTGAATGTTTTTATTTAATTTGTTTTCTTACCTTATATTTTCCATATAATGGATAAATTAAAATTTAATTTAATTTAAATTTAAATTTTTATTAATTTTCTAAAATTGTATAGATTTTAACATCAGCTACAACATCAAATATATGGAAAACTAAGCGAGATATCAAAAGGTTTTGATCTGTTTTTTCTTCTGCAACAGCGCCGGAATTCTGTAACTTTGAAAAGCTAAACATCGGTAGTTAGTTTGATAAAATGCGGAATTTTTGATTAAAATTTTATGAATTTTGACAATTTATCTACCGACTTTTATCGTTAAAAAGAAAGATACAGAATTCCGGCGCAGGTTCCAACGACTAGCGGTTCTACACATTATCCAGGGCGATGTCTCAACTGGCGTTGAGAACATTATCTACATTTATTTTCAAATATTTTAAGATTTTTTATAATTTCAAAATGGATTTCTAATTTGAATAACACATAATTTAATTTATCAATTAATTTTATTATATTAATTAATTTTGTATATTTTATAAGACTTACAACATGAAAATGTATTTCAAATTCGAATGTAATTTTAAAATTTAAATGAGAGTAAATTGATTTGAAATTAACTTATCAATTTGATATTATAAATTGAAATATATTTTTCGTTTTAATTTAAAAATTAAACGCGATTGTTTAATTAAAATAGTTGAAATCAAGTCAATTCAATTCAATTCAATGCAATCCGAATCAATTCAATTAATTTCAATGCAATTCAATTTTATTCAATTCAATTCAATGCAATTCAATTCAATTCAGTTATTTTGCTCCATATAATTCAATTCAATTGAACTCAATTAAATTCAATTCTTCAATTCAATTATATTCAATACAATTCAATTCAATTGAACTCAATTCAAATCAATGCAGTTCTGTTCAGTTCAATTCAATTTAATTCAGTTCAGGTCAGTACAGGTCAGGTCAGGTCAGGTCAGGTCAGGTCAGGTCAGGTCAGGTCAGGTCAGGTCAGGTCAGGTCAGGTCAGGTCAGGTCAGGTCAGGTCAGGTCAGGTCAGGTCAGGTCAGGTCAGGTCAGGTCAGGTCAGGTCAGGTCAGGTCAGGTCAGGTCAGGTCAGGTCAGGTCAGGTCAGGTCAGGTCAGGTCAGGTCAGGTCAGGTCAGGTCAGGTCAGGTCAGGTCAGGTCAGGTCAGGTCAGGTCAGGTCAGGTCAGGTCAGGTCAGGTCAGGTCAGGTCAGGTCAGGTCAGGTCAGGTCAGGTCAGGTCAGGTCAGGTCAGGACAGGACAGGTCAGGTCAGGTCAGGCCAGTCCATGTCAGATAAGGCCAGGTCAGATCAGTTCAATTCAACCCAACTCGATTCAATTCAAATCAACTCAGATTAGTTCCGTTCAGTTCAATTCAATTCAGTTCACTTCAGTTCAGTTTAGCTCAATTCAATTCAACTCAATTCAAAATAAACCGTAAATAAAAGAGAAAATTTTTTTTTTGGCAATTTCTTTTATCCTGGGAAATTTGGTCAACGAGGTTAAAGTTCAACATTTAGGAAAATTTGTTTTGTCAACAATCAGCTTCAAGAGAGCCACACATTTATAGGCCGTTTTTTTAAAACCAATATAAAAATGGATTCAAATTGCATCCCATGATGGGATTGGGGATAGCTTTTCAAAAACAGTTGGCTACGCACTTTCCGATTTTCCACTCACTGATTGGGATCTACAGTTTTATACCAGTTACGAACGGTATTTTAAGAAGCATTTTCATGGCTAAATACTCTATAGTGTCGCCGTCACTAAGAGAGATGGCCGCCGTCGAAGGATCGGCGAAGGATACATTGCATCACCGGCGGCCACAAACTTAACACTTTACAATAAGTCTACTTAATAACACTATTTCTCGTCGATGAATACATTTATCCGTTTGAAATAAGACTGAGTTCAGTTTCATCAGTCATTTGTACCACTTCAGCCATTTCCAGAACCATTTCGTAGTACCGATGCCCGTTCTCGAAAGTTCGATGTCGACTTAATGATGCGATGGCATACTTTTAGGCGTACATAATTAACATTAGACAATCAAACTGCAGTATACACAACAAACTGTTATTCTAATGTTATTTTGACATAAATGTTAGTTAAATCAAAATTGCCTTCAATGAAAAGAGTAGTTTCTTGACTTTAACACGACGACTAATTTGTGCTTATAACTAATATAAGTATAACTGGTGGAATCGTCGGTCCATACTTCTTTCGAAATGAAGCTGGTAACACCATTAATGTCAATGGAGAGCGGTATAAATCGATGAAAACCAACTTTTTATGGTCAAAATTGAATGAAGTCCATCTTGACAACATCTGGTTCAAACAAGACGGGGCTATGTGCCACCCAGCACGTGCAACAATCGAAATATTGCGAAAAAAAATTTTGGAGATTCGATTATTTCAAAAAATTGTGACATTGAATGACCTCCAAGAAGTTGTGATTTAACACCATTAGATTATTTCTTGTGGGGTTATTTGAAGTCATTGGTCTTTTTCAATAAAGCAGACTCTCTTTAAGCTGTATAAGTCAATATTGATCGTGCTATTCATGACATACGACTTGATTTAGTGGAAAAAGTGCTCGAAAATTGGGTTCATCGAATTCGTTCCTGCAAAAGAAGACGTGGAGGCCATTTGAAAGACGTTTTATTCAGAACTTAATTGTATCGTTTGTACTTCACATTAAATAAAAAAAACATTTGAATTTCGTTTTTTATTTTTTTTATAGTTTTTATAGTTGTTTAAAAAAGAAGATGTTTTTCAAATGCATCCTCATGATTCCTGGCAAACCGAATAGCTATTTCACATTTTTCCTTAACAATTAGTGTGCTTTTGTTTTAAAGATATCATATCACTCAAATTGGAAAACCCTTTACTAAGCCATGAAACACACCCTGACGTATATGGATTTGTGTGTTTTCACTGAAATAAATTTGTAGTTTTTGTGTATTCGCGCGGAGAGACCAGAAAAAATTCTTCGTTGGTGATGTTGTTACATGTGTCGGGACTGAGCAAAGCGAATATAACTCGACTCGAATAAACGAAGCTATGAATACACTCGAATTCGTTAGCTTACGATCAAATAGTACATGTTCATGGTTTGTTCTGTATGATTTGTTATGTCTTGATAAAACTACAAAACGTTTTGAAAAGGAATAGCTTTGTTGACATTGTATAATACATAAGTGCAACGATAAGATGCTTATGTTTGTAAGGCCTCAATCTTCACTCTCCAAAATAGTGCATGTTAATGTACTAATTTACAAATTATTATAAAATTAACTAAAATTGTTATAACTTAATTATCATGCAATGGGAAACCATTTATTTATTTATAATTATCATCGCATCAAGCATTTTAATTCACAACAATCATAATATGTTCGCAATTTGAAATTATAAAAATATTTCCACTATTTCGCCAAACAAATATGTAATACCTGATAAAATAATGTTTGGGACGCAATAGCATAACATATGGCGATCAGGGCCGTATGACACAATGGCGCCCAAGTTGACGGCATTTTATAAGGATGTTCCAACGTGGGCCTAGAAGTGTCGTTCGCGTATGGGAACTTTAAAAAATAATTTGGTTTCCATTTTAGTTCTAGTCACCCACTGTGACAATCTCATATGTTTACATGAACAGACAAACGTACGCTTCATTGATGTTCTGTGATTTCTATCGGTTTTATCTATTTTAGTTTTTGTATTTTATCTATTTTGCGTTTTTATTTATTTATTTTTTTTGACAACTACTTATTTAATAACAAATTGTTGCTGGTTTAGTTATTGTTGTATGGTATACAAACAAACAAAAAAAAACAAAATCAAATTGTTATACCAGAAATTGTATAAGTTAAGCGATAAAATACAGATGCGATGATCATTTGATACTATTGTACTTGAACAACTTTCGGATGAAAAATAGATGATGTTCGTTTGAGTGAGTGATTCCATTCCATCTGTTTACATTCATATTGAAATCGATCTGATCAAATTTCAAACAATTACACGTAAAAGTTCAATTGTTTCGTATGTTGTCATATTCACATATATGTGTCCCATCGAATAGTGACAACTTTATAGTAAAAAGCTTTCAATTTAATAATACGAAAATTATATTGTCTAGAAAGCCCGCTTATGTATATTGATAATTTTAGTTTAACTCCAACGTCAGTTATGGCAAAATGTTAAGGAAGTTTTTATTAAAAGCGATTATTTAAAAATGACTATTTAATCTTTATCAGTAACCGAGGGAAAACGTATAAGAACATTTAATGAAATCCGCTTTCAGAAAATACTCAGGAAGTTTTTTTATTTATGTCACTGTCGTATATCACTGTTCTGACTCTCGCGTGGGTCACATCACAATTGTCAAAGTCCTACTGACTGACGACCAACTGTCTATAAACAACTTAAGCAATGGATTAATCTATAAGTTTTGTTACTAATCGGATTATTATCGGATTATATTATACTATCAAACTTAGAAAAAATCAACAATTTAATCTTAGAATTTTTCAAGTTTGAACACTTTAAATATCTTCCCATTGTTGCAGTGTAGTCAGTTACTTCTAAAGATATTGAATTTAATTCCAAAATAGTTTCAAATAATTTTCAGTGTGAATTGTATAAATTAACACGAGCTGAAGTCGTGAGAAATGAAAATATCTCTAGAGAAAATCAGAAAACAAAGCAACGAATGACATACATATTTTTGTGGCATAGGTACTCATTTTGCAGCATCATCTGTCGTCACTGATGGATGACGTGTCACCACATTTGCATTTTGAGTAACTGTCTGGAATCCAAAACATTCTCAAGATTTGTTGCGAACCACCAAATATCGAAGCAGTTGTTTCACTAATAAACAGCAAAAACAAAAACTTAGTAATAATTAATGTAAATTAAATTAATTTTAGAAATTAATATTCAATTAGTTAGACTGGAATGACATATTAACGGAACGGATCGGATTGGATTGCATAGTTTAAGTGGTATTCGTCGTAGTTCAATGTCTGGAAGTAATGATTCTTTGCAGTGTGGTGTGTGTAAGAGGTAGGGTTTTCTTTGATTTTATACCCTCGCTGGGTTTAGTCTTAATATTATCTCAATTTTATAAACGAACTCTCATAGAATCGTGATTAAATAAGGACGACATACTTAAACTTATTGCAATTATGTATCGATGAACATACAGTGTCCATGTTCCGGAACATAGGGTGACGGGTACCAAAAAAGTTCGCAAGACAAATTGGACCAAGTACAAACTGAATTTGAATGGTACGTATTATCAAATCCATACCACTCTCTGAATCAGTTAATGCTTCTGAGATTGGTGGTCTTAAGCCTGAATCAGTCAAACAGTAACGGTAGCAAAAAATCAGCTGATTCAATCTAGCTTATGGGAAGTGTATATGATGGATAGTGGACATTATGACTTTTACATACAAATGTAGCGATCTGTACAAGGCTGAGTTAGTAGTGGTTAACGCATTAGAACAGCTGATTTTGCTTTCATATGACCCTATCTGTCAAATTCAGTGTATTTTGTTCATAGACTAATACATACCTAGATAAACTTATTCTCTCATCTGACGTTTCATTTCACACTCTTCGTGATGCGGTCGGTGTGATAGAGAGATGTTTGACGAAAAGTGATATACACCAGGTGGAATTACAATAACTTCTTGCTTTAATTTTTCATGCCATTTTGGTGAAAAACTGTGAAATTTAAATGTGTTTTAAACTTTTTTATTGACTGTTATTGTTAGCATACATTTGTGTTGTATTTAACACATTAATTTTAACACACAAAACGAAATGCCGTTGTTGTTATTTTGTTCGTTGTTTTGAACCATTGCCTCTATCTGGTATTAGTAAAGCAATTCTTTTCAACATCAAACGTATACATCACACGAGGACAAATGTCAGAAATTTGGTGAGTGAAAGATTTTCTCTACCCATATTTACTCTATGATTTTGTTATTGTAGTTTTTTGTTTACTTTGTTTGGTCGTATGTAATTGTGTTGAATTTGACAGTCAGAGTTATGGAACAAAAACAAAATCCCTGTTGTTGGTGCTCACAATTACAACAAAACTGCGTTAACCTCTACCAGGGGGTTGCTATGGCACAGCTGATCGAAAAGGTACTAGGGAAATGATGGAGAATCAGAGACCAAAGAAGACAGGAACTAAGTTTAAATAGTGTTTATTGACACTAATGACAGCTAAATTATGTTTTATGTTGTTTGCAAAATACGCATTCCTTTTGATTTCTGTCCGTTTTATGTCCAACGATAGTGTAAAATTGTTAAAATACAGCAGCAAATAAAACTCTATGAAATGGCCTACTACCTCGTCGTCATGAAGAGGCATTGAAGAGAGTAATGGAAACTCGTAAGTATTACTCTATGCCTCTACTAGATCAACCTTGGATCTGTAAAAAATTAGATTTTAAAGAGAGCGGGAGAGTACAAAATTAGAGCAGAGTTGCTTGATTTTCAGCAAGTACAGGGATGCTAATTGACACTTTGTTTACGAATTGCACCACAAAGGAAAATAAAAAACATTACAAAAAGCGCGATATTTGAAATTGTATATTTGAAACATCACATCAATATTTGAAACATCACATCAATCATTGAATTGTATAAATCACTTTCCATTTTTTAAGAGTTTACCGTGTTTAGTTTATATATTTTTAAAATTGCGAACGAAATTATTTTAAAATAATAGGAGACCTGACAATCAAAACAAAACAATGCAATGTTACGATGTAAGAAAGTAGTACCACTGAATCAGCTATAAGAATTGTGGGGAACAAATGTAGTGTACTGGAACAAATCAATTTTATTCGAGGATTTTCAATCACGTTGTTTTACTAACAAAATGTTAAATAAAAAAATTGGCAGCAAGGCCTATTTTACGAATTATGGGGCTTTAAAGTTTAGACACACGGGAGGAAGTATCTTGCGTGCAACCTACTTACAGAACGTTGTAACGATTTTTTGTGTTAATAGAAATGTACCTTTATATATTTTTGATATTTTTTAATTGAAATCTTAAAATAATTTTATATTTTTAAATTAGACAAAAAATTATTAAAAATCATTCGATTTTTTAAAATAATTTGTTGTTTATTATTTCTGACATTAAAATTTCGATATTATTATCTGAAATTATCATTTTTGTGGAAAAAATCAAAAACAATTCATTTTGTGGTTACCCATGTAAGTGCTAGTTCGAAAAACTCAATACACTCGCACTTTGTCATTAATACAATCGCACTTCATCAATTTGCAGCTCAACTGCCTTCAAAATTTGGAGGGCAGTAAATATTTCTCACTTGTCAAAATGAAAAACAGTGTTACTTGGTAATAAAAGTGTTCCAATTTCACGTGTAGATTTGTTTAAAAAATTATGAAAGCGCAACGCAAAATCTGTTGATCGTAATTAAAAATATGAATTTCATAAGTTTAAGTTAGTTTTAGTAGAAAAAATAGAAAAATAGAATAGATGGCAATACTGGATTCCTATTAATTGAAGTAACGCTATTATATTTTAAACAGAAATATGGAGCAAAAGCTAACCAATTGACCAAATTATTAAATAAATTGCTCTATATCGTTCCCGTACCCTTTTATTCGATTTTGTAGTTTCTCCTATTCGTAAAGAACATCTAATGTGGCAATGAGTTTTCCCCTCGATGAAATTTTTGAAATAAACTTGCACTTGGCCGTGTAGACACTACTAAAATTTGCTTGTGTTTTCGATAATTTTCGATGATAATACTCATAGACTAATACTTATAGTAGACTTAACAGCTCTCTCAACAAATTTATGACATTTGGCCTGGTGTGATATGAACGTTGGATGTTGAAAAGAATTGCTTCAATAATACCAGATAGAGGCAATGGTTCAAAATATCCAACAAAATAACAACAACGGTATTTCGTTTTTTGTATTTTAAAATTATTGTGTTAAATACAACAGAAATGTATGCTAATAATAACAGTCAATGAAAAATTGTAAAACACATTTAAATTTCACAGTTTTTCACCAAAACGATATGAAAAATTAAAGTCAGAAGTTATTGTAATTCCACCTGGTGTATGTCACTTTTCGTCAAACATCTCTCTATCACACCGGCCTCACCACGAAGAGTGTGAAAGGAAACGTTAGATGAGTTAAATATTCTCTCTTGTAAGAATTACTCTATGATAATACGTATTCTCAAACTGCATCAATTTACTTGCATGTACAAACGGTTGCTTACACCTAAACTAGAGTTCCTAACAAAAAGACAAAATCGGGTGGTTTTGTGGTACTACCTTTCAATTTTACCATGCTCCATCAAAAAAGCGAAGATGACAAATGTGAAATCCTGTTTCTTGCTCTCTTCTTACTTTACGACTACTTTAGGCTACTTTTTTATTGCTTGAATGATTGAGGCTTTACCGATGCTCTCACCTCAGCCCAAAACAGACCACCTAATTCCCAATGCCCAATCGCACTGTGGTGGATTTCACGAAAAAAACGCAAATATTTCAGCAATTTCTAAACGGCTGAACCAATCAAGACGAAATTTTATATGGGCATAGCTGAGGTCTTATTCTAGAGAAATTGCAGGGGTGCAGGGGAAGCTTAAAGTATACCACCTAGGCCATAAACAAAATTTGAGTTTTTATACAAATTTGAATTTTGTTCATTTTTTTTGATGAAGCGTATAGCAAAAACGTAATCTATAAGTGAGTTTGAGAAATTTTGCTCAAGAGACCATAGCTCTAAGTCGGATTTGGAGCCCCCCAAAATTTCAAAATAGATATTTTTCCATATATACAGAGAATAATTTAATTAAATTCGTCATAAAATCGGATAGAATTATAGTAGATTTCTCAATGTGGGCTTGTTTGAAAGGTATTTTTATCACCTTTCAGAATTAGGAAGATATTAGGAATTTTTTGTCGAAAAATAGCCTAAAATGAACTTTTAACTACAGGTATCAATACAGATTCTGAAAGGTGATAAAAATACCTTTTGGGGGGCTCCAAATCCGACTTAGAGCTTTGGTCTCTTGAGCAAAATTTCTCAGAATCACGTTTTTGCTATACGTTTCATCAAAAAAAAATCGTTCCATACAATTTGACCCGCCCTAATGTATGTAGATGTGTAGCGCTACGTAGCATAGGACCTCAGGTGGACTCCCAACTGTGCACCGGTTCCTATCGAGGTAAAAAGGAACCTCCGTGGTGGACCAAGAATCTGTACATATTCAGAAAGCCTTGCAGAATGCTTAAGTCTAAACTCCAATTTTTGACTGGTTATTTAAATTGGTAATCAGTTGATTTTGATTTATGTTTTATCTGACTATAAATACGAAACAAGTCAAATAATCTTACTACCATGTGGCAACAGTGGCAAATGCCACGAAAAATAACCCTTATTCATATATTTATCGGGTTATCATTATTATGCATCACACTGACGCCATTCGCAAAAGAAAATTGAAGTGGTAAATTACAAAATATTTAATGAAATTGGAAAGTATTTGAGCAGAAATAAAGTTCTAACTGCACTACGAGTTAAATGATACGTTTTTATTGTTATTTCAACTAGGATGGTGATTATAATTGTTCACATTAACAATTAAAGAAGTTTTTGTGTTTGTTCTTCTTCTAGTTTTCTGTCGAAGTCATATGGTCAGCCAAAAAAATTGAGTCAGGTTTAAATTATGTTTGATCGTTGTTGATTAAAGATGATTTTCCACTCAAAAATTGGGCCTAAGTCCGCAAGTTCGGATCGAGACTGGAATGTGTACAAATTATAACTTAAAGAATATAGGAAAGAGCTAAGATATTCAAACCGGAAGTCTGGGAAACATTTTTGCAACGGAATTGAAAATGCATTTGAGACATCCAGACTGCGCAAAACCCTCTCGAAAACGTCCTCCTCCCTGTGATGTCGGAAAGAACAAAACGGGCGGTGGACGACATCGAGTGTTGAATCGTTACATCTCCTGCTTAGGACACACTTCCCAGAAAACAACACCATTTTCAATTAAAATTTAAAGAAAATCAATTGAAATTTAAAAATTATCTGTAAAATTTAAAATTTTAAAAAAAATTATTTAAAATTGAAAAAAAAAATTATTTAAAATTTGAAATACATTAATGGAAATTTACAAAACATTAATTGAAACAAAAAAAAAATAATTAAAATGTAAAAGATATAAATGAATATTTAAAAGATATCAATTGCAATTTAAAACACATCAATTGAAATTTAAAACACATCAGTTGAAATTTGAAACACACCAATTGCAATTTTAAAGACGTCAATTGAAATTCATAGATCCTTCCTAGATCCTATAAATTTTTTCATTAAATTTCACTCAGAGAAACATTTCGTAGAATCTCTAAAACATTTTCGAAGATTCTATGATACGAAATATATAGAATTTGTTTATGTTCTCTATGAAACATTTTCATAGATTCCAGGAAACTAAATTCATAAAATCTCTTCGTAACATTTATGAAACGGTTTCAACGACTCTTTGAAATGAAATTTATAAAACATCTATGAAATATGTTTACAGATTCCATGAAATAAAATTTATAAAATTTGTTTTTAACTATGATAAGTTTTCAACTATTCTTTGAAACCATATTTATAATTTTTTTTCGTAACATCTGTGAAACATTTTCATAAACTTTATGAAATGTATCAAATAATTCAAATTCATATTTATGCCACCTGGCTAATCGTATTGCTGTTGCAAAACTACACATATTCTTCTCATTGATTGTTCAGAATGGTGCATTTAAAAATTCACCATAAATATATACAATGATAATTCTTTTGTATACAATTGCTTGAAAAAGGATTATGGCACCCAACCACAATTTATTAAAAATTAATTCAGTTAATAAAGAATATTTTATAAAACTTTTTTATAAATACGATTCGACATTTTTTTTATGAAAGTCAGTCAAAGTACTTTGTAATAGGGATTGATCTTGAACCGGAAAAATTATTAAATAACATAACATATTGAAGATCGAGTAATATAAATTGAAACGAAAAATGCCATTCGTAACATTTATGAAATTTACGAAAACCTTCTTACTGCTAATGAAGAATATTTAATGAAGAATGCTCCATAAATATTACGCAGAATAATTTTTCAGTGTGACGTAGAATATGAATACCATTCACCATAGTGTTAGATAATGTTGTATCCGTTGGTGGTGCAATAATAGGGTGAGCGACTCTTGTACATGAAAACGTGGGTTCGCTGTGACCACCGTAAATTTCTTTCGACGGAGGTCACCTCGCTTAGTGACAGCGACATTATCGAGTACTTAGCCATGAAAAAGCTTCTCAAAATACCGTTCGGAACCGATGTAAAACTGTAGGTCCCAATCAATGAGTGTAAAACTTTAAAGCGCACAGCTCACTGATTGCGAGAAACTCTCCCCTATACCTTCATGGTATGTAGTGGGAGACTATTACAATATCTATAAGACCAACTATAAACAAATTTAACCGACAAAATTAACCGTGTTTCAAAATAATACTTTGCGTTTTTTTCCATACTGACATTATCGTTGCCCTTTAAGATAAAACGAAAGCGAAATATTTAAATGCCGTTCAAATAGCTTAGCCCCATAAAAATAAGCGTAAACAACTTTTGTGTACGCTTACATACGACCATGAAGAGAATGACGAGAACTTGTCATCAGTGAGCTGTGCGCGCTTTTTACTTTGTAAACGCACTGATTTACACCGAATCCCTAGACACTATGACAAATCTTTTTACTGCCAACTAAATAAAGAAGTTAATTACCACATTGGTTTGCTATTTTTTAAAACAAAAAACTACTTACTAAGTAGTCGATAACTAATAATAGTTAATAGTTTAACTTTATAATATGGCAATTTTTTTAACGATGGCTTACGCCAATACCGAAGCGTAGCGACCGTTTAGTCTTCAAGCAATGAATCAATGATCGATAGTCATTCCAATGGAAGTGAAATTAAATACCTTTAAATCATTTTTATAATCGTTGTTCATGGTTGTTTTATGTTTCTATTTATTGTTTTATTAACATTTTGTGGTTTTTGTTTACAATGTCACCAAATGCAACAAAAAAAAACCCTAGCAATCAAAATGCACGATGGTGTAGTTGTCGGTCGTTACGTTACTGAGTTGGTGGCTCTATGATAAATCTTAACATCAAACATAGATAAAGTGTACAAAAGTTATATTCGTACAATAATATTTCGAATTAAAAACCCGACATGCATGACTAACAAGCGGACAGGCACAAAATTGAATAGGTGCTTGTTTTCATATGCGATAGTTTGGCGTTTCAAACCTTTCTATAGTAGGTGAAAAGAAATTTCTTCACGAAATCCTCCAAAATTACTAATCCGAAGACATATGGTCGGACTCACCTACCAACCACGTTCTCTCGCACGTTCCGGGGAGCATCGTGATAAATGAAACACTACACTGGGCAATAGTAAGATTTAATCCATACAAACAAGCTTTCCCGTGCGCAATAGCACCAGTGGAGTTACACATTTTGCCTCTCTGGTTACAGAATCTTTAACGAGCTGTATTAAGCTAGTCTATATTCCCATTAGATGGAGAGAATCCAAAGTGGCATTCAATATGAAAGCGGGGAAATGATGACACATTATTCCAAAAGACTGTAGACCAATCACTCTCATATTTCCTTCTGAACGCATTGAAAAGGATGATTGACACATATCTGCGCAAACCCACAGGTACTTCTCAACCTAGGTAAAGTGAACTAATAGATGAAGCACAAGTGTTGGGGAAATTTTAGTGTAATGGGTAATTTTCTAGATGTCGTTGAAAGCAATAAATGGGATTTTTTTTGTTCCCAAAAAAAGTCAAAAATATAACATTAAAATTCTAAAATTTCATATCAAAATAAAAAAATAATATTCACCAAAAAAATCGCTTCGAAACAAGAATACAACACGTTACTTAAAGTAGAATATCTGATGGCCATCGAATTAAAGCCATGTTAATCTTTGGCATTCTAACGAGTTTTCTCTTAGTGATATCCCAACACCGGCCTCATGGCTTCAAATAGTTTTTTTGTATAAGAAACAAATCACATTTTCCCTTTAAATCACAAAAATTCCCCACAATTTTTAATAAACGTCAATGACAATTATGGGAAACTTCAATGAAAGTGACAGTAGTACAGGACAGCACCTAGTGAGCAAAGTTGACAATGGGCGCGCTATATCTACAATGGGCGCGCTATATCTATTATTTCTTACTCGAAGAAGGATAACTAACCCCAACCCTGGGTTCCTTTAACTATAAATAAGAATAGAGAACCCCCACCAACGGGTTGCCTTATCTCCACATCTCTGGAATATAGCACTGGATAAAAATAAATAAATAAACAATTTCTCATTTCATCCCATGAAGAGACTGGGGAGAGCATCTCACAATCAGTGGCCTGTGCGCTTTCTAATTGTACACTCACTGAATGGGACCTACAGTTTTACACTGGTTGCGAATGGTATTCTTTTTAAGCTTTTTCATGGCTAAGTACTCGATAGTGTGACCATCGTCGAAAAAACGTGATGTAGTCGAACCCACTTGTCATGTATAAGAGTCGCGCACACTAACCATTGCACCACAGACGCAACAACCACTGGATAGTACAGGGAAAATAGCTTTCCACGTGCATAGTTGTACTCGACGGCTAAATCAAGAGACTCTCTAAGTGGATCACGGAGAATAGGCTGGGTATAAATTCGTAGAAAACCAAGCTTGTGGTTCCGTATAATCGGTAACTGTCTCTATGTAGCAGAAAAATTTGCCTAAGAGATAATGCAAGATTTCTAGGTGTGATTCTTCACAGAAATCTTAGTTAGTCTTGGCAGAAAGCGTAGTCAAATACTATAAATAGGCTCAGTAAATCCACAGCTGGTGGGAGCACCATATTTGTCTACAGCAGTGCCCCACAAATCCGAACGCACGCTCAGAATATTAAGTGTGTTTTTTATCCCGCTAGAGTTAATTATACCTCAATGTGTACGAGGCAGCGAAGCGATATTAACATAGAGTAATTCTTAAGAGCCTATATTACTCTCTTCGCTGCCTCTTCATTATTTTACCAATTTTACACTTTGGTTGGACATAAAACGGACAAAAATCAAAGCGAATGCCCATTTTCGTTCAATGCAAACAATATAAAACATTATTTAGCTGTCATTAGTATCAATAAACAATATTCAAACTTTGTTCCTGTCTTCTTTGGTCTCTCATTCTACATCATTTCCCTAGTACCTTTTCGATCAGATGTGCCATATAAACCAATCAGACGACCAGAAGATGTGCGCAATTTGGCAACCCTAGTAAATGAGAACCAAAAAGTGCTAGCAGCTCACTCAAAGGCATTTCTCTCACGCGTCATATCTTGTTTATTTCATACTTTTTGCATAGTTTATATAATTTTATTTCAACATAGTTGGAATTCAATGAAGATAGTAAGAGAGATAACAGAGAATGAGTAGGGTTTCACTCGTTGTGTTTGCTGGCATTTGAGTGAAGAGAAATTTTGAATGCCTACTTGTACGTCGTTTTTGAGAAACCCCCTGATATTAAACGTCATTTTAATTTCCCACTTAAATTCCGACTTGAGCAATGACAATGTTGCCACATGTTCAATTTTAAGCAATGGCAACAAAAAGTTATCTTAGCTATATTTTGTTATCATTTCTTGTGAATGAAAATGTTATCAAGAAGGAGAGACTCAAAAACAACAATTTGCAAAATGGCTTATACATGGTAAGTTCATTCAAATTATTTTATTTAATGGAAGACTGCGTATATTTTTATATCTCTACATTTGAAGGATAGATTTTTATTTCCGTTTGAAAAGAAAATTGGAATTAAATTGTTCACAGCAATGCGCTGTAAATATTAGACACATTGATCATGGTAGAATTATCTATCAGGTATTTAATCAGGTGATTTAATTTTTACCATGTAATTTTTCGTTTCACTTGCCAAACTCATGTGTTTGGTTTTTATACTTTTTTGTATTCTTGTATTGTTGGTATATATTTCTGTAGAGTTTGACAACTGAATCGAATGAACAAAAATAAAATGTATGTTTGTTGCTGCCTACAACTACAACAACATCTGCTGCCAGCATGCAACGTGTTGCCGTATCGCATTGTTTTCACCCATTACACAAAGACGATCAAGAAGTAAACGACCAGAAGATGTGCCCAATTTTATTTTTTATTTTTTATAAAGTCCTTTTAAAATTACTCTTTTTACAGGCCTTCGTATTTTGTAGGGAAGGCCTCCCTTTTTCTACAGAATGCCTGTTAGGTCATGCTTTCAGGCTTTCTAGCTCACGACTTCCGCCGCTGGGAAGCGTGCCTGGTAATGTTTTCACAACGCTCAACCAAAGACTGATTGATTTGGATCAAGCATAGCTTTCGTGTACGTGTGAATTTTTTGTGTGAAAAATGTGATAATTGTCAGCCCAGTGAGGCCATGGGGCTGCCTGTCACTCCTCTACAGCATTGTCTTTTGATGACCAGTGCTGAAAAAAATCCATTTACGTAAGTCTGTTGTCAAAAGTCCAGAGAATGGCAATGGTGCGTGTCACGGTTAGCCGTCACCTATTACCACTATATTTTCTGGACAGGCAAATGGCTGCAATGCAGGCAATCCACCTAAACCATTCATCGCCCGCGGTAACTTGTATTAGAAGTGGATTACATGATAACCATTTCTCTCTTTAAGAGAAACATCACCACTCATATTACGGGGAGACCGGTAGTTTTTTGCCATTATGTTCTTCATGACATGTCGTTTGAGCCCCGTATTGACCAAAATATAATTTTTTTTACCCAAATACAATAGTAATCGTGACTTCAACGGCCGGTAGGAGACTATAAGTGCCCTCGCATATAACAAATTGTTACGTTCTCGTAATCAGCTCTTCAATACACATGTTTTGAGGCCTCTCAAAATTGAAATTCCAAAAACTAGGTTTTCAGTACACCCTAATCAACATCTACTCTGCAAGTCAAGGCTGCTATAAAATCTTGGCAATCTGAATTCGACTTCAAGAACTGCCCACAACTGCCGCTCATCTTTAAATGATATAGCCAAGCATGTGTGCCTGGGCACAGGAACATTCCAGGGAATAATATAACAGATAAGCTGGCATACCTGAATATGTGAATTTCTACACGAATGGGACGAAAAATTAATGATCAGGTAGGCTACGGGTCTACTAGGGTTGTCCCTTTCCCCGTAGATTAACTGATCATTGCAGTGTGTGAAAGAAACCGTTTTCCATTACATTCCATGATGCGATTGGGGAGACCTTCTCACAACCAGTGATCTGTGCGCTTTCTAATTTATCCCTCAGTGATTGGGACCTAAAGTTTTACTCCGGTTCCGAACGGTATATGGAGAAGCTTTTTCATGGCTAAGTACTCAGCAGTGTCGCCATTACTAGCGAGGTCGAACGAATTGTAAGGTGGTCAGAGCAGGGATCGAACCCACGTTCTCATGCACAAGAGCCGCGAACACTACCCATTGCACCACCGACGTCAGCGTGTATCAGACGGAAATGTTGGGTGTTGACGAAATGGCCGACTAGCTGAGACATAATAATTCAGCATATCCATATACCTGAATTCAATATCTACCCAGGACTGTCGCAGATCTCTTGACGAGAGTGCCAAGTGATACGGTACCCACTGTATGTGGGTGCCAGGCCACAGCAATATTCCGGGGAACTGCAGATCGGATGATCTGGCCCAGACTAGGTTCCGAAGAAATTGGAGCATGTTGGCATGCTAATAGCGACTTGTAAGCATAACGGAATACCCTATAACATTTTGATGTTTTATAATCAAGCATTAGTATGGGAACTATATAAAAACTTGAACCCATGTGCCCTACTTTTAACCAATTAATTACATTTTAACCTACTTACTGTCATTAGTCTATCAATGGTCGGTATTAGATTTCATTCAATACCCATCAAATTGATGACTTCAAAAGCCGTAACAACCAAGCTTGACCTCGACATTCGCGTGAGAGCTATACCAAGACATGGGTCCATAGAACCTATTTTTAGTCAAGTCGTTGTGATTAGCTGTGAAATGGTGTGAACGGAACTTCGTTCATTCCGAGAAATCTATAATTGCCAGAACCAAAACAACCAAGAGTACGAGATTCATTGTTACAGGATTTACTATATCAAAACGTTGACCCACATGACTCATTTCTGGAACAATTATTGTGCACGTTATTATACTAGGTGACAGAAGTACAAAATTGTCTTAGATAAAAAAATATTCTATGCCATTAAACTTGAGAAGTAAATTTGTATAGGTGGTATATCAAATCATGAACCGATTCTAACCAATTTCAATATAATTTGTCGTTGCTAGAAACCAACACCTATGTATACATAAACTATATGAAGATATTTCCATATGGACAGCAGACAGATAAGCATTGATAAATCGATTCAGAAATTGATTCCGAACAGTTCGGTGTATGTATATTAAAGTGGGTCTATCTCCAATAATTTGGGGTATTGAAAACATCAGCACTCGAGTACTAACTTTAAATCAGAGTAACGGAGATCCATTCATTTTCGATTTAAATCATTTCAACTCCCGAGTTTAATTTTTAGCCCGGGAGGCGAATTTTTATTTTCAGAGATTTGAAAATATTGCCCTCTCCCGATTTAATTCAAACAGAAAGATTATAGAGTCAAAATTTCAGAATATGTTTTAATTATTAAATGTACAGGAAAAATGTACTAACGTGCAATCATTGTTTTTATAAATTGAATATTCGATGCTTTTTTGTTTCTTTGTCGTCTGTCACGTTTCTGTTTTCAGCAGTTTTCAACAAGCAAATCCATATTTGGGTAACGAAAATATATATTATAACATATTAATCATCGTGTCTCCAACATGTAATATGGAATAGCAAACACAATGTGTTTGGACACAAGTATACTATATTTGCGACAAGCTACAAAACACGTTAAATTTGCATCCAAACAACAAAAAAGATAGATTTTTTAGCGTTCATATCATGACAGTGATGTATGTGGGTATAAAATGTGAAATGTGTTACTGTGAAGAATTTTTACAACAAAAATAATGTTGTCATATATAAACATGTGCTTGGATTATATTTGATTATATTTGAATGTATATTTATTATCGTTGGACGAATTGTGACCTCTGGATTGACAATCTGCTAATAAATGATTAATGAAAGCAAGCAACTCATAAAAAATGACAGATTAACAAAAGATCTAAAATTTCTTAAAATTTGTGTTTCTGCGAATTAAAATAAAGTTACCATAATAACAAACATGGAAGGAATTACGATATGATCATTTATATAATCGCTTGACGTAATTCGATTTATAGACCACAATAATGAAGTTTGTCCATATGACCGCTTACTACGATGTACCCTACTGAGCACCAGCATGTAGAGACCATGAGTTCAAATATTTACTTAGTGGATTTCACTTAGAAGCCAACAAATTTTCCAACAGCTTGGAAGATTTCAAAAATTCTACCGCTCCTGAAATCTAATAGCCAGTTTCGTCCTATTACCTGTTACCTTTACTTTCAAAGCACTTAAAAAAATCATGTATAATCAAATCATTGATTACATTGCAAAATTTGGCCTACTCTCAAATAGGCGATCCCTATTTAGGAAAAATAGGAGTAGTCTCACAGCGTTGACTGATACTATAGAAAGCTTAAATTGAATATTTTTGAATTTTTTCAAGATTTTCGGGAGGATACACGCTGAAAAATAATGGCCCCATCAACATATTGCAGGAAACATGTACATGTGTGCAAGCATTGTTTTCATGAATTTAAGATCTGCTTCCTTGTTGGCTCTTTGTTATCTGCCTCGTTTTAGATTTCAACGGTTTTCAGCAAAAAAAATCCTTGGGTCTCAAAAACATACATTATAACCTGTTAATCGTTGTGTCTCAAATATGTTATATTGAATAGCAAACACAATGTGTTTGAGCATAAGTATAGTATATTTGGAACAAGCTACAAACACGTTATGTTTGCATCCAAACAACAACAAAATACAGATTTTTCAGCGTGTATGTATTAGGGTTTCAAGATAAAATTATAGAAAATCCTAAATCATTGTGGCATTATTTTCAGTCCAAAAAACATGTCGAAATTATCCATCAGTCATGCATTTTGCAGATATATCCGCAAGTTTAACCTCGGATTTGGTGAATCTTTTTGCTCAGTTTTTCAGTCTAATTCGTCTGATGCTAGCCAGGTTAGTAACAACAATTTTTTGGAACTAGTCAATTTATGTGTAGATTTAGGGTTTATACAATTAGATGACAAAGATATTCATTTTGGTATTGAAAGTACTAAACAGTCCTGTAAACTTGACAGTGATGGGTTGTCGACTTTTCTTTTAGAAAAATGTGTTTCTTCCATGTGCTTGCCTCTGAAATTATCTTTTATCGATAGTTGGAAACGATCCTCAATAACACCACTTTTTAAAATCGGATATAAATCAAATATTTTCAATTATAGACCAATTTCCAAAATACCACACGCTGAAAAATCTGTATTTTTGTTGTTGTTTGGATGCAAACATAAAGTGTGTTTGAAGCTTATCGCAAATATAATATACTTGTGTTCAAACCCATTGTGTTTGCTATTCAATATTACATGTTTGAGGCACAATGATTAATATGTTGGAATAAATGTGTTTGCGACCCACATATATTTATGATTGAGATACAAATACAGCTGTGTTTGTTGCACTGTCTATGCTCTCTCGAGAGCAAGAGAAAAAAAGCGGGACAACGAGAGAGTTCTTCTTGTAAGTGTGTATCTGTATTTTTGCAGTATTCTCTCAGTCAGTGAGTCATAAATATTCCTCATTGTGCGTGTAATTTGCAGATGAAGTGTTTCTTATTTTGCACTATATTTGAACTTGATTTGTATGTAAATATCTTATTTGTGTACCATCGCATAGTGATAGCCAACGCATAGCTGAAACCTTCTGAAAACAAAAGCGTAACAGACAACAAAGAAAGGAGAAGCAAAAGAGCAGCAGATTCTCAGTTCATGAAAAAAAACAAATAATGCATTCTATTCAAATAAATGTAAACAGAGCCGTTTTAAATATTTGAATTAATTATTTTTAAATGTGGATTTATTTTGCTAAAATTAATTATAATAAATAATACATATATATTGAATCAAAGAACAATTCGTTTCTAAATATTATTATGTTTGGGAGGTAATACGCATATGTTTCCACGTAAGTATTAGTAGGTTTGGGGGAAACAGGCGAATGCTTCCACGTAAATATATGGATGTTTGGGATGAAAAAGCATACACGATACTGATTGAATTTAAATACAAGTAAGTTTGGGACTTGCAAACAAATGACTGTTTGAAGTGTGATCCAAACGTATACATGGTTCCTGCAGAATATGTTTTGGAAAATATGTTAGAGATGCCGTTATTTTTCAGCGTGCAGTTGTTGCCACTGTCGTTGAATACATTGTGTATCAAACTTTTCAAACTATTCGTGGTTTGGTAGGTGCGATACAGAGTTACGTCCAAAACGTTCAGCGTCATTTGTACTTGTGCGATCACAACGAAAGTCAGTAAACCATAGTATTTATCAAGCATTTCCTTGGTTTGATTGACGGTTTTTTTTTCGCAACAAATAATGTTTAATGGGCACTCGAAATTCACTTTTCCCCATTTTTAAAAAAAATGCACGAGGTTGTTATGTTTTGAACAGCTGTTAAACGCAAAGTAAATGATGGAACTTGCTCATTGACAGTAGTCTATAAACAGGTGGTTCTTGATGGGAGCAGTGTTGCATTTCATATAACTACGAGGGAAGTTCGAAAAGCCACGGACTTATTGATCCGCCCTCATATTAAGAAGTAGTCTGTACGGAATGTGTATTTCCATTAGACGAAATCAAAAAAGTAAATAAATAAATATCCCGACTCAACCATTCAGGCCGCAATAATTTATCAAGTTCTGCATGTCGCACTCATATAATTTCATCTGAAAATAAAAATGCAGCTCCTTCGACAATTGACAAAGGCGTTACGGCCGTTAGGGCCTTTATTATTTTGCGTATACATTAATGATCTTCCAGAAGTTCTGAGCCACTGCAAGATACAAATATGTATATGGTGATGACGTTCAGCGGTACAAATTCGAAATTGTATTGACGATATAAACGCTGACCTATGCAGTGTAAGCAAATGGGTCCACAACAACGGTGTAAGAAGAAATCCAATGAAATTGATATGTATCTGTATCGCAAATCGGGGTCGAACTTCTGTTTTTGATGTTACGCAGCAAATAAATAATTCCAAAATTAATTTCGTACAATCATCAGCGAATTTTGACATAATATTTAATAGCCAACTATCCTGGACAAATATATTAATGCGACTTTTGTGAAGGTACACGCAATATTGCGCAATTTGTGGGCAGCTTATATCCGAATGCTTCTTGCGAAATGTTACATAGTTTCTACTCTTCTGTATGGATCCGAAATTTATTATAATTGTAACAATATTGTAACAACAAATATTTTCAATAAAACACGACGTGACAGAATTTCCTATTATTCCTACCAATTTTTAATACGAGAATCGAAAACTATTTGAACTACAAAAGTCTCTTATTGCTACACAAAGTTACATACATATATAGAGAAAATAACCTGATTATCTGCGTAATAGCTTAAAAATCGCACGTTCTAACCGAGGAAAGAAAATTACGCACAACTCATTTAAAAGTTCTACTTCGGAAAGACAATTCTTTGTAGCAACTGTTCGTCTTTGGAACACTCTACCATCACGTTTAAAGGTTATTAGAAACGCATTCCATTTCCAAAAAGTTTTGTAAAATAATTTTTTATTTCATTTTATTATTTTATGACTTTTTGTATTATTTTTATTTTGTTTTTTTTCTGTTTCTGATAAATTTTGTTTTCATAACGTTTTGTTTAAATTTAATTGTATACCAATTTGCAATGAACGTTTTTTTGAATGTTTACAAGTTTCTAAAATGTAATAGACGTAGCCGTCACATATATTTTATTCAGATTTTTCAAAGGATGGGTCGTTTTTGCTACACAAAGTTTTTTGAGAAAAGACGTAATTTTTCAAATAATTTTTAAAATCAATCTTTGTTTTTCAGTTTTTTTCCCAATACCAATTCTGTTCTGAATATGCCTGAGAAATTTGAAAATTTTAAGCTAAACCGTTTTCGAGTTATTATCAAAAGAAAAATATGTAAAAACCGTGGTTTTTGATCAATAAACGCCACAAAAAAATTCCAAAAAACTGCGTTTTTTTTTTTATTTATTGTCTGTCCCGTTTTTGTTTTCAGCAGTTTTCAACAAGCAAAGCCACATTTGGGTCCGAATAACATATATTGACCTGCCGTAAACCACTAACTATCACAATGAAAGTGACTTGCATTCAACCAAAATTAGTTTGAGATTGAAAATTGACGTTATGATTACGTCCCTTCTGGTAACTCCCATACAAGTCGATAAACTTTGTACAAAATTATGTTTATTCTGAAATTTTTTTCTGGTCTATGTGATTAGCTTGAACTTAGACATTGGTTAATAAGGGTAAACGTCCATTTAGGTTCCTTCCATATAAAAGCTGGGTGGCCGTCCGGATTTTCGACACGATAAATCGCGAAAAACACTTCAGATCTTAATGAAATCAGGAAATTTCGTCAAACGCCAAAGACCCACTGTAACAAGGGTGATTTTGCCGCACCCAATTTTTGGTACCAGTCAGGCAACAGTTGTGGGCCGACTAGTTAGTCGACAAGATAACTCCCATAAAATCGAACCAATCTTTATGAAATTTGATTTTCGACAATATATAGGCAAATGCCATACTGTTTTGGGAAATGAGTGATTTAGTCACTCCTATTCCCTGTACCTCCCTCACAAAAGCACTCGGTAATATTTTGTCAAAAGCTTCTGTGCAATTATATATGCTTAATATGTCCTTTATTTATATAAACAGAATATACAAATATATATTAAGCCTGTTTTTTTATTCCCTGCTAAACCAATTTTTCGACGACTTTGTATGGAGCGCCGCCTAAAATCGCTTAATATCGCTTAGTTCGCCATACAAAGTCGTCGACAAATTAGTTTTGCAAGGAATAAAAAAACAGGCTCGTTATAAATTTATAACAATTACTGATGGACAACTCAGCCTTGCTCATTTTTGTGCCTCTGATACAAATGTTGAACGGACAATTGGTTGGTTGTCACGACAAATCCCCAAAAACACCCAGATCCTAATTAAATTGGGAATTCAAATATATTTCAGCACAATGGAAATCTGCTATTGTATACGGGCGAATTTCCCATTCCCATTCGGGAAACAGCAGTTTAGCCGGTTGCAAAAATGGAACTCAAACCCAATGGATGGCTAATGGTGAGGATTTGTTCAAGTGGGTTCATTCTAATGCAATTTATGTAGCGGTTTTCTATGAATTTACCGCATTTGAACCTTTTTAATGGGGGATAACGATTTCTTTAAAGTTCACTTGGTTAAGTTTTTTGTGTAACATGTGGACAAAAGGTAATTTTAATGTAAATCTTTAATTAACTCCCAAAATAAGCTCTCAAAAAAATTTTTATTTCGATTCTGTTGTTTAAATTTGAAAATAGAATATAAATAATTGAAAAGCATACCGCTTTTCATATTTGTTGTTAATACAAAATGCCAGAAAGCATGGTTATATAATTTTTTCAATGGTTTTTGTTTCCAGGGAAATTTGCCCATATTTAATACTACGGCGCCATTTAGAAATTTTGTCTTTACTTTCAAATCCACCACTTATCTTTTACCATCTATGGTTTTTTATTTATCTATATATCAACTACATTGGGTACTTTTGCTTTGGTTTGTGTCTAGAAATTTGTGTAGAGAAATTTCTTGTTTAATGGGAAGTTTTGTAGGTGGACCCTGTAACCACTATTTGGTATATATTGTTGTTTTGAACGCAATAAAAAGTAAATTTAGAAAAGCCAAAGTGAAACAAGTTTTAAAAAAGAAAATTTTCTTTAATAAGTGCCTTTTCTTAAAAAAAGTACATTTTCTCAAAAAAAAAAAATACCTAATCTTAATCTTAAACACAGTACCTTTTCTTAAAAAAAATACCTTAGTTTAAAGAAGTACCTTTGCTTACAAAAGAAAAATTTTCTTACAAAAAGTAACTTTTTTAAAAAAGTATTTTTTTTAAATAAGTAACTTTTCTTAAAATAGTAAATTTTCTTACATGAAATTGCCTTTTAAGAACTACCCTTTCTTTAAAGAGTTCCTTTTTTTGTGAAACAAAATAACTTTTCTTGAGATAAGTCCCTAATCTTAAAAATATGCCTACCTTGAAAAAAGTAATAATACTAAAAAAAATTCCCATTTCTTAAAAAAAAAACCTTTTCTTCAAAAAATACCTTCTCGTAAAAAAATACCTACAGAAATTCTTTTTCTTAAAAGTACCTTTTCTTAAAAATAAAATAATATATTTTCTTTTCTTTTCTTGAGATAAGTAGAATTTCCGAAAATAAGTACATTTTCTTCAAAAGTAACCTTTTCCTAAAAACAGTACCACTTCTTTAAAAAGTACCCGTTCTTAAAAAAAAAATACTTCTTTGTAAAAAATGCATACTCTTATGGCTTTTTCTTCCAGAAAGTACATCTTCTTAAAAATAGTACCTTTTCTTAAAAAAACATTAGCTTTTAATAAAAGAAGTACCTCTCTTTAAAAAAGAGGACCTTTTCGAGAAAATATAATACATATTCTTACAAAAAGGACCTAAAAATATACTTTTTAAAAACAAAAATACATTCTATAAAAAAAAATTATTCTTAAAAAAAGTTTATCATTTTACAAAAAGTATTTTAATTGAGCATCTATAGGGGGTACTTTCCATGAGAAGGTCTGACATTTAATTAGATATATAAACAATATCTGGTGTATGACTTCCTGCTACATAAGTTAAATTAAAAAATCAATGAGTGTTCGAACTCACGGATGATGTGTTAACACCTTTTTGCTACACGGTACCTGTTCGATTTCTATGAACACATTAGTAAATGTTACATTGGAAAATAAAAAATAATGGTTTTTTTGTCTTCACCGGGCAATGCTGAACATCAAATGACTCGCTTTGTTTGGCCATAGCAACAACAACGAAACAACCAAACACACAACATCACACATACTTTGTCCGAAGTAGCTGACGTATACGTGTGTCACATAGCCACATGTTTGCCATTTCAACAGAAACGAAACAGCCAAACACACAACATCACTCATACTTTGTACGAAGTAGCTGACGTATTAGTGTGCCACCATAACGTCAACTGCGCAAGCCCATGAAATGAAAGCTTGCAAATGAAATTTTGCGTGGCTATGCTTTATAACTCCGTTCAACAACAGCAACAGACACATGTACATTAGACTGACTCACAAAAAAAAGTGTTTTTGGTCCACCCCCTGAAATGTACCTTGACTTGTTTTTTGATGATTCCCAAAATATTTCGCGTCTAGGATTAAAACCCCGTGAGCTGGACCGTTTTTAAAAAAAGGTTTTTTTTGAGTTTTTCAAAGATTTTTGATAGTTAACTAAAGATACTATGTGCAATATTAGTATCATAGGAAAGCATTTTTAAAGACGCATCCAACGGTATGAAAAACATGCCAACAAATGTTCTATCAACTATCAAAAATCTTTGAAAAACTCAAAAAAAAACCTTTTTTTAAAAACGGTCCAGCTCACGGGGTTTTAATCCTATACGCGAAATATTTTGCGAATCATAAAAAAACAAGTCAAGGTACATTTCAGGGGGTGGAACAAAAACACTTTTTTTGGCCCCATACAAAATGAGTCGGTTTAATGTACATACATACATTATTATGTTAATACATACGCTATAGACACAATTTCGTTTGCCTCACCCCTGCCACACCGCTCTTTCATTGCTCTCTTGCTCGCTCATTTTTTGTTTACCACGCCATTATTCTCTTTCGCAGTCGCAGAAAATCTGGTTTTAGCAGAAGCATAAAATCTGGTTTTAGCTGCAGCATTAAATCTGACTTTGATAGATTTAGTCCCTATACGCCGCTATAGATGTTAACACATCGACAAAAAATGGATCTGGAGGTAATTGAGACTCCAATGGATATCGTAGTGCACTAAGTCAATATTTCCTAAGTGCACTTAAGACGTTTTTCCTTTTTGACACAGATATTTAGCGACTTCGTACTTCGTTCCAACCGGGTGTCACCTGTCACCTCATGTAATTTTTATTATTTTGTACGAGCCTTGTGTTTGAATTGATTTGTTTTTTTATTAAAAAATTAGCCGGTGATAAATGTCAATCAAAGTTTATGAGTGAATCAAATTTCAACGCGATTCATTTTATTTATTGTGTATTTTTGTGCTACAATACACCCATTCTACTCATTTTGACATAAGCGTAATTCGATGCGCAAACATAAAATGTTTTATCTGATAAGAGTTTCAGTCAATAGACAATCTCGAAAAAGTTGCGAACAAAAAGTTTAACAACCCGTTAAATTGATTGTTGAAACAAATATTTTTATTCTTCAGGCAAAGGTGTCCCAAAATTTCCGCCAAATTGAAAATAATTTAATTGTTTCTACGGAAGTTGGCGCAAAAGTTGTGACCCGATGCTCTTTGGCTGTCAGTTTTTTATGAATGAAAACTTTGGGTCGGCATAGTCCTTGTTTATTTGATGTCTTAAGTTTTTTTCAGTAAGTCGAGAAAATGATATCGATCAAGGGGCTGCCGTCATGATTGATGACCACATACCGGCCAGATTTGTGGCATTTTCCATCACTCTGGATAAAATATCCGCCAATAGGTTCTCGCATTCTTAACGCACGTTGTCTTTGAGGGCTTTAAGAGTCTGAGGTTTGTTAACATAGACTCGTGACCCACAAAAAATATTTGGAACGGGTAAATCGAACAATTTTGCCCTCTAGTGCCAATCGCCAAAACGAGAGATAAGGCGACCGGGAAATGCAGCTTTCAGAATTTGGGTTGTGGCTCGTGCAGTATAGGCACTTGCTCAGTAACTCATCTAGCCACCACTAACATCTAGCCATCACTAACATCAGCCTGTTAGTGATGGCTGGGTTAGGTTAGGTAGAAGCGGCTTCCACAATTGACACAATTAGTCCAAGGAGGACCGTTTTGATACCTCAGAACGTTATATTCCGACCCCATCGTTGAACGTTAAAAATGACACGGTATGGTTAAGGGGCTTTCAAACCATATGATGTCTTATCCCGATACTCCAAGATGTGACTGATGCATACACGTTTCTGGCGAACCAACTAGTACCCCGCAGAAAGTTCCTAAGATCATTTAGCGTAACTTTCTGAATGTCTGTTAATTCCAAGGTGATGTAAAATCCTAAATATTTTCTCCTATTCATCCAAAAGGCTGGGCAGTAGTATGGGAGATGTTCGATGCCCTCGCCCTCCTCTTCATCCCCACAGCTTCAGCAGTAAACATGAGCTGAGACTCCAAGTATACTTGCGTGTCTGCCTCTTAAACAGCGCCCAGTGATCACAGCTACTAGCATTGACATATTTTGTCTAGGAATGGATATCAGGTTTACCGTACGATTTTGGTCATAACTTGGCCATATTTGTCTGAGGATCCTACAATTTGAATAATGTGTTCCTGGCACAGAGCGATATGTGAATTTTACACAAATGGGTCGAAAATGAATGAACAGGTAGGCTACAGGCTCTACTCTATGGAATTAGGCTTGTCCTTTTCTCGTAGACCACCTGATCAATAGTCCAGTGGTCACTGAGGTCAATATCTTATCTTATAAAGTCCCTGGAATCAGTATTACTATATTCAACATCTGCAAAGGACTGCCGCATATCTCTTAACGAAATGGCGCAGCAGGACGATATTCACCTCATGTGGATGGCAGGGCAAATGAACATTCCGGGGAACTGCAGAGCAGATGAGCTGGCCACACCAGATTCCACAGGAATTGGAGCGTATTAGCATGCCCCTTTGAGAGCGCTCCTATATGATGATGCGGGAGAGATGGGCGAGGAGCACAGATTGAGTAGACTCAACACAAATCGGAGATTTATGAATCTTCTGTTTAATTCAATGCTAGTTTCAGTTTTGACGGGGCACTGTCTGTCTGGTAGATATGCGGCGAGACTAAAGATCGGATCAAATACTTCTGCTGAAGCTGTAACGATAAGAAACAGAAAGAATCAACTAAACATCTTTCCACGTGTCCACCACTAGCCGGCACCATCGTCGTGTATTGTCTTGTATTTGCTCAAATCTCTCATCTGAATTGACCTCTCCTGAGAAAAGTAAATCAGAGAAATGATTTCTCCATACCCCCAACATACTCTGCGTATCTGCGACTCCAGTCCTTATCTCTTCAAAAGAGGAGCCTGATCCATGACCATAAGTTTGTCTTTCAGATATTGGTAGAATATACGGGCCTCGTTCATTCTTTGGTATGATTCAATTTGCTCATTCTAACGGTCTATCCACAACCGTGATATTGTTTTAAATAACGGGGGTTTCTCTCTCTTTTTCTCGATATACTGCTCGTTGCCACCGGCTGAAGAATTGTCATGCATGCAGCGATATTTTCATCAGTTGCGTTCTGCGTCAGTAGCTGAGTGAGCTTCTCTGTATAGACCGAGATTATCTTTGGTAATTGCAGCTTTCCGATGTCCAGCTTTTTATATGCCTGATAGCGTATGACTTTCGCTCTGCTTAACCTTGTACGAAACTTTGCTTTTTGATCCGAATCGATATTAGCTCCTAGAATCACACGTCCGTTCATTATACTGGCAGAGTGC
The DNA here is from genome assembly GCA_963931995.1 of Phaonia tiefii. Taxonomy (NCBI): domain Eukaryota; kingdom Metazoa; phylum Arthropoda; class Insecta; order Diptera; family Muscidae; genus Phaonia; species Phaonia tiefii. The sequence goes on from OZ008370.1 coordinate 137,158,080, forward strand.
CTTCCATCAATTACCAGGTGTTCAATCTGGTTCTTCGTCTGTTGATCATAGGATATCCAAGTAGCTTTATGGATGTTTTTATGTTGGAATCTCGTACTACTGACAGCCGCGGCAAAATCTAACAGTCTCATTCTGTTATCGGAAATGCTGGCGTGGTGTAGACTGAATTTACCGATGGTTGGTTCAAAGACTTTTTCTCTGCCGACATTATCATTAAAATCAACTAGGACAATCTGAATATCGTGGCCAGGGCAGGTAGATTGCTTATACGCACTCGTAGACCAAGTCCTTGATATCATCGTCCACATACACTTAATATTCGATTTAGAAACAACAAACCCAGATTATCATGTCACGCCAGACCACCATTAACACTTGTTGTTCGCAACCCAAAATCTACAACAAACACTGACAGTTTGGTGATGCATTTGTTTCTCAAATCACTCGTGTATTTTCTGAACCCCAAATTCGACGATTTCGACGTTTAACGAAGCCATTCACATGAAATGGTTTTGAAGACGATGATTTTGTTCGAAAACTCTTCACTATTTTTAATAGTTCTCAATAATAAAAACGCGTTGTTCTTTCATTTATAGTTCCATTCTTTATAAACGTAAAGTATCGGCTTCTAAAATTTCCTATTTCTTCAACATGAACTCATAATCATACACATGCACTCACAGAACTAATTGCTTGCAGAGGTTTTAGCAACCATAAATTCGGCTTTTGGCACCGAGTTGCAGTTGCCATAACCGAGTTGAGGTTGTGACGACTGAATTTCGTCACCACAACTGAAAAGTCGGTTGAAACAACCACTAATAGGTTGTTACAACCTCTAATAGGTTGTCACAACCTCTAATAGGTTTTCACAACCTCTAATAGGTTGTCACAATCTCTAATTAGTTGTCACAACCTCTAATAGGTTGTCACAACCTCTAGTAGGTTGTCACCACCTCTAATAGTTTGTCACAACCTCTAATAGGTTGTCACCACCTCTAATAGTTTGTCACAACCTCTAATAGTTTGTCACAACCTCTAATAGGTTGTCTGTCTCAACCACTAATGCGGTACGTCTACAGACAAAATACTAATAATACTAATAATAATAATAGATTTTACCAACCACATTAGATGTCATATCTTCCGAACTACAAATTGTCATCACATCCGAAATAGAATGGTCATCACAGCCGAATCAGAAGTTGTCTCAACCGTATTGGAGGTTGTCACAGCCGAAGCAGAGGTTGTCACAGCCGAATTAGAGATTGTCACAACCGAATTTAATGTTGTCACAGCCGAATTAGAGATTGTCACAACCGAATTTGATGTTGTTACAGCCTAATTAGGCGATGTCACAAATTAATTCAAGGGGTGCTACTACAAAAGGTTGGGCTATTTTCTATTAAATAATTTTGGATTTTTTTCTATTTGGTGAGAATTATTTAAAGTTTGGTTTTAATGATTTATTTTACTGTTTTCTCATAAATAATTACAAAGCGAGGAAATAATTCACTTTATATGGGGTCATTTTTAGAGAAACAAATAAATGTTACATGCCACTTCCTACCGATTTGGAAGTCCCGGCAATAATTTGTCACCTGCACCAATTCGAACATGTGGTGCCTCTCTATTTAGGTCCTAAACCTGACAATTCCGTTCTATTTTATACCAAGGCAATAGCAGCACTTCTGCTGACATCAGCTTGTACTTTACGATGGGAAATGTTAACATTATGCAGGAACAAGGTATATGTTTGTAACATCTATATACTAACATGCAACCATGGTTTTCATGAATTGAACATCTGGTGTTATTTTTTGTTTATTTGTTGTCTGCCAGTTTTTCGTTTTGAGTAGTTTTCAACGTATGAAGAAATATTTGGGTTGTGAATAGCAACCACAATTTGTTCGGACACAAGTATACTATATTTGCGAGAAACTACAAACACGTTATATTTGCATCCAAACAACAACAAAAAAAGATTTTTCAGAGTGTATATAACATGTTTTTCATAGATTAATTTATAATAGATTTGGCCGTCGGTGGTGCAATGATAGTGTGTGCGCGGCTGTTGTGCATAAGAACGTGGGTTTGATCTCTGCTCTGACCACCTTACATTTCTTTCGACGGCGGTCACCTCGCTTATTGACGACGACACTATCGTGTACTTAGCCGTGAAAAATCTTCCCAAAATACCGTTCGGAACCGGTGTAATATTGTAGGTCCCAACAGTGAGTGTAAAACTAGAACGGGCACAGCTCACTGGTTTGTCAGAAGCTCTCCCTAATCCCTATATGGGAACCTGTGTAAAATTGTACTTCACAATCAGTGAGTGTAAAACTGGAACGCGCACAGCCCTCTGGTTTGTGTGAAGGTCTCCCTCTAATCCCTTCATTTATTTATTTAGATTTGTTATCCGTGTCATTTAACATTTCACTTTGCGCTTCCTCGACGAGAAAACGAACTTCTGTCAGCTGTTTTGCTGATTGATTAATTACAACAAATTGTGCGAACATCGAACAAAATCCTAAATTTTTAATTTTGTACATTCACGATGTTCATATAATTCTATATTTTGAACATTCACAGTAACAATTTCAGGTGTGTTTATCAAACTTCAGCGCCATAATTCTTCTTTTGATGTTAGAACCTGCAACTTCCACAAGTTCGCTTCCTTTCCGCCAATAAACCGATGAGCGAGTTAACAAATCTATGTATAAATTAATCTATTGTGTTTTCATCATGTCTAGCAAAGTGTGTACGAATATGACTTTGATACACTGTACATATTGTTTGTACAAATCCATAGTTTTAGCCCAACAAAAAACGGCAGCGTTGGCACCATTACGTGATTGTCAATTTATTATTGTTTTTTGCTAGCGCTTTTTGTTGTGTGTTCAAACCTTTTTGTGACCATAATTTCATTCCTAATTTGTCTATAAATGTTAAGACAGATCGATAGGTAGATACCCGTAATTATGTATCTATGTATGTAGATATAAATGAAATTAATGCTTAAAACTGATTTGAAACCAAAGTGTGGCGGCGACGTTTCGTTGAATTATGGTTTGTTGGTTTTTATGTCTTTCTATTTGAATATGATTATATGTTGTTTTTTTATAACTAAATGCGGTTATCGCAATGTCATGTGTAGTAGGGTCATTGAAACTAATATGTCTTCAGCAATAGGGAGTGTTCAAACGAAAGCAAAAAAATCGGGGTCATACTAAGCCACCCGATTTTGAGTGATTGTCGCTTAATTAATATAAAGTGTTTAGGGTGGAGCTCAAATTCCCGCTTTCATTCACAATTGCCCAACAAAGGCTACCACCCAATCCTTTATTTTTCTTTAATCCTAGATATCGATTTTATCTCATTATTTAGGAAAACATCACAGAAATTTAGAAGGAAATAAATTTGTACTAAAGAGATTATTATGTTTCTACTTTATCATTTTTTATGGCAATTTTATGTTTATTGACACAATAAATACAAGATAAAAACCAACAATTTAAAAAGTGTTAAACACCTCATTTCATCTTTATTATTCCGTTTTAATTCAACAAACGATTTCGCAGACCTGACATTTGCGCCGCTTTTTGTTTTATCAGACCCACGATATTAATTGTACTTGTTAAGTGCGTTTCAACAATTGCACGATTTCAGTTAATTGAACCTTCAAATAACAGACGTAGGTAGATATTTTTATACAGATATTTCCATCACATTCGGTGCTATTTTTTTGACATTTTAAAATCCCCTCAAGGGTTTATCTGTATACAACAAATGTTGTAATCGACACTGGCAGACAACAACGACAGCACCTGCAGCGTTAAAATAAATAAAAATATTTATTGCAAACTCCAATATATGTGAGTACTGGCAAATTTTAACGAAATAATATTGTATAAATTGCTGTTTTTTGTCTCGATGCAATACAAAAATAGGTGAACTTCCCTTCTCCCTTTATTAAATATGTAATATAGTAAAACCAACAATATTGTATTGGGATCTAAAGAAAAAGCACCAACATTTGTTAATACTTTTACACCATCAGAAAAATATTGACACCAGAACAATCCGATTGCAGGAAAACAAATATACAAAGATCCAAAAAGCCAACAAAGTCTGGCGAAATGTTTAATGAACTAAATATTCCTATACGAGTACATATATTTTTTTGTGATTTTTCAATTTAAAAGAATTGAAATACACTCCGGTTCACTTATTTAGAGGCACTTAAAACTTTATATTCAGCAGCCTGTATCTTTTGCAATTTGTAACCGATTACAGAAGTTTAAAATGGAAATGGAAACTAGACATCTTGAAATATAAAAAAAATCATGACAATAGTCGTTTCTTAACTAAAGAACTATTTTTGAGCAATTTATGGAAAAAGTCAAAAAATGTGCTATTTTATTGGTTGACTTGTAGAAAGGCACTTTATTATTTTTAAAGTAAGCGATGATTTTTTGTAGGGAGAGTTTGTTTATTACAATTTATTACATCTTAATCATTTAACGAGTCAAAATGGCAAAACAAAAAAATTTGAAATCTATCGGGAAAAACTAAAATCGATGTTTAGCGTTCTGAAGGATGTTCTAACCGCGTAATAGCTAAAAAATATTGGACGGAGCCCAACAGTTGTCGATAATTACATCAAGGACCCCGAGGGGTATGGAAAAAATTTTAAAGTACGGGTGTCTTTACCTACGTGCGCGAAAAGAAAAATCATCAGTATTGCTTCTAATTCTGCCTTATCCTTGTCAAAAATAAGAGCTCAAGCTGGAGTGGAAGCGAGCAAGTCATCAGTACGCAGAGTAATTAAGAGCTGTATAATAAATTACAAAAAAAGCCGCCACTTAATGCTCTTCGTAAGGAAAAGCGGCTTCAATTCGAAAGAGACTACATGGTATGGGATGCCAAGAGATCATGTAAATGACTGGAGATCATGTAAATGACTGGAGAACCGTTATATTTACGGATGAGAAGAAGTTTAATTTGATGGGCCTGATGGCTACAACTAATATTGCCCTGATCTGCGCAAAGAAAAGCGTTTTTTGAACCGAAATCACAGCCGAGAGGGCGGCGTTATGGTAGTGTGGTGCTATTCCGTACTATGGCACTATCGATCTTCAACGTTAAAGTGCAAAAATGACTGGTGCAAGCTATAAAACGTTATTGGAATCGGCTTTTCCGAAGTTCAGTAAACTCTTTGGTCCCATATCTTGGATATTGTAACAGGATAATGCCCCTATACACAACGCCAGATTAGTGAAGGAGTTCATTGCAAGCCAAAATGTTAATATCCTTGACTGGCCACCCTATTCGCCAGATCTAAACATTATCGAAAATGTCTGGGGTTGGTTATCTCGTAAGGTCTATGAAGGAGGTAGACAATTTGATGACAAGCAGTCACTAATTCTGGCCATTAAGGATGCTTGGAATTATATTTCGTTGGATTATATAAATTCTCTTTATCTCTCAATAAAAACCCGAATATTTAAAGTTATTAACAACAAAGGAGGTTGTACCCATTACTAATGGTTCTTAAATAAAGTAAATTAAATTAAAAAAACAAGAAAAACTGTTTTTAATTAAAATTAGTTGAAGTGCCTCTATTCAAGTGAACCAAAAAAATAGCATATTTTTCCAGTTTTTTTTATAAATTGCTCAAAAAAAAGTTCTTTAGTTCAAGAAACCACTATTGTCATAAAGTTGTAATTTCCTTTAAGGCTGTAAGAGATCATGTTTTCTCCGGTTAGTGAAAAAAATGTGATTCGAACTCACATTCGCTGGACGATCGTGTCGATGTTTCTGAAGCATTATCTTCAGCAGCGTCTAGCCCGTTAAGCCACTGCGGTGTGTATTTACACAAGTCACTAACCGAAGACATTTATTGATTGTGTGCAGAGTGATTGTTGTCGCTACTTCCACAATGCTTTCCTACTTACACGCACTGATGCAGAAGTTTTGAAACTTCTATTTACAGAATGAACTATTTTTATATATCTCAAGATGTCTAGCTTCCATTTCCATTCTAAAATTCTGCAATCGGTTACAAATTGCAAAAGATACAGGCTGCTGAATATGGAATTTTTAGTGCCTTTAAATAAGTGAACCGGAGTGTATACCTGCAATCGTATGAATTGTATGAGTACAGTCCGTGTCATATAAGTGGTTTCACAAAAAAAATCTGATAATTCTGGCCCCGTATTCACCTCCATATTTTTCGTTCCCACAACAAGTTCGTGTATAAACAGTAACGAAATTTTGTGAACCGAATATTTCACTCACTTTTCTCATTTGCTTCTCAAAATACCGTGCGGAACCGGTATAAAACTGTACATGGCAATCAGAGAGTGTAAAAACTAGAAAGCGCACAGCTCACTGGTTGTGAGAAGCTCTCCCCAATCCCCTCATGGTATGTAGTGGGAAACCAATATTTATTTTCTCATTTGCATGGTACTCAGCTCTATGTGAAAATTTCGTGAACAAAGTAAATTAGAGGGTTGTTATTAGACAAAGTTATTTCGTACGAAAATAATTGTTTGGGACCGGCATTCAGACATAGGTGGTAACACTCCACAACAAAAATTTCGGTATGGAGATAAATGGTAAAATTGCCTACGAAAATATCGCACGAACTGAATACGGGTCTTAAAGTTGGAATATTGTAAATCTCTTCATCGAGGGTTTGGCGCTAAATTACGTTATCCCAAGGCACCAAAGCCACTGTAAAAACTGCCAAATTGGGCAATTCTTCAATTGGTTAATATCAGGGATTAATCGATTAATTAAAATGTTGATTAATCGATATCATGATCACTCAGTTAATCGGATAATCAAAAAATCTGATTAAGCAAAACTATTGGAACGAAGTGCCTTATCGCACGATGCGGGATGGGGGCTAAATGAAATAAAATTAAACAAATTTTTTTTAACATTATTATGCTACCACCAAGTATTATCAACTATATTGGGTACTTTTGCTTTGGTTTGTGTCTAGACTAACATATGTTGGGAAATTTCTTTTTTAATTGGAAGTTTTGTAGGTGGAGCCTGTAACCAATATTTAGTGTAAGCATAGATAAATAAAAAACCATAGATGGTGAAAGATAAATGGTGGATTTGAAAGTAAAGTGAAATTTTCTAGATGAAGCCGGAGTGGTGGATATCGGCATATTACCCTGGCAACAAAAACTATTTAAAAAACTATATAAACATGCATTCTTTCCTTTTGTATTGTCAACAAATATCAAAAGCGATATGCTTTCTATTATTTATATTGTATTTCCAAATTTAAACAACAGTCGCATCCGAGTGAAAAATGGTCACACGGAAACAGCATGTGCCCTCTGGTGAAGATGGTGATTAAGTAAATGAATCATCTACGGTTTTTTTTATCTATGGTTAAAGTATATATTTTGGTTTTGAACCCTATAAACAGTAAATTTAGAAAAGTCAAAGTGAAAGTAGTTGAAAAAATGACATTTTCTTATATATGTGAATTTTCTTAAAAAATGTAAATCTTCTCAAAAAAATACAAAGTCCCTTTTCTTAAAAAAATACCTTATCTCAAAGAAGTACCTTTGCTTAAAAAAATTAAATTTTCTTACAAAAAGTACCTTTCTTTAAAGATTTCCTTTTGTGAAACAAAATAACTTTTCTTGAGATAAGTACCTACTTTTAAACATGTACGTATTCTTGAAAAAGGAGCCAATTCTAAACAAAATTCCCATTTCTTAAAACAAAACCTTTTCTTCAAAAAATACCTTCTCTTAAAAAGAAAAACATTTTCTTTCTTTCGAATATTTGAAGTTATTTCTAACAAAGTAGGTAGCACAAAAAACATTTTGTTACAAAAATTCCTTTTCTTAAAATTACATTTTATTAAAAATAAAATAACACATTTCGTTTCTTTTCTTGAGATAAGTAGCATTTTTGAAAATAAGTAAATTTTCTTTAAAAAAAAACCTTTTCCTAAAAAGAGTACCACTTCTTTAAAAAGGACTTATTCTTAAAAAAAGTACTAAAAAAAGTCATACTCTTGTGGCTTTTTCTTACAAAAAGTACTTCTTCTTAAAAATAGTACCTTTTCTTAAAAAAAACATTAGCTTTTAATAAAAGAAGTACCTCTTTTTATAAAGAGGACCTTTTCGGGAAAATATAATACATATTCTTACAAAAAGGACCTAAAAATATAATATTTTCTTTTAAAAATACATTCTATAAAAAAAATTGTCTTAAAAAGTTTATCATTTTTCAAAAAGTATATTTTCTTAAAGATCCATTTAAATTATCGTATTTTTCAATGGGCGCCTTAGGCGTGTTGGAACTAACTAGTATATAATATACTTATATAGCGAAAGGAACTTCGTTCCAACCGGGTGTCCCTTGACACATTTTTTATTTTATTTTTTTTTTAATTTTGTATTAATCAATTAGTTTGAATATTAACCATATTTGAATAAATTTAATCATCATTAAAATAATTTTTTGAAACACGGATTATACAAACAAAAGGACACATTTGAACATTTTTAGTAAAAATGTGTTTAAAAACGCAAACTGAAAATCACGTAAAACATGAATTGCTCAATTATTAAATTTGTATGTAACCAAATTATAGATTAATCAATTAATGTGAATATTGATTAATCAATTAATCGATTATTAGTAAACATGATTAATCAAAATGTACGATTAATCAATTATTCGATTGATCAGGAAGTCGATTAATCAGGTTGCCTGAAGAATCAATTAATCGCACATCCCTAGTTAAAATAGTTTGCAATCAGGGCTGAGCCGGCGTTTTGGAGTCAAAGTTCAAGAAATTTTCGAAGAAACAAAATCTGAAAGTATTCTTGCGGTCCCAGACCCAACATGAATACACTCCAAATGTAATAAAAAATTACTCAAAAATAGACTACTAAACTAAAAAAAGCTTTAAATTCTGCCGAAAAATCTGTATTCTATATATGCGTATGTCTACACCATTTCCAATTGAAATTTAAAAAAAATCGATAGAAATTTAATAATTCCATTTCAAATATAAAACACATCAATTGCAATTTAAACTACACTAATTGAAATTAAAAAAGTCACCTGAAATTTAAAAGACATCAATTGAACATTTAAAGACATCAATTGACATTTGAAACTCAAAAATTTGCAATTTAAAAGACATCAATCGAAATTTTCAATACAAATTTACAATTCATAAGTTCAAATTTTACTTATAGTTTATAATATCGGTTCGTAACACTACACCATTTCCACTTGAAAATTAAAAAATATCAAATCAATATTGCAAAATGCGAATTAAAATTTGACAATTCTATTTGTAATTTAAAAGCCATCAATTGAAATTAAAAAATTCTATTTTATATTTAAAATACTTCAATTTAAATTTAAAAAACAGCAATTGAATTTAAAAATAACATGAATTAATGTTTAAAAGTCATTAACTGATATTTAAAAGATATTAACATAAATTTAAAACAGATGATCTGAAATTTAAAAACCATAAATTTGAATTTAAAATACGTCAATTGAAATTTCAACACATCAATTGAAATTTAAAATTCGACAGAAGAAATTCAAAAATCATTTTTATATTAGGTTATCATATTTCAATTAATGTCATTCAACTATCAATTGATGTCTTTCAAAATTCAAATGATGTCTTTTAAATTGCAATTGATATTTTCCAAATTTCCAGTGATGTCATTAAATTTCAATTGATCAATTGAAATTTTGTATACATCAACTCAAACTCAAAACGCATCAATTAAAATTCAATTCGCATCAATTGAAATTTAAAAGACATCAAATGAAATTTAGAAAATATCAATTGCAATTTAAAAGACATCGGTTGAATTCTGAAAGACATCCATTGCATTTTAAAACACATCAGCTGCATATTAAATGAAATCAATTTAAATTTAATATACATTAATAGAAATTTCAAAATCTAGTAAATAAAATCTGTTCATAACACTACATTATTTCCAATTGAAATTTAAATAATATCAATGCAATACTAAAAATTTCATTTGAAATTTAAAATAAATCAATTGAAATTTATGAAATATCAATTAGTATTTAAAAGACATCAATTGATAATTAAAAGACATCAATTGATATTTAAAAGATATCAATTGAAATTTAAAAAAATAACAAAACTTTAAAGTATGTCACTTGAAATTTAAAAGACATCAATTGAAATTTAAAATTCGTCTACTAGGTTGTCAACTTTCAATTGATGTCTTTTAAATTTCAATTGTAGTCTTTTCAAATTCAATTGATGTCTTTTAGATTTACAATTGACGGCTTTTAAACTTCAAGTGGAATTTTTAAATTTTAATTGTTTTTTTTTTTAAATTTCAATTTGAAATGACGTAGATCACAGCCAAAATGTGAACTCAATGCCACTATAAGTTTCTTTTGTAATGGATTCTTTTTGCTTTTTGAAAATTGAAGAAAACACAGAAAATTTGGAATGATTTATCGATTGATTTATGCCATTTCCGTTTTAAAACTTATTTCATTCAAATGTTGTCCACGGCATCGCTTCACGTGGTCCATTCTGAAAGTCCAATTTTGGCATACTTGTTTCAACATTTCGGCCGGTATCTCATGAGTTTCATGAAATTTACTTGGGGATTTTCCCCTTCAATTCTGGCATAATAGGCATGGGTATTTAACAAGTTACACGATGTTTTTGGATCCATACATAATTGAAAGAGATTCTCTTTCGGCTTAGTTCTGAAAAGAAAAACTCTTTCAAAATCTTTAAGTAAAAGTCTTCATTGACTGGAACACTAAGACCGTTTTCTTCGAAAATGTAAAGGCTGACAATGATGAAACTCCACACTACACTGTGACTCGGACTGGATGAAATTCTGGAGTATCAGTGGATTAGAGAAAAAAACAAAACAAAAATGGTTTCCCATCACATCTCATGAAGGGATTGTGGAGAGTTTCTCACAACCAGTGAGCTGTGGGTTTTCTCACTCACTTATTGGGACCTAGAGTTTAATACCGGTTCCGAACGGTATTTTGAACAGGTTTTTAATGGCTAAATACTCGATAGTGTCACCGTCACTATGTGAAGTGACCGCCGTCGAAAGAAATGTAAGGTGGTCAGAGCAGGGTTCGAACCCACGTTCTCATAGACAAGAGCCGCGCACACTACCATGGCACCACCGACGGCAACAATTAGACTCACTTTATGTTCGACATTTTTGTTTGTTCACATTGCCGTTTAGATGAAATGGGACTCGTCAGACATTCAAATGTAGTTGACGATGTTTTCGTCCTCAGCCACCACGTCCAACGCCCAGTGTATGGGCAAGTCTACTTCATTTAGTTTGATTGTTATTTGTATCTTATAAGAAAACAGATAACAAAAACAGATAGTTTGTACAGATGGGCCTGCTAAAACCTATTTCTTCAGATAGGCTCCTTGTCAAAACTCTAGTACGGACTTGTACGGCAGCAGCGTACTGCGTCCAAAATGAGGAGCCTCGGTGTTTAGACCTCCTTTTGATTGTCCCATGATTAGCAAATTTGTTTACCGACCTCATTTTTGTTTTTTAATTTGAATTTTATGACCGATTTTGTTAGTTTTATGTAATGTACTATAAGAAGTTCATACAACAAGCTTACTTCCTCTGCTCGGAGAAGTGTCTTCAAATGTGAGCCTAAACTTTCTTCGAACGGAAATGACAGACTCCAATACGTGATAGCGGAGTCTTATTTAACCATCCCAATATTCACCAGTCACCCTGTATAAGGATATTCATGATTTTTTCAAGATTATTTAAGGAAATTACTGATCTAGACCCAAGTAAATATTTGGGATGGGTTTGAGTTGAGCTAAACTGGCGTATGAATTTTATGCAAACAGAGGAGGAACACTTCCTGAGTGTACATTATAAATGTTGCCTCTGTTTCTATAATTTCTACAGTTCCGGAACCTTTCCTCAAGCATTTCTATAGTTCCATGTGGTTTTCGCGAACCAGTTCTTATTGCCCATATCTTCTCTTAAAGAACTATGTATATAATTAAATTAAACTTTGGCCATAAAATACTGTCCACTTTTCAAGTGAATTTCAACATCATATTCGTACATCCTTTTACCTATTCCTGTTCATAATGGTGATTATCAGTCACGTCATTCTAACAAGAATTCTGTTGTACATAAATTGCATCTTCATTAGCAAAATGATATCGACAATTAAAATGTTGTTCACTTCGTTGTATTGTTGGCTGCAGATTTTCCATTAATTACATAGACGTTGTCGTTATGGCCATGTGTAAGCTCTGGCCAACAATGTTATAAACTTTTTTTGTTTAATATTAACTTTACAAACCAATTAAAACATTTTTATGTAGTTTTTAATTTATTTAATAGCTCGTTAATGTTGCCAACCATCTCGAAAAAGTTCACAGCTTAATAAAGAGATGCATAAAATCTATTTGTAATAAATTAGTTGGATTATCTTAACTTTTGTCGCACAACAAAGTCATAGAACAGCGACTGTAGGCCAACGCCTGGCCAAAGCAACACATTATATGTAATCTTTACAGTTCAATCAAGATCAAGAGATAGGGTGTAATCTTGCAAGAGGAACTCAGTCAGTGCACAATATAACTCCTCCCGAATAAGGTAAGTGGTCCGTCCCCAGTGTTGTATGCTAAATTGATCTGCAATTCACTTGCTGGTAATGGAGTAATCCATCTGAAATATTCTTGGGTATGAATCATAAGCATAGATAAGAATTAACCTACGTAATTCACGTTAGAAGTGTACTATATTTTACCTACGTCTACCTTCATATCGCATTCAATCAGAACTAGAAGAGACGAATTACCATGGAATTGAAAATAATTATAATAATAATACACTGATGATATCGTTATACACTGTTGGTTTCAAAGTTGGACTGTTTCCTACAGTGCTCACTCTACACCTAGCACAAAGGCTAGTAGCAGGGAGTTCAAACCGAAGAAACTGGTAAACCGCCTACAGTACTCATAACTGATTGTCGGTGATCTAATACATATTTTTTGAATAACCGAAAAACCGGGGTTTTTTATATCAGTTACCCCCCGGTTTGATGTTCAAAATTCAAAATTTCATTCTCATTAAAACTTTTATATTTTTGACGAATCAATTGAATTTTAATTTTAATTCAACTCAACTCCACTCAATTCAATTCAATTCCACTCAATTCAATACAATTCAAGTCAATTCAACTCAACTCAACTCAATTCAATTCATATCATTTCAGGTCAATTCAATTCAATTCAATTCACTTCGATTCAATTCAATTCAATTCAATTCAATCCAGTTCAATTCAACTCAACTCAACTCAACTCAACTCAACTCAACTTAACTCAACTCAACTGAACTCAACTGAACTCAACTCAACTCAACTCAACTCAACTCAACTAAACTCAACTCAACTCAACTCAACTCAACTCAACTCAACTCAACTCAACTCAACTCAACTCAACTCAACTCAACTCAACTCAACTCTACTCTATTCTACTCTACTTTACTGAAGTCAACTCAATTCAATTGCATTTAATTTAATTTATTTCAATTCAATTCAATTCAGTGCAATGCAATTTAATTCAATTCAATTCAGTTCAATTAAATTCAATTCAATTCAATTATGCTCAATTCGATTTACTTCAATTCAATTCAACTCAATTCAACTCATTTCAATTCAATTCAATTCATTTCAACTTAATTCAATTCAATTCAAGTCAATTCAATTCAATTCAATTCAATTCAATTCAATTCAATTCAATTCAATTCAATTCAATTCAATTCAATTCAATTCAATTCAATTCAATTCAATTCAATTCAATTCAATTCAATTTAATTCAATTCAATTCAATTCAATTCAATTCAATTCAATACAATTCAATTCAATTCAGTTCAATTAAATTCAATTCAATTCAATTCAATTCAATTCAATTATGTTCCATTATGTTCAATTTGATTCACTTCAATTCAATTCAATTAAATTCAACTCAACTCAATTCAATTCCATTTAATTTAAATCAATTCATTTCAACTTAATTAAATTCAATTCAAGTCAAGACAATTCAGTACAATCCAGTTCAATTCAATTCAACTCAATTCAATTCAAGTAAATTCAATTCAATTAAATTCACTTCAATTCAATTCAATTCAAATAAATTCAATTATGTACCATTATATTCACTTCGATTCACTTCAATGTAATTCAACTAAATTCAGTACATTTAATTTCAATTCAATTCAATTGAATTCAGTTCCATTCAATTAAATTCAATTCAATTCAATTCAAAGTACCGTGGCACAATAATAAGCATGGAAAGAACACCTTAAATGTACAAATGCCAACCGTCCTAAACACAATACCACAGAATATCTTACATATAAGAAATAAATTTAAGCGTAAAAAAATTATCAAAAATCATCTTATAAACTCGCAATGAAGCGGAGATAAAAAATTAATATTAAATTGCTTTAATAGATTCAATTGTCTTGTTTATGAAACATATTAATTTTACACTCAATTAAATATATATCCTTGCATACAAGCCTTTGGCTTCGCGGGGGAAATAATGAAATGTAAACGAAACAATATTGTAAATCAGTAAAGAAAGAAAGAAAAAAAAAATTCAATTAAATTAAATTCAATTCAATTCAATTCAAGTCAATTTAATCCAATTTAATGCAATGCAATTCAATTCAAATTTATATCTTTATAGAATACATTCGAATTATATCTTTACTTTATGAGCAAAAAGCTAACTGATGTATTTTTGTTTAAATTAAAAAAAAATTAATAATGATAATTTTTACGGGCGAAAGGAAAGACACGAAAATGTTATTTTGTGTCAAGTTTGTATTAATTTTTCGATAATTAAAACCGAAAACCAGTACAGAAATTTCAATCGGGTGAACCGACTTAAATATACTCTCACCCTTAGTCGTCCATAGGGCCCAAGTTCCATTAAAAACGGTTTATATATTTTTTTTTGTGCCGACCAACCTTCAGTCACCGAAATCGACGTGGTAAATTCACCCATATTCAATAGCAGATGTCGATGCCCCAAATTTTGATCTAATTCGCAATTAATTTGGACCTGTTGTATTTTTGAAGATTTCTAGACCAACATTTGTATGGGAGGTACACAAATGGGTGTCCAAATTTGTGTCTGTTTAATTACAAAGTAGCTTTTGACAAAATATTGCCCAGTACCAAACTTCACTAAAATCGGGTTTAATGCACGGGAGATATCTTGTCGACCAACCGCACTCCCGCCCATTTGTTGTATGCGAGGTACCAGATTGGGAGTGGCAAAATCTCTAATTTTTCACAGCAGAGTGGGGTTTGACTAAATATTGCCTAATACCAAATTTCATAAAGATTGGTTGATTGTTACGGGGGTTATCTTGTCGACCAACCAGCCGGCTCCGCAAATTTGTATGGGAGGTACCAAAATGGGTGTGGCAAAATCACCCTTGTTTCAGTAGTTGACCGACCTTTGGCAAAATGAAGCCTAATTTATAATTTCATTAAGATCGAAAATGTTTTACGCGACCTATCGTATCGGCAAACTTTTGTATGGGAGGTACCAGAATGGGCGTGGCACCATTGTCCATTTTCCCAAGTTAAGTAGAAATTTACTGATTATTAATCAATGTCGGAGTTGGAGCTAATCACATTCACCAGAAAAAATGTTTTAGAAGAATGGTGATTTTGTTATAAATTTGTATGGGAGGTACCAGAAGGGGTTTACAATTCCTTTTTTTTAATTCCATACTAAGTTTGTTCATATAATAATAGTCTCTGACAAAATTGTGATCGGTAAAGATTTTCGGCAGTTATCGTGTTGACCAGCCAGCCAGCCAGACAGACGGACATGGCTCAATGGTCTTAAAAAGTTGTAAAATGAATTTCATCCAAAGATACTAAGGCCCAAATATGGCTCCTTCTATGCCTTATACTTTTCCCCGTATTAATTGATGTAAACCCTCATCCCTATGTGTGTGGGAATAATTAATGCCTATTCACACTAGTTTACATTTTACGAGAACGGATGGAAGATGTTGGAAAACTGAAACATGCGTTCACACTTGAAACATCTTACATCTCTCATTTTCATGAATTGACAACTCACAATATCGTAAGCGAAATATTTTTGTGACAAAAATAACATTTAAAGAGATTTAAACAACACAATAATGCAATTTTATTATCTATTGCGGCCCTAGAGACCGACAAAATGCAAAATGGCTTTCGCAAACATACATATGGATTTTGTATTAATTAATTTGATTTCTTCCTCTTCTCCACAGTTGTTTTTCCAAAATATATTTTACCAGGTGGCTTTGTTACGCCAATAAGACAACTGTAACAGTCATTCCGTTTTTGTTTGGTTCCATGTCACTGTCAAATTCAACTCAAGTGTATACCAACAATGCAATTAATAAACAAATGTACAAAATCAAAATACATTTGAATTTGAAAGACAAGTGAGGCAACGATATAAAAAACTTAGGTCAGCTGTTGTAGCGCTATCATCTGCAATAAATTCATTATTCATTTTTTTCATGTTTTTCGTAATTTGTTTCTATTGAATGACACTTTTTTCTGGGGATGGGCTCATAGAGTAAAAACATAGTTAAAATAAACAAGTAGATGAAGCACAAGTGTTGGGAATATTTTAGTGTATTGGGTAATTTTCAAGATGTCGTTGAAAGCAATAAATGGGATTTTTTTTGTTCCCAAAAAAAGTCAAAAAGTATGACAATAAAAATCTAAAATTTTATATCAAAAGAAAAAGTAATTTTCAACAAAAATATCAAGAATACAAGAATACAACACGTTACTTAAAGTAGAATATCAGATGGTCAACGAATTGCAAAGCCATATCACCATCGTCTATGTTCTAATAAATTGGTTCTTCCTCCGGTTCAGCTACCATTCCTTGTTGAGAGTCCTCAGACACTCAACGGGTTTGGCATCTGCAACCACAGAAGTTGCAACAGTTTTTGGGCGGGGAAGTTTTTAGTTTAAAAAGGCGTTCCGGGATGTTCATATTTGGGCGGTCTTACGGGCTTTCTCCTATTGTTATACCAACACCGGCCTCATGGCTTTGAAATGGTTTTTTTTATATAAGAAACAAGTGCTATTATGTAAAATCACATAAATTTTGTCATATTTTCCATTGTATAAATTACTTTCATAAAAATTTCTCACAATTTTGAATAAACGTCAATGAGAATTATGGGAAACTTCAGTGACAATGATAGTAGTACAGGACAGCACCTAGTGCTATATCTATTATTTCCTTTATCTATGGAGTAAAATACAAATTCTCGTCGAAAGTCACTGGGCTAGCGACAGTTTTGATAAAGTTTTGACGTAGAATACGTCTTACCTTACGGTATGAGGAGTCATGTCAGGTTTTTATTGTTGTAATCTTTATTTCATTGAATTTGAGGAAACGGTTAGATAAATTTTTTTAAAATTTTGACGTAGAATACGTCTTACCTTACGGTATGAGGAGTCATGTCAGGTTTTTATTGTTGTAATCTTTCTTTCATTGAATTTGAGGAAACTTCTAGATGAATTTTGTTAAAAGTTTTTTTGTAGGTAAATGAAGATGTTATCTTTCGTTTGATATACATTTCATATTGGTTGATATATTTCTAGTATTTTAATTTCTCAAATGAAAATTGTTTAAACACTTACACTCGAACATATGTGTGGTGTTTGGTTGAGTGTTTTTGGTTGCTTAACATTGCTTAGGAACATGTATCTAGTAAAAAGTGAAACGAACAGCAAGCTAATGTTGCTTGGCAACATGTATCTAGTAAAAAGTGAAACAAACAGTAAGCTAACGTAATAAAGCTTTTTTTCGAAAGCTTCAATAAAGCTGTTGTAACATTAATTTTGAATTGTAAAGCGTAAAGCTTTCACACAACGCTCGAATGCTAATGCGAAGACTCGATAAGGTAAACCTTTTCTAATATTAGGGCGGCCCTCTCAACATTCGCAGAACTTATTTCAATAAAAATATTAATTAAAATACATAAATTAAATTAAGTTTAAAAATATTGAACATAATATTTTTTTTTAAACGGACTTGAATCAAATGCCGTTGGTAAATATAAAAATTACAGCAGACAGTTGTCCGAGGCCTTCGGCCACGGACTGTCCCTGCAGGCTGTGTCAGAGACACGGCCATTAAGTTTAACGTAGAATACGCCATCCGATAAGACAGAAAACATATATAACAATAAATTCATTTGCTTATATTATTTATCATTTATTGTTATATATGTTTTCTGTCTTATCGGATGGCGTATTCTACGTTAAACTTAATGGCCGTGTCTCTGACACAGCCTGCAGGGACAGTCCGTGGCCGAAGGCCTCGGACAACTGTCTGCTGTAATTTTTTTTATTTTACTAGTATTACCGTAGGCTGAGGTGAAGCGAGAGTTTTAAACACAACCGTTGAATCTGACGTCACTATTGACGCCTTCACAAACATGCAAATAATTTTGGACACTTGTCTGGAGGAATTATTATTGTGGATGACACAAATTAACTTAAACATACATATGCTATTTTTAAATTATAACAGTTTGTAAATGGTTACAAACAGAGTTTGTATTATATTGTATATAACATGTCTAATAGGAACCGATGGTTCTCTGGTGATGGAAAGAAGTTTCTGCGATTGTGTTCTTGCGTGTTTTGCTTGCAATATTTTTCGAACACTTGCATTGTGGTGAATTCTCAATTCAAATGACATTTTGTTTGCATTTAGTTTGATGAATTTTTCAAAAGCATCATTCCAAACAACCGCTATGGTTTAATTATGGTTCGTTCAGTTGATTAAATATTATTAGTGCATCTACCTTTGTAGTTGAAATAAACCAACAAATGTTATTAATCAAAACCACAACTAAAAATTAATCAAAACTACATTGAATCCTATTTGAAAAAGATTTTGTTCAAAATTATATACGAATATTGAAACATGCTACTTTATATGTTGAAACCTATGAAGTAAAATAGTACGCAACAAAATCAACTATAGCGAAATATAGCGATATGGATAACCATTGAAAATATTTTGTGTACCTCGAAATCCTATAAAATGTTCGAGATTTTACAGCTTACATTCAAATTCACAAGGGTTTCGGGATAAACATGGTATTTTGAAATAGAATCAAACCTAATGCCTTTCTTATCCTTAATTATTTCTGTCCGGTTTGTAATAGTTTTCAAGACAGAGAAGAATCTAATTTTTAAGAACATTTTTGAAATTTTAGGAAATTTGAAATTTTGAAGTTCAACTCTTTATGCCAATAGTATTTAATTTATTTTGACATTTCAAATTGAATTTAGAAAAAGTTGTTGTCGACCAATCCAATTAATACAAATGATTACCGTAGTTGATTTAAATTCTGCAACTACACTACTAATGAATTTTATCGGTGTAGTACAAATATCAAGAAACGGGTTCGAGGGAACATGCATGTACATATGTCGAAAAGTGGCACTCAATTGTGCAATAAAACAATTTGTAGTCCCAGAGATGGATATAAACACAATTTGTTACGCAAACGTTATATGTTATTCATATCTAAACTAAATATTTTTGTAAACCTGTATTTGGAATGATATATAATATATATTTTTGCGTTATAAATCGATGTTCACTTTTTCCAATTAGTTACCTATATTATATTGTGGATTAATTATAGTTTTAAATTAAATTTCAACTCAATAAATAAGATTGTGTACTTGCCGGATAATGTTGCATCTCCTCTCTTTTGATTTGCTGACACTCCGAACCTCGAAACACTGCTGAATTTTAAAACTAACACACGGAACTAGCGAAACAGCTAGGCAAACTAACATTGCCTTTTGTCACTAAACAATCATATGGTTTATTGTAATTATGGTAAAATTAAAATTGCAAACATATTATGTTTAGGCGAGCATAAATTAAATACACATATACATAATATTTCCCGGAAAACGTATGCATAATAATTATTATTATAATCTAAAATAGCCTGCAATGGTTGGACTCTTGTGCATGAGAACGTGGGTCTCTTCTTTCGATGACGGTCACCATGCGTGGTAACTTCGACACTATCAATTGAAATTAAAAATAAATTGAATTTAATTCTTAAAAACTTCAATAGAAATTTGAAAATTATATTTAAAATTTAAAATATGTCATTTGGAATTTAAAATTTCCATTGAAAATACATCAATTGATATGGAAAAAACCTCAATTGAAATTTAAAAGACATCTACTGAAATTTGAAACACATCAATTGAAATTTTAAACACATCAATCAAAATAATGAGAACCTCGACTCTCTCGGTATACACTTCATCCCCACAGCTTCTACAGTAAACATGAGCCGAGATTCTTAGTCGAGACATGTATCTGCGTATCAAGCAGTGCACAGTGGAGGATTTAGCGAAAAAATGGAAATGATTCAGCCGTTTCTACACGTCTCGGCCGATCAAGGTGAATTTCACATGAGCGCATAGCTGACATCTTATGCTCCATTGCACAGTGATTTAGAATTCTAACGGCCGAACTGTCAATATCTGTTGATCTAGTAAAATTTTTTTGGTAGGTAAGGAGTCACGGATTACTTGGAGTAATAACATTGGAAGTCGGAAAAATGTGTATATTTTATAAATTAGCCCTAGGTTGACTACTTTTCTTATTGTTCAAAATTTTTCAACTTTCAATTAGAAAAATGTTCCTAACCTTGTAAGCTTGTAGTAGGAATTTCTCATACATTAACTAAAAACCTAACAAAATCGGTCATCAAATTCAATTTCAAAAAAATTTTAATAATTTTGCGCTTTTGTCATATTTTGACGTTTACAACTTTTAAATTTTTCAAAGATTTGTAAATTGTAAACATTTAATTTCTTTTCCAATAAGCGTGTTTTGATTACACCGCTTGCTTGTATAATCGCTTGTTTTATATGAAGCACTCAGCGAGGAGTTAGCGACACGAATCATTTTCGCTAAGTTTATATTTCTTTTATTTGACATATTTTACCATATTCAACCCTTTCCCATATTTTTGAATAATATTACTTTTCCCTAAATAGCTGCTTTCTTAACAACTTAGCAATCGATAAACGCTTACACGCTGAAAAATAACGGCCTCTCTAACATGTTCTCCCAAACATATTCTGCACGAACCATGTATATGTTTGGAACACACTTCAAACATTCATATGTTTGCAAGTCCCAAACTTGTATTTAAATGCAAACAGTATCATGTTCACTGACAAACATGTATGCTTTTACGTGGAAATATATGCGTTCTTCATCCCAAACATTCACGTGTTTCCCCCAAACCTACATATACTTACGTGGAAACATGCAAATTTCCTCCCAAATATAATAATATTTAGAAACGAATTATTCTTCGATTTCAATATATGTATATGTATTATTTATTATAATCAATTTTAACAATATAAATCCACATTTATAAATAATTAATACAAAAAATTAATAGATTTAAAACAGACCTTTTTACATTCATTTGCATTGAATGCATTATTTGTTTTTTTTCATGAAATGAGAAACTGCCGCTCTTTTGCTTCTCAGTTCTTTGTTGTCTCTCACGTTTTTGTTTTCAGAAGGTTTCAGCTATGCGTTGGTTATCACTATGCGTTGGTACACAAACAAGATATTTATATACAAATCAAGTTTATGCAAGGCACGCGTGGATTAATTACTTGTATTTTTTTATTACACTTATTTCACATATGGTCCGCCGTTCCGATACTCTCAGTAAAGGCACGGACAGTCAAAGGGCTTCACGTGGTTTCCGTTTCCAGTTTCATTCATCAAAATCGATTCTCACTTTGGTAGCATACATACACAGAAACCAAAGTAGCATCACAAACCATTTAACAGTCCGAGCTTTCGTTTATTCTTTTTTCACTGATATCCTCTCTCCGATGAACCATTGACGACTGAATACTTGAAACTTCATCTGCAATCTACGCGCACATTCAGGAATCTTTATGATAAAAAAATATAGATACACACTTACAAGATAGGCTCTCTCGTTGACCCTCTTTTATTCTCTTGCTCCTGAGAGAGCATAGAGAGTGCAACAAACACAGCTGTATTTGTATCACAAACATAAATATATGTGGGTCGCAAACACATATCTTATAACATATTAATCATTGTGTCTAAAACATGTAATATTGAATAGCAAACACAATGTGTTTGGGCACAAGTATATTATATTTGCGACATGCTCCAAACACACTTTATATTTGCATCCAAACAACAAAAAAAGAGAGATTTTTCAGCGTGTACTTGTATTTAAAACACGACTGATATTGTAGCCGATGGAAATTGATTCTGAACCACCGTGTATTGTTTACTGGAATGTTCCTGTGCTCCCGCGTCCGTATAAGAAGGATACTAAAATGCTTTGGCAACTCCTTTAAAGATGCTGGAGGCGGTGATGACGTTTCATGCCACACTCACGAAACAAAATTTGCTATTAACAGCAACCAATGTTTGCTACTTATCAGCAAAGTTACTGTCATAAAAACAAACTGTTCGCAGTATTGCTAAAATGCCAGGCACACTGTTTGCTAAACAGCTTTCACTGAATTGAAAACAAGAAACGTTAAAACCGCTTATAGCCTTTTCACACTAGGCCACATCTTACATTTTCAATCAATTTGCCAAAGATGTAAACATTTCCCCGTACAAATTTTACACTTTGTTAGTTCAACATCTTTGAAAAATGGTCCTACCTCACCTTGTTTCAACCAACATTATCACTAGCCCATCTCAGGGTGTTTCGACGACACAGCTGATCGACCTTCTATCGGGTGTTTTTTTTAGAGGTTTGTTTTTCGAATAGAGATAAAACTGGCATTTTGTGATCAAATCTGGCAACTCTAATGTCATTTATGTTCAGTTTGGTTTGCCATTTCATCATGAACAGGTTGACAAAAGAACAACGCTTGCAAATCGTGCAAATTTATTTCGAAAATAATGGTTCAGTTCGCGAAGTTTACCGCAAGCTCCGTCCATTTTCATCGCAAAATTTTGTTCAGTGATGAGGCTCATTTTTGGTTGAATGGCTACGTCAACAAGCAAAATTGCCGCATTTGGAGTGAAGAGAATCCACATGAGACCCTTGAGACGCCATTACATCCACAAAAACTGACTGTTTGGTGTGCTCTATGGGCTGGTGGAGTCATTGGGCCATACTTCTTCCGAAATAATGCTGGAGAGGCAGTTACCGTTAATGGAGACCGGTATAGAGCCATGATAACCGACTATTTTGTTCCCGAATTGGATGGCATGAATGTGGATGAGTTGTGGTTCCAACAAGACGGCGCTACATGCCACACAGCGCACGTCACAATCGATTTATTGAAGGAAACATTCGATGAGCGCATAATTTCGCGGAATGGACCTGTCAATTGGCCACCAAGATCGTGTGATTTGACACCATTGGATTATTTTCTTTGGGGATATGTGAAGTCGCTCGTCTACGCCAACAAACCAGAAACGTTAGGGGAATTCGAAGCCAACATTCGTGGCGTTATTGCCGACATACGGCCCCATATGCTCGAAAAAGTGGTTGAAAATTGGACCTGTCGAATTGGCTTTATTCGAGCCAGCCGCGGCGGCCACATGCCCGAAATCATATTTAAACATTAATGGCATAAAATTATCCTTCCAATAAAGCCAAATTGATGGACATTAAAACGATTTTCTTGTGTTTTATTTCAATTCGAAGTTCTATACCCCTAAAAAAAACACCCGATAGCTGCAAATTTGATACAGGATAGAATGTGTAAGAGAACAGGCGAATTAAAAAAAACTAACTTTAAATTTTATTTTATTTGCACTTATGACTTTTTTGATTTGAAGAAAACAACAATTTTCTTTTATACATATTTACTTAATATATGTATTACGTCCAAATTCTGGCAGAAAAATACTGACATAAAAAAAAATTACAGCAGACAGTTGTCCGAGGCCTTCGGCCACGGACTGTCCCTGCAGGCTGTGTCAGAGACACGGCCATTAAGTTTAACGTAGAATACGCCATCCGATAAGACAGAAAACATATATAACAATAAATTCATTTGCTTATATTATTTATCATTTATTGTTATATATGTTTTCTGTCTTATCGGATGGCGTATTCTACGTTAAACTTAATGGCCGTGTCTCTGGCACAGCCTGCAGGGACAGTCCGTGGCCGAAGGCCTCGGACAACTGTCTGCTGTAATTTTTATATTTACCTACGGCATTTGATTCAAGTCCGTTTAAAAAAAAAATATTATGTTCAATATTTTTAAACTTAATTTAATTTATGTATTTTAATTAATATTTTTATTGAAATAAGTTCTGCGAATGTTGAGAGGGCCGCCCTAATATTAGAAAAGGTTTACCTTATCGAGTCTTCGCATTAGCATTCGAGCGTTGTGTGAAAGCTTTACGCTTTACAATTCAAAATTAATGTTACAACAGCTTTATTGAAGCTTTCGCCAAAAAGCTTTATTACGTTAGCTTACTGTTTGTTTCACTTTTTACTAGATACATGTTGCCAAGCAACATTAGCTTGCTGTTCGTTTCACTTTTTACTAGATACATGTTCCTAAGCAATGTTAAGCAACCAAAAACACTCAACCAAACACCACACATATGTTCGAGTGTAAGTGTTTAAACAATTTTCATTTGAGAAATTAAAATACTAGAAATATATCAACCAATATGAAATGTACATCAAACGAAAGATAACATCTTCATTTACCTACAAAAAAAATTTTAACAAAATTCATCTAGCCGTTTCCTCAAATTCAATGAAATAAAGATTACAACAATAAAAACCTGACATGACTCCTCATACCGTAAGGTAAGACGTATTCTACGTCAAAATACATGCGATTCAGAAACAAGTGTGGTGAGATATATCAACTGGGCAAATTCGTCCTGTCGATAACAGTACAATATACATGGACTTTAATGACCTTCTTTTGATTTCGTATAGAAAAATATATATCTACCGTTGATTTTGTCCAAAGCATAACAAATTCTGAATCTGTACGGGGTAAAATATGAATATGTATACTTACCCTATTCTTCGTTGGATGATACGAGTATCTACACACTTTGGTTTTTCACAATTTTCTTTATCACTTTCTGTTTAACATAATAGTTTTTGTGAAAAGTCCCCGTGTAACATTCAAATATAGTTTCTCTTTTACAGGAAAGCCTCTTATGAAAAGTTGAATAGCTAACTTTGTTACATGTGTTTTGCAACAGAAACTAAATAATGATTACAGTGACTGATATTTGAACACGAATTTTAGTATTATACATGCTGAAAAACCTGTCTTTTTTTGTTGTTTGCATGCAAATATAAAATGTGTTTGGAGCTTGTCGCAAATATAATATATTTGTGTCCAAACACATTGTGTTTGCTATTCAATATTACATGTTTGAGGCCATCAAAGCCATGAAAAAGCTTCTCAAATTATCGTTCGGAATCGGTGTAAAAGTGTAGGTCCCAATCAGTGGGTGAAAACTGGAAAGCGCACAGCTCAGTGATTGTGAGAAGTTCTCCCCAGTCCCTTCATGGGATGTAATGGGAAACCATTCATTTATTTTTTATATGTGTTTGCGATCCACATATATATATGTTTGTGATACAAATACAGGTGTATTTATTGCACCGTCTTTGTACAACAATTTTCTTTTATACATATTTACTTAATATATGTATTACGTCCAAATTCTGGCAGAAAAATACTGACATAAAAAAAAATTACAGCAGACAGTTGTCCGAGGCCTTCGGCCATGGACTGTCCCTGCAGGCTGTGTCAGAGACACGGCCATTAAGTTTAACGTAGAATACGCCATCCGATAAGACAGAAAACATATATAACAATAAATTCATTTGCTTATATTATTTATCATTTATTGTTATATATGTTTTCTGTCTTATCGGATGGCGTATTCTACGTTAAACTTAATGGCCGTGTCTCTGACACAGCCTGCAGGGACAGTCCGTGGCCGAAGGCCTCGGACAACTGTCTGCTGTAATTTTTATATTTACCTACGGCATTTGATTCAAGTCCGTTTAAAAAAAAATATTATGTTCAATATTTTTAAACTTAATTTAATTTATGTATTTTAATTAATATTTTTATTGAAATAAGTTCTGCGAATGTTGAGAGGGCCGCCCTAATATTAGAAAAGGTTTACCTTATCGAGTCTTCGCATTAGCATTCGAGCGTTGTGTGAAAGCTTTACGCTTTACAATTCAAAATTAATGTTACAACAGCTTTATTGAAGCTTTCGCCAAAAAGCTTTATTACGTTAGCTTACTGTTTGTTTCACTTTTTACTAGATACATGTTGCCAAGCAACATTAGCTTGCTGTTCGTTTCACTTTTTACTAGATACATGTTCCTAAGCAATGTTAAGCAACCAAAAACACTCAACCAAACACCACACATATGTTCGAGTGTAAGTGTTTAAACAATTTTCATTTGAGAAATTAAAATACTAGAAATATATCAACCAATATGAAATGTACATCAAACGAAAGATAACATCTTCATTTACCTACAAAAAAAATTTTAACAAAATTCATCTAGCCGTTTCCTCAAATTCAATGAAATAAAGATTACAACAATAAAAACCTGACATGACTCCTCATACCGTAAGGTAAGACGTATTCTACGTCAAAATACATGCGATTCAGAAACAAGTGTGGTGAGATATATCAACTGGGCAAATTCGTCCTGTCGATAACAGTACAATATACATGGACTTTAATGACCTTCTTTTGATTTCGTATAGAAAAATATATATCTACCGTTGATTTTGTCCAAAGCATAACAAATTCTGAATCTGTACGGGGTAAAATATGAATATGTATACTTACCCTATTCTTCGTTGGATGATACGAGTATCTACACACTTTGGTTTTTCACAATTTTCTTTATCACTTTCTGTTTAACATAATAGTTTTTGTGAAAAGTCCCCGTGTAACATTCAAATATAGTTTCTCTTTTACAGGAAAGCCTCTTATGAAAAGTTGAATAGCTAACTTTGTTACATGTGTTTTGCAACAGAAACTAAATAATGATTACAGTGACTGATATTTGAACACGAATTTTAGTATTATACATGCTGAAAAACCTGTCTTTTTTTGTTGTTTGCATGCAAATATAAAGTGTGTTTGGAGCTTGTCGCAAATATAATATATTTGTGTCCAAACACATTGTGTTTGCTATTCAATATTACATGTTTGAGGCCATCAAAGCCATGAAAAAGCTTCTCAAATTATCGTTCGGAATCGGTGTAAAAGTGTAGGTCCCAATCAGTGGGTGAAAACTGAAAAGCGCACAGCTCAGTGATTGTGAGAAGTTCTCCCCAGTCCCTTCATGGGATGTAATGGGAAACCATTCATTTATTTTTTATATGTGTTTGCGATCCACATATATATATGTTTGTGATACAAATACAGGTGTGTTTATTGCACCGTCTATACTCTCTCGAGAGCAAGACAATAATAGAGTCTACCTTGTAAGTGTGTTTCTGTGTTTTAGTTGCATGTATTCAGTCGTCAATGGTTCATCGGGAGAGGATATCAAAAGCGATGGATCAGTGAAAAAAGAATAAACGAAGGCTCGGACGGTTAAATGGTTTGTGCTGCTACTTTGGTTTGTGAGTATGTCTTTCGTGTATGTGTGAAACGATTTTGAGGAAAGAAAATGGAAAGGCCAACAACGTGAAGCCCTTTGTCTGTCCGAGCCTTTACTGAGAAAATCGGAACGGCAGACCATTTGTGAAATATACCCCTGTCAAATATTTATATGTGCAATGTATCATGTTGAGTTGCAGCTTTGAAAACTAACATTTTTCTGATTTTTATTTTATATATTAGTTTATTTTTATGTGTTCTTTAAAATTATAAGAAAACATATTTTTTCATTTCTTTTTTAGAACAAAAAAAAGCGTTTGATATATTCTTCATAGAAAATATTTATATATGCAAAAATTAAACTAAAATGGGAAATGGGACTGTCCGTGGAGGTGGAAAGTTTCTGATTGCCATTCACTTGGGAGTGGCCAGAAATGATTCCTTCATTGGGCAGTCCAAGCAGCTCACTACTTCCACGCAGTATGTCCTGGGCAATGGCTTTTCGGAAACCTCCGTTAGCTAGCTAGAGTGAGAAGGCGAAACAAATGAGCATCAAATCAGGTATAGTAGGTGACTGATGTCACTGAAGCTCATCAAACAATCGGGCATATTCTTTTGTCCTTAGAAGGCGGATGAGCCAAACATACGGGCCAACGGCGGATAGAAACTAAAAGAAGAAAATCCAGGTTCAACATATCGCATCCTGGTCAGCGTCTGATCCATAATGGGCGGCTGCAATCAAATATCCTGGCAGTAGGTAAAATGCAAAAACCCGGTGGGCTGGGTTTGCCTCCCGCCACCGTTCATAATGGCAGTGAAAATACAAAAACGAAAGAGAAAACATAAACAACCCCTATTTGTTGACGACCCCCGCAAACGTTATAAGGACCACGATTTACGGATATGCACTTGGAATGTAAGAACTCTATATAGATCCGGTGCAAGTATCCAACTGGCAGATGTCCTCGAAAGTTATAAGGCTGACATTACCGCTATCCAGGAAATGCGATGGACAGGACATGGCTGCACAAGAAAAAGAAACTGCGATATATACTACAGTTGCCATGAAAAAAAACATGAATTTGGTTGTGGATTTGTAGTTGGCAAAAGACTGCGACATCTAGTCTCTAGGTTCAATGCTGTGAGTGAACGAATAGCCACAATCCGCATAAAAGCGAAATATTTTTATATTTCCCTAATTTGTGTGCATGCCCCGACAGAAGAGAAAGATGATGATGCCAAAGACATATTCTATGAGCTCCTAGAGGAAACGTATGACCGCTGCCCTGGCCATGACATTAAGATTGTACTAGGAGATTTTAATGCCAAAGTAGGAAGGGAGAATGTGTTTCATTCAACTATTGGCAATTTCAGTCTTCATGCTGACAGTTCCGTCAACGGTATGAGACTGATTGACTTTGCCGCGGCAAAAAACATGGTCATCAGTGGCACAAGATTCCAGCATAAAGACATCCACAAGGCTACTTGGGTATCCCCTGATCAAAGAACTAGGAACCAAATTGATCACGTGGTAATTGATGGAAGGCACTCATCCAGTGTAATGGACGTACGAGTGGTAGCACTACCTGGTAGCAGCAAAGGTTCGCACAAGATTAAGTAGAGCGAAAATCGTACGAAACCAGACGCAGAGGAAGCTGGACATCGGAAAGCTGCAATTACCAGAGGTAGCCACAGCCTACTCAAGGAAGCTCTCGCAACTTTTGGCACAGAACCCACCCCCTCCCGATGACGATCCTGATGCGCAGTGGAAACCCATTTCCGACTCTATAAAAACTGCCGCAACAACCGTACTTGGTTTCGAAAAACCGCTTCGCAATAAACCGTGGTACGATGAAGAGTGTCGCATAGCAAATGACGAAAAGAACGCTGCACGTATGGTAATACTTCAGTCAATTGCAACGCGAGCTGCAGCTGAGCGGTATAGGGAGAAGAGAAAGGAGGTAAACCGTCTCTTTAGGCGTAAGAAACGGCAGTGGAGAAAACGCGAGAGTGAGAAAATTGAGACATACAGAAGGAAGAACGAAGCCCGAAAATTCTACCAAAAAGTTAAAAACGGAACTAATGGACATGGTTCAGGGCCCCCCTTCTGTAAAGACAAAGACGGAAATCTCGTCGCAGATGTGCAGAGCATGTTGGGAATATGGAGAGAGCATTTCTCCGCGCTACTAGTACCTGAGATATCCGATGACGATGGCACGATCGATCACAATGTGGACGACGACGTCGATTGCCCCCCTCCTAACCAAGACGAGGTCAGAACAGCTATTGCCCGGCTTAAGAACAACAAAGCCGCAGCAGCCGATGGATTACCGGCGGAGCTGTTTAAGGCTGGCGGCGATGAGCTGATAAGGTGCATGCATCAGCTCATTAGCAAAATTTGGTTAGATGAATGCATGCCCGGCGATTGGAGTCTCAGTGTACTATGTCTCATATTTAAAAAAGGTGACCCGAGTATTTGTGCCAACTACCGTGGAATAAGCCTTTTATCCATAGCATATAAGGTTCTATCAAGTATAATGTGCGAAAGACTAAAACCAATTATCGCTGACCTGATTGGACCATACCAGTGTGGCTTTAGGCCTGGAAAATCGACAACTGACCAGTTTTTCACGCTACGCCAAATCCTGGAGAAGACACACGAAAAACAAATCGACACCTATCATCTATTTATCGATTATAAAGCAGCCTTCGATAGTCCGATACGGGAGAAACTCTATGAAGCAATGTCTGAGCTTGGTATTCCTGCAAAACTCATACGCCTTTGCAGGATGACCTTGACGAACACCAAATCCGCAGTGAAAGTTGGTAAGGATCTTACCGAACCTTTCGAAACTAAGCGAGGCCTCAGGCAAGGCGACACCCTATCGTGCGATCTCTTTAACATCTTAATGGAGATCATTATGAGAAAAGCTGCAGTCAATATGAATAAAACCATCAGCAGCAAAAGTCACATGCTGCTCGCGTATGCTGATGATATAGATATCATTGGGCGCACAATTAGAGAAGTTACTGCGGTTTTTTCGAGAATTGAGAAGGAGTCAGCAAAAGTGGGTCTGACGGTGAATGAGGACAAGACAAAATTAATGGTTTCAACGAACAGGGCCTCCACGCGATTAGACCAAAGCGTGAACGTTGATAACCGTTATAACTTCGAGGTAGTGGACGAATTTATATACCTCGGATCTGCCGTGAACAAAAACAACAACGTCAGCCTTGAGATCAAACGGAGAATTGTGCTTGCGAATAGATGTTATTTTGGGCTAAGCAAGCACTTTAGAGATAAAGCCCTCTCTCGAGTAACAAAAGTCCAGCTGTACCAGACTCTCATTCAACCTGTCTTGCTTTATGGCGCAGAATCCTGGGTCCTATCGCAAGCAGACGAAACATCTGTAGGAGTCTTCGAGAGAAAAATACTCCGAAAAATTTATGGCCCTATAGTGCACAACGGCGAGTATCGGCGACGCATGAATCATGAGCTGTATGAGCTTTATCCTGACATTGACATAGTTAAGCGGATCAAGATAACGCGATTGCGCTGGCTAGGCCATGTCAGTAGAATGGATGAAGATGAACCAGCGCGAAGGCTTTTCGAAACCGAACTCGAAGGAAGACGAAAAATAGGAAGACCAAGACTCCGCTGGAGGGATCAGGTTGACGAATCCCTGCGTACACTTGGTATTGCCAACTGGAGAGATAAAGCAAAAGATCGAACTGGTTGGCGAAATATGTTATCTTCGTTTTGTAAGGTCCCTGACCCCCCGGGGTTGTCCGAGACCGGATAAGTAAGTAAGTAAGTAAACTAAAATGTAATTCTTATTATTATCCAATTAAAATGTGTAATTAATATGATATTGAGTTGCCCTTGTGTATAAGAACTTGTTGTAGCCTGCGTGGCATAGAACTCACTAAGTTGCTTAAAGTGGACATGACAATTTTCTCCCATTCCGCCAAGTTCTTTAAGCGTCGTAAACTGCTTCGACTTTGAAAACACCTTGGCGAAAAGTATCCCCCAGAGGTCTTCAATTGCGTTGAGGTCGGGACTTATGGCTGGCACTGCAGTAATGTAATATTTCGGGACTTAAAAAATACCTTGTGAGCCGAGCAATGTGGATCGGGGCGTTGTCTTGTTGAAAAGTCCAGTTATCTCCATATAATTCGCCAGCAAAGTCAATTAAATTGCTGTCCAACAGATCGCTGTCCAAATACGCGCATTTTTATGGCACTGGGTTAAGCGTGGTTTGGCCATTTTGCTTTGGTACCGAAGACTTATATCGTCCTTTAGCAGGTACTGGGCACGCTGTCTCGTTACATTTATACCCAATTCCACCATTATTTCCCTACAAGTCATATTCTCATTAGCTGCTAAATGCCGAATGCGCCGTTTAGTCCTCTGGTCTACAGTTGGGATGCGTCCACTGCGCTTAATACAATCATAGTTTTCGGGGTCTTTGAGGAAATTCGAAACTGTATTGCGATGCCGATTTACCGCAGTTACAATCTCACCAATTCCTTTACCTGCAAGTCTCATTCCAACAATTTTTCTGCGCTCCTCATTCGTAAGTTCACTTCCACGTGGCATTTTCAACTAGAAACAAAACTGTGAATAAAACGTTTCTTAGAATATATTCATAACGATCACTTTACACACGTACACGAAGATATTTTATACTAAACACCCGAGAAAAATAGAGTTGTTAACTTTAAAGTGTCAGGAACGCGACTGCACATATAATTTTTTCTATTGAATTGCAAACTTACAGCAATAATCATAGATAACGGGACTATAGATAAAGTCCAAAAGAGAAAAAAAAGTATATGATAAAGAGAGAGGGATATTATCGAAAAAATTGTATATGGTCGTCATTAAATTACATTTAGTTTTCAGAACGAAAGAAAAAAATTTATTTTGCACATATAAATATTTGACAGAGGTAATAAAAAAAAACACAAGTAATTAATACACGCTTGTCTGGCATGAACTAGATTTGTATATAAGTATCTTGTTTATGTACCAACGCATTGCTGAAACCTTCTGAAAACAAAAACGTGTAAGACAACAAAGAAAGAAGAAGCAGCAGATTCGCATTTCATGAAAAAAAATAAAATAATAAATTCAATACAAATAAATGTAAATAGGGCTGTTTTAAATCTATTAATTTTTCGTATGAATAATTTATAAATGTGGATTTATTTTGTTAAAATTAATTATAATAAATAATACATATATATTGAAATCGAAGACTAATTCGCTTCTAAATATTATTATATATGGGACGAAATTTGCATATGTTTCCACGTAAGTATGTAGATGTTTGGGATGAAGAACGCATATGTATCCACGTAAAAGCATACATGTTTTTCAGCAAACATAATGCTGTTGGCAATTAAATACGAGTAAGTTTGGGACTTGCAAACATATGAATGTTTGAAATATGTTCCAAACATATACCTGGTTCCTGCAGAATATGTTTGGAAAAATATGTTAGAGAGGCCGTTATTTTTCAGCGTGTACTTTTTATGAGTTGTATCTTCCATTTCACATGAATGAGGATTTAGAAATACTCAAATTGGTTAATACAACTTAGTTTCTGTAGTGTAAACTTCTATTTAGTAAGACCTATTTTTAATTTACACTGTGTGTAATTCTTTAAGTCATGGAAATATATACCACTACGTGATAAAAAACCAAAAAAAATACCCGTGTCTCCCAGTTTTGCCCACAGTCATGGACTTTTTTTTTTATGGGCCCCCAAAGATTTGGGGCCTCGGTGTAATTTTTGCAAAAAGTGATAATTTTGTTAGGCTCATATCTTGCAAACCGTTTACTTTACTTTCTGAGGGAAAGTTGTAGCTCTTGTCATAAAGAACAAAAATTGTGAACATATAAAATCCAAAAACTTCATCTTCTAGCTCAAATTTACAAAAAAAACATTAAAAAATTTGATTTTTTTTTCCTTTTTTCCCCTGTTCAACATTGAGATATTATGCTATCTCACCGACCGCAGCAGCACAGGCAAAGCAGTAAGCTCAGCACACGCAACAAGGGACGCAGCACACAATATAATAATCATTCCTAGGAAGTTCAGATGTTGTTTATTGAAATCTTAGGTACATTTTTGTTGTTGATTGTTTCCTTGAATTTTGAACGGTTTGCAATCTATGGACCTGAACAGGGGAAAAAAGGTAAAAAATCTAATTTTTTAAGGTTTTTTGCGATTTTGACCTTGAAGATGACGTTTTTTTTTTTGTATCTATATGTTCAGAATTTTTGTTGTTTATGATAAGAGCTTTCCTCAGACAGTAAATCAAAATTCCGATCACTGATCACTTTTTTTTTGCAAAAATGACACCGAGGCCCCACATCTTTGGGGGCCATATAAAAAGTGCATGACTTTGGGCAAATCTGGGAGACACCGGTCTTTTTTTTTGGTATTTTATCACGTAGTTGTGTCCGTATATGGTTATATTTTTTCGTGTTGCACTGTGTTATCAATAACATCGACAAACAATTCTGATGTACTAGTATGATAATTATGTATTCTAGTTACTTAGAAAATACAGATTTTATCATGGAATTTCCAATGCCTGAGTTGATTTCCAATTAATCTGATCCCTGTGTGCAGTTATAATTTTTTAATTCCATACAAACTGACAGCTACAACTTTCAGTTAGCTTTAACTGTATGATAATTGGAGATGGTGATAATGGGGAAGCCTTTTTTCAAACTATACAGATTTTCTTGATTTCCATAGAATTGACACGATTTGTTGTCCAACCAAATCAAACGTTTGCATATTTTTATTCTTGTCAGAACCGGTTTTGTTAGTTGCAATACGTTGTTGGCTAAAATGTTAAATTATGCAAATTTTAAATGGAAAAATTATGATAATTCGTGCTGTTCCACATATGTGTATATCGTAACAACCGCCTGTCTCATCATTGCTGTTGCCTGAGTGTGTACGACTTTATTTTCCATTGATCTGTGGTAATTAAAAATAGCAAATAATCACATGTAATTCAATAATATTTTATTTACTTATTTTGCCAATAATAATTGTTGATTTTCCTTCGACATGATTAATATAATTATTGTGTTTTCCAGCTTCTTACGGGTACAAGAGGTGACAACTTACTGATACGTACAGTAAATACTTTAGTTGCTGCTGCAATTGCAGGCAGTAGCAGACAACAGACAGCAGTTGCTGGTACCGATGTAATTCATGTGCAATTGTAATTGATTGGAAACGCTGATATCTGCAAAACTCTGTTTGTGAAACATGTATAATTAATTAATTTATTATTGAACATCATTGTTGTCTTTCAACAGCAACAAGACAGCATCACATGACACTGTGTCAGAACAAATGTGCTGGCAGAAGCAGCAACGTAGTAATTGTCTTTCACATTTAAATGTATTTTTTTTATTTTTATTACCGACATTATTAGTTTGTAATTTAATTGTGGGACAATGACTTTCATGCGAATGACTTCTTGCAGCTCTAGAAGGAGGAAATAATATTCAATGTAGGCAGATTTAAATGTTAAATATGAAAAATATTTTTCAAATACTGTTCACACAGATTAACACACAATTTCTTTCTTACAACAAATTAAGGTTAGGCATATCGTAGTATTCTCAATTTAGACTGAAAAAATATAGTTAAAAATTCAAAAAAAATGTATTTCAGATTCGAAATTTACTAAATACATCTCGACTTAGAATCGTCATGTTTCTATCTCCTTTCGCTTATCAGATATCTACTAGAACAAAATTCTAACTATATCTTTTTTTGTTGAACTTATATCTTTGGCCGTCGGTGGTGCAATGGGTAGTGTGCGCGCCTCTCGTACTTGAGATCCTGGGTTCGATCCCTGCTCTGACCACCTTAAATTTCTTTCGACGACGGTCACCTCGCATAGTGACGGCGACACTATCGAGTATTTAGCCATGAAAATGCTTCTCAGAAATACCGTTCGGAACCGGTGTAAAACTGTAGGTCCCAATCAGTGAGTATACAACTAGAAAGCGCACAGCTCACTGGTTGTGAGAAGATCTCCCCGATTCCTTCATGGGATGTAATGGGACACCATTTTTTTTAATATCTTTTAAATTGCAATTGCTTGCTGGTTTATCTTTAAAATTATGTATCGGGTTTTTCAATAAGAGCGCTACAAAAGTTTTTTTAAATAAAACAAAACCGGTTTTAGATACCAATGAAATTCTTTATTCCTGTGAAAGTACGTTCGATGCCATTATGTAGGGAACTCGATTTCTTTTGCATGGCTACCACGGGCACGCTTGCAGAAGTCCAGACGCTGAACCCAATTTTCGACGGTTTTCAAGCATAAATCGGCCGATACTGCTGCAATTTCACGTTCGATATTCGTACGAAGTTCATCAATCGTCGCTGGCTTGTTGGCATAGACCATAGACTTGACGTAGCCCCACATGAAATAATCTAACGGCGTCAAATCGCACGACCGAGGCGGCCAATCGACGGGGCCATTTCGTGAGATAACACGTTCACCAAACTTGGTTTCCAATAAATTGATTGTGGCATTCGCTGTGTGGCTTGTGGCGCCGTTCTGTTGGAACCACATGTCCTCCAAGTCCATATTATCCAATTGGGGCCAAAAATATTCGGTTATCATTGAACGGTAGCGATTCGTATTCACAGTAATGTGCCGGTCTTGATCATCACGGAAGAAGTACGGCCCAATGACGCCGCCGGCCCATAAACCGCACCACACCATAATTTTTTCGGGATGCAATGATGACTCATGGATTACGTGTGGATTGCTGTCTGAGCAATAACGCATATTGTGCTTATTGACGAAGCCATTCAGCCAGAAATGAGCCGACCATAAATTGGACTTAGCGCTCTTAAAGTTGAGGCCACTGACTCCAAATTTCGGTAGTAAATTTTAATAATTTCGACTCGTTGTTGGCTCGTATATCTCGTATCGTTTGCTGTCCCTATCGATTTACTTTTGTAGCGTCTCTGTTGAAAAACCCATTATTTATTTCAAATTGCAATTCTAACTATATAATTTTAAGTGGAGTCACAACCCAGCAGCGGAAACGCCGATGTATTCTCATAATATGCCTGAAAATATGCGTTGCCTTCTGGGGCTGTTTGTTGACATTCAACTATGCATTCTCCTAGCAGACACACATGCAGGCCGTCCTTACTCCTTCTCCTAGACTGACGAAAAATTCGATACATATTCATATCTCGCATCTTAAGGAGACTTAGAATGAGGCCTCCTCTAAGAGTTAAAAAAAAATACCTGTTTCCTTCCGAAAGCAGACCTTTATCTTCCATGGGCATGCGCACTTCCCTTCCTTAATCAGGTCTGTTGGCAGGCCTACTAGTGGAAGGCTGAATTCCAATATTTTTGAAAGAGGTCCGGTGAAACCATTCGGTGGACACCATGTCAAGCAAACACGATGGTGGGAGTATAATGGTGTGGGGAGGTTTCACTTAGCGGAGAATTGGTCCTCTACCGAAAATAGAAGGAAATATGAGTACTATCTAAGTATTTTGCAGAACAATTTTGCCGTTTTTATTGAAGAGTGCATCCACCATATTATTATTATAAATAATTTTTCAGCAAGACGGGGATCCAAAACATACTGTCGATTGTGCAAAAATGGCTTGCTGTACAAGAATCCCACACAATGAAGTGGCCAGTCCCGATTTGAATGCAATCGAAAATTTGTGGGCTATTACCAAAAGAAGAACCTCCCAATACGAACGAGCACCGACCAACTGAGATGATCTTAATTAAAGATCTTTAGCGGAATGGGCTAATATTCAACCTCAAACTTTTCAAAATCTCTTAAAAAGAATGCATATTCGCATAAAATGTGCTTTATAGAACATAGGACTTTGGACAAAATACTTGAGGAAAAACTTTTCGAAATTTTCAACTATGGACAAAAAGCGTCTTTTGGTTACACCGCTTGCTTATATAATCGCTTGTTTTGTATGAAGCACTTAGCGAAGACTTAGCGAGAACTTACCGACGCGAATCATTTTCGCAAAGTTTAAACAAATTTTTTTTTTACTTCTTTTACCGATTTCACTCCTTTTTCATATTTTTAACTAAAATTACTTATAGCTAAAAAGCCGTTTTCTTTGCAACTTAGCAAGCGATAATCGATTGCTTGTAACCCAAACACGACTAATATTCGATAAAAGCGGGCATACTATTAAAATTTTTTTGTTATTAACTTCTAAATGATATAGTGTATTGAATTTAGATATTTATTGAAGAAGAATGTTTCAAACAAATAATTTAAGTTTCTATATTTAAAAATAATTATAAAAAATTTCGTTAAATCTTGAATTAATGTATCCACTTTTGTCCACTACTGTACATACATACTGCTACAGGCAGTAAGCATTTGTTTCGCAGACACGGGAACGCCTAGAACAGTAAACGCTAAGAATGAATTTAGCGATCCAAAGGCAACGTTATGGTACGCGGACTAGAGTACACCTCGTCAAAAAATACAAAACTGAACAATAATTTCACAAAAATTATACAGATTACAGTACTAATTTGTTGATTGCGTCAATTTTGTGCAGGAAAACTATTCCGATTTGCCAGCAATAAAAGAGGTCTAGGATCAACAACGTATAAGCGGACCGAATTATTACTTTTTCTTAAGAAGGTGGACCTAGCATTCAATCTGTAGTTTTCAAAATAAATATATTTTAAATAAACGTAAATTGAAAAAATAAACCAAAATTACTATAACTTATACTATAATTCGCCTCAAACACAATGCATTTATGACATACAAACATACCATATTCGCAATTTACAATTATAAATATGTTTGTACAGTTGTCCCAAACATACACTTTATGCAATACCAGCAAAAAAAAATGTATTTGAGACAGGCATGTTTTTAGCGGGTGTAACAAAATACAGATCGCAAATACGTACGCGCAGAAAAATGTTTTAGTTTTGTTATTTCGATGCAAATATATCGTGTTTGTTTGTACCTTGTCGCAAATATAGTACACTTGTGTCCAAAACACATTACGTTTGCTAATAAATATTTCATGTTGGAGACACAATGAGGTTATAAAATATATTTTTAGTGACTCAACGTGGCTTTGTTTGTTGAAAGCTGCTGAAAATAGGATGTCAGAGAACAAAGAAACAGACATGCAGCAGATCTTCAATTAATGAAAACAATGCTTGGAAACATGTACTTGGTTAATGCAATATGTTGCTGGGGCTGTTTTTTTTTCCAGCGTGTATATGGGGACAAACATATGAACTGCCCAGGTGATTGTAAGAATTTCAATAAAGCTATTTATTTTTTAAAATAACAATATGTTGACCATTCAAATAAGGACTAAAATACAATTTTAACTATAAGTTAGTATCGACATCTTCAAAAACTTTAAAATTAATTGTTTTAACAAGCCTAACATTTTAGTTAGAGTATATATACAAATTGGGAAGTGCAATTTTGAGGCTTCTGAGAAATTCGATTCCGAACCAAAGTACCTCACTTTCTTCAAGTATGCTTGATAAAGATTTCAAAATGACTTCGTGAAAAAAATACTCGGTCGAAATTTTGAAAATATCGTTTGAGCCACATATTCACAAAAAAAATATGATTTTCGATAAAGCACCCTAGGAATCGAAACTGCGTTTCGAGTTCCAAAAAACCGGATTTCAGTACATCCAGGTTACACAGAATACGGATACAAATTGGTGCAGACCATATATTAATTTATACCAGAGTTGGGTAGGTCATGAACTGTATATGTACTTATAGTTCATTTAGGGTGACCATACATTGCCCTCACGCATATAATGCTCATGTTCGATATGTCAAGTATGTTCGTGGTTCTTACAAAGACGATCTAGAATTAGGCGACCAGAAGATGTGCGCAATTTGGCAACCCTAGTAAAAGAGAACCGAAAAGTGATAGAAATTCACTGAAAGGCATTTCTCTCCCGCGTCATATCTTGAATTTGTATTGTTATATACAATAACACTATTAAAAGGCTGCTCATGTATTGAAATGATCAACGAAGAGATTAAGAGAGAGCACAGAGAATGGCTCGTTGTGTTCTACATAGTTTTTGGTTCTTACACCTGTGTACCTTAAAAGAATGAGTTCGAGAACTAGTGAACGACTTGGACACAAGTCTAATTTATACATAAATTTACCAACTCCCTCACCGGTTTATTTACAGAAGTGAAGCGAACTTGTGAAATTTTGAAGTTTTAACGTCAACAGAAGAATTTTGTCGCTTAGGATTGATAAACACAGCTGAAATTGTTACTGTGAATGTTCAATACATGTATGTATGTTTTTTTAATTTGCATTGGATTTTAGTTTGCATTACTTTGTCTAATGCAAATGCAAAAGAATTACCATTGTTCGCAATGACAATTAAAAATTTTTGAATTTGCATTTGAATTTCCTCTAAAGAATTCAATGCAAATGCAGGTTGTGGAAGCGAATGCCAATTGTAATGAAATATGAGAATGCTTTTAATTATTTTGAATTTGTTTGACTGCTAGCAATTCTGTTTTTAAAGTATTTTATATGTAGAGGTTTGTGGCTTTGGTAGGTATTGCCTCATAATACTTTCAAATTCAAAAACCTGTACTGTATAAAATATTTTAAAACCAAAAGTGTAAGATATGAAGGAAATGATTTGAAAATAAGAACAATTGCCAATGGTATTGAAATTTTTTGGAATTTGTATTTCGAAAGGTAATTAACATTAAACACAAATTATAATTGACATATGTGTAATTCATTTGTCCCATGTATGATTTTTATATATATCGGGTTTTTCAACAGAGACGCTCCAAAAGTAAATCGATAGGGACAGCAAACGACGCCATATTTCTTCCCGCTGTTTTGACACATCTCTTCAGTAAGGTTTGCCATTTCATCATGGAAAGATATACGAGCCAACAACGAGTCGAAATTATTAAAATTTACTACCGAAATTTGGAGTCAGTGGCTTCAACTTTAAGAGCGCTACGTCCAATTTATGGTCGTCATAATCGTCCTACCAATAATATGCGTTATTGGTCAGACATGCAAAATATGCGTTATTGGTCAGACAGCAATCCACACATAATCCATGAGCCATCATTGCATCCCGAAAAAATTACGGTTTGGTGCGGTTTATGGGCCGTACTTCTTCCGTGATGATCAAGACCGGCACATTACTGTGAATGCGAATCGCTACTGTTCAATGATAACCGAATATTTTTGGCCCCAATTGGATAATATGTACTTGGAGGACATGTGGTTCCAACAGGACGGCGCCACAAGCCACACAGCGAATGCCACAATCAATTTATTGGAAACCAAGTTTGGTGAACGTGTTATCTCACGAAATGGCCCAGTCGATTGGCCGCCTCGGTCGTGCGATTTGACGCCGTTAGATTATTTCCTGTGGGGCTACGTCAAGTCTATGGTCTATGCCAACAAGCCAGCGACGATTGATGAACTTCGTACGAATATCGAACGTGAAATTGCAGCAGTATCGGCCGATTTATGCTTGAAAACCGTCGAAAATTGGGTTCAGCGTCTGGACTTCTGCAAGCGTGCCCGTGGTAGCCATGCAAAAGAAATCGAGTTCCATACATAATGGCATCGAACGTACTTTCACAGGTATAAAGAATTTCATTGGTATCTAAAACCGGTTTTGTTATATTTAAAAAAAACTTTTGTAGCGCTCTTATTGAAAACCCCTTTACTATGCATTACTGCTATATTCTTCTTTCAAATTAATTTAATTTTAATTTATTTAATTTTACCGTTTTTTTTTTTTTGGAAATATCTATGCATGTTGAAATGCAAAGTAAAATAAAAACTGATTCTAACTTCAAAATGTTTCTTTTCGTATAAAATATTGTCTTACCGACACATAACTTTCTTTAACTTAACCAACTTTCGTTTCAACTTTCGTTATATTCCGTATTTTCTAAAAATCTTATCCAATCGCCATCAAATTTTATTTTCTATGTTTTTAGGTTAAAATTAAACTTTTTCTGGCCGGCTGTTGAAACTCGGAAGGAAATAATTAAAATAACTGCCAGTCTAATTTATATACATACATATATGAACATTGAGAATGCA
The DNA here is from genome assembly GCA_963931995.1 of Phaonia tiefii. Classification (NCBI taxonomy): domain Eukaryota; kingdom Metazoa; phylum Arthropoda; class Insecta; order Diptera; family Muscidae; genus Phaonia; species Phaonia tiefii. The sequence goes on from OZ008370.1 coordinate 137,200,026, forward strand.
CAAAATTAAAAATGAGGGTTTTGTTCGATGATCGCACAATATGTTGTAATAAAACAGCTGATAGAAGTTCGTTTCCTCATGGAAGAAGCGCAAACTGAAACTTCAAAAGAGACGGATAACAAATCAATGAATGAATTAATCTATGGTGCATGCCATCGAATAGTCGGCTTTTGTTGAACAAAACATTTTTTTCTTCTTTTGAAATGATTGAAATTGATGATTTATTAATTTCAATTGATGTTTTTTTAATTTCAATTAGTATCTTTGAAAATTACTTTGCGTAGTATTAATTACATTTTGAATGATTTAAAGCCCTTTCAATTACATTTTGTAAAAGACGGCGCAAAGTTATCATCCAATTTTGTTTTCAAATAATTTTTGTTACTAAATAAGCATTATGAATATGACACCAATACTACATTAGTGACATGTCACGGATTTTGATGAAATTTGGTGGAAAGTAAGCCTATATGCCAAGAAAAGCTCAACTCTAAAATTTGAGCTTCTTTGGAGGTTTCTTGTGGGTTTTATAAGCTTTCGAAAAAGGAGTCAGTATCGTTTTTTTTTTTTATTTTCAAATAAGTCGAAAACGGTAAAAGCTAGACTGTTGAAATTTTCCACCAATGTTCACAAGTAAATTGGCTTTAAAAAAAATTTTTTCAAAAAAAAAATTATTTTTTTTTTTTGCAAAAAACATGGTATTTTCTAAAAACTTGGCGTAGTAACAAAGGGCAATCCTTCGATTTTTTTTACAGGGTTCGGCATGTTGGTAGGATTAAAAATGAGGGAGTTATAGCCATTTTTGTAAGGCAACCTCCCAAATTTCAATACAAGAAAAATGTTTTTTTGCTTCACATTTTCAAATATTCACATTTATTTTACCTTATTTTTAAATCCGAAAACCCTACTACCACTGTCCGACTATATAGGTTAAAAATACAATTATAGGTTAAAATTAAAATTTTAATCATATTAGTCAATCATAAGCATTGTTTATCGATGATAGACCTGCAAACTGTGTCATTTTTGCCACTTACTGTACACATATAGAAATTACTGTCGGTGGCACCGCAACCGCAGACTGTGCGATCATTATCGACACAGTGTTATTTTTAATCAATCACGAGCGCCCTCATGTTCTGTGTTGGACCCTGTTTCGTGTGTGTGCCTGCCATTGCCTCGTGTCGTAGCACATGTTCGGAGCAGTGTTACCAGAAGCAATCAAAAAAATTTGCTAAATAACCAAAAAAGCTTTTGATTTATTATATCTCAAGATGTCTAGCTTCCATTTCCATCTTAAAATTCTGCAATCGGTTACAACTTGCAAAAGATACAGGCTGCTGAATATGGAAATAAGTGCACCGGAGTGTATTACACTTTTATTGCATTTCGCGACATTTATGCGGTAAAGTTTGCTTTTTGACAACTAACAAACAGCGTGACAGCTGACAGTTTGGGGTCATTGAATACGGAGCGCGTCTGACCATTTACATTTTAAGTGGTTCAAGCTAAAACAGGTCATGTCTTCGGCTTTGATGAAATTTCACACATTGGTTACGTTAGATGACTCCAGTACAATTTGGATTTGCAAATAATAAAAATCACTCAAAAGTTAGTTACTATAAATTAACAAATAATGTTTATTTTAGAGAATTATAACTTCTTATACCTATAAGTTTTTTTAGTATGTCTTTTTCTCAAATACTGAAAATAAAACAGGACTTAAAGATAAAATAGAAAAGCAAGTTTTATATAAAATTTGATTAAAAATTTAAAAAAAAATTCAAAATTATTGAAAAACTTTTAGAATTTTCATATTTTTTGTGGGTGACATGTCACACATTGTTTTTTAGATATGCTCCAAATTTTAATTTTGTATGATTTTTATTTCCCGATATTTAATGAAAAATATATGTATAATAATTTCGTATTAATACTGGCAGTGTACACCTTTGGGTTGTTTAAAATAAAACGAGAAATGTTTGATGATGTGTCTACAAAATTAAATTTTTTGCGACAGCACACATTATAAAACGTACGTAAATTACAATTTTTCTAATAACAACAAAATCAATTTATTAGTTTTATACTTTATACAATTTTGTAGATCTAAGTATATGAGTTTTCGCCACTTACAAATCTTTGTAGGATAAACTTTTTCACACATAAACTGTTTACTGCGGTTTTTAGTATTTAATTAAAAAACAATCAATGCGTAAATACAATAGTGTCGATCTTTATTATAACCATGTCCGTTACAAACTAGTTCCATTGTATTCACCATTATTAATAGTCTTCATGTTTCACATTGGAAATACAGTGACGAGCAAAATTTGAACAGGGTTGACACAGTTTGGAAATAAGTACAAGTTTATGTGCCCACGTGTGATGAGGATGACAGAGAAATTGAATGGTATTATAGCTACATTGGCCGACGGTGGTGCAATGGTAGTGTGCGCGGCTCTTGTGCATGAGGACGTGGGTTCGATCCCTGCTCTCACCACCTTAAAATATCTTTCGACGGCGGTCACCTCGCTTAGTGACGGCGACACTATCGAGTATTAAGCCATGGAAAAGCTTCTCAAAATACCGTTCGGAACCGGTGTAAAACTGTAGGACCCAATCAGTGAGTGTAAAACTAGAATGCAATCCCTTCATGGGATTACAATCCCTTCATGGGATGTAATGGGAAACCATTTATTTTTTATAGAGTCATTGGGAAATTACTTAAAATGACTAGACCACATGGGGTCACAATTATCCAGGGTGATTTCTATGCGAAAGTGGGAAATGATGAAATGATTAATGTCACTGGAAAGTATGAAGTATGGATTGAGCGAAGGAAATAAGAGAGGAGACAGACTGGTGCAAGACTGCCGAGAATGCAAATATAAAATAGCCAAAACGATTTTTCGCCAACATCCCAGAAGACTATGTACGTACATGGAAACCGCCACAGGACAATAGAGGAGACATAGTTGGGGGTCGAATTGACTGTATGTTGGTGACCAGATGATATAGTTCCTGTGCAACAACGAGCACAATATACTCGGGGGCTGATGTACATTCGAATCACGACCTATTGACCTATTGTCAATGTCCGAAATAAGCTAGCAGGCGAAACGGAAACAGGACAAGGACCCATTAATTGAAAATGAAAACTCAAGGACCCATTAATTGAAAACGAGGTCAAAGAGAGAGACTCAATTCAAAACTCGAATACGTAAACGCGGACGATTTGGATAACCTGTGGAATGTTAAGATTATTATAAAGGCATCGGCAAACGACACACTGGGAAATAACTCAAGAACCAGGCGAGGAGAATGGATAAATGCTGAGATTCGAGAACTTCGAAATGAGCGGGGGAAATGGGAAGCCGAGAATTGTGCAGGACACTGGGAGCTTAACAGCAGGAAACGCCTTATTAAGTGGAAAGTGTCAGGAAATGGAATGTCTGCAATGTCTACACAATGATTTCAATCTCCACGAAAAGTTGGATTAAATGCAGGAGTACAGAGGGAATAATCTCCTCCTATTCTTTTCAATGGCAATGATGAGGCTGCATTAGATTTGGTGGATGAAAAACGTGTGTGGAGGGAATATGTGGTAAATGTGTTCACTGATACCGGAAGATCCGGCTTTGAAACCGGAATGAATACTGATATGCCGGGAACACCGATAACTAGACCTTAAGTGGAATATGCAATCAACTCGCTAAAGAACAAAAAAGTAGCAGATGCAGATGAAATCCCTTCGGAAGTTCTAAAGTTAATAGACGACGATAATGTTGAACTCTTAATAGGACTGTTTGATTACATATACGATACAGGTCATTATCCCGAAGACTGGCCGGCATCAACTTTTATAGCCATTCCCAAGGGAAATAATGCTGGGCAATGCAGCGAATATGGAGCAATCAGCCTGACGAATTTGGATTCAGGGAAGGTTTCGGGACACGAGGAGCATTATTGAGTGTTCACTAGGGTGTCCCATTAATAATTGCTCAAGCTTTATTATGAGAACTACACGTAACAAAAAACGGCCCCGGCAACATATTGCAGCAACCAAATATATGATTGCTTGCAAACATATATATGTTTCCTGCAATATGTTGCAGGGACCGTTTTTTTCTGCGTGTAACTCTTTGTCGTTACTTAGCGCATGTAGATATTTTCATGAATACATTGTTTAACGCAAATACGATGAAAAATTGGCAAATAGTTTATAGTATTATTAGTTTCATACAATGGGTAAAGAGTATTAAAATGGCATAACTCTGGAACAGTAACTGCGAATTCAAAATTTTTTTCTACAAAATTGCTTGGCATTTATCCGTGTTATAAAGTGCATCATTAGTGTTTTTGAATTTTCATAGACATTTAAAGCAAATCCGATGCAAAAATGGCAAATAGTTTATAATAGTTTTAGGTTCATACAATGAGTAAAAGGCTTTAAAATGGTAGAACTCTGGAACAGTAACAACAAATTAAAAATTTTTTTCTACAAAATTGCTTGGAATTTATCCGTCTTTCAGATAGCATCATTAGTTTTTTAAATGTGCATAGAAATTTTAAAAGTTATAAAGCGTTACTAACAAAATTTATCCAAAATCTACGAAAAAAATTAATACATTATACCTTATTGAGCAAAATCATTGCCAAGACTGGTGGTTTATGCATATACAATAACAGTTTGAACGTTTTGCTTTAAAAATTTTGACTTACAAACTAAGAAAATCGTGGTTATTGACCAAGTTTTAAGTAAAATTCAAAAAAAGTCCGGAATACCCCATTTTTGGGGGAAATTCGACTTGTGCGACCTCTAAACCTCTTCCGAAAAATCTTAAAAACATCTCAGAAAATACTTTACCCCATAAGCTTTCCATCAAACTTGAACAACCATGAAAATCGAAAAAGAACAATTTTTTGGGACACCCTAGTGTTCACGTCCTTATTCGAAACAATTAAGTAAAATTCTAAAAAACGTCCGGAATTCCCGATTTTTGGGGGAAATTCGACTTGTGCGACCTCTAAACCTCTGCCGAAAAATCTTAAAAAAATCTCAAAAAATACTTTAACCCATTAGCTTTCCATCAACCTTGAGCAACCATGAAAATCGAAAAAGATAACTTATTTGGGACACCCTAGTGTTCACGTCCTTATTCGGAACAATGGGCTATTACCCATCACGATTACCCATTACCCTCAGGGAAATGGGGAAAATAATGGGTAGCTATCCATGATGATGGGTTATGGTTATTAAAAAATGTCTATATCTCAAAAACGTAGCGTCCAATCGAAAAAATAACCAATTTTTGCTGGTTTCTGAGGGTTTTTCATAATGTGGTCCAATTCGTATCGAAGAATTTTTTTTTCAAAACTCGCCAAAATAAAAAAAATCGCTAAAATAAAAAAATTACAGCAGACAGTTGTCTGAGGCCTTCGGCCACGGACTGTCCCTCCAGGCTGTGTCAGAGACACGGCCATTAAGTTTAACGTAGAATACGCCATCCGATAAGACAGAAAACATATATAACAATAAATTCATTTGCTTATATTATTTATCATTTATTGTTATATATGTTTTCTGTCTTATCGGATGGCGTATTCTACGTTAAACTTAATGGCCGTGTCTCTGACACAGCCTGCAGGGACAGTCCGTGGCCGAAGGCCTCGGACAACTGTCTGCTGTAATTTTTATATTTACCAACGGCATTTGATTCAAGTCCGTTTAAAAAAAAAATATTATGTTAAATTTTTTTAAACTTAATTTAATTTATGTATTTTAATTAATATTTTTATTGAAATAAGTTCTGCGAATGTTGAGAGGGCCGCCCTAATATTAAAAAAGGTTTACCTTATCGAGTCTTCGCATTAGCATTCGAGCGTTGTGTGAAAGCTTTACGCTTTACAATTCAAAATTATTGTTACCACAGCTTTATTGAAGCTTTCGCAAAAAAGCTTTATTACGTTAGCTTACTGTTTGTTTCAGTTTTTACTAGATACATGTTGCCAAGCAACATTAGCTTGCTGCTCGTTTCACTTTTTACTAGATACATGTTCCTAAACAATGTTGAGCAACCAAAAACACTCAACCAAACACCACACATATGTTTGAGTGTATGTGTTGAAACAATTTTCATTTGAGAAATTAAAATACTAGAAATATATCAACCAATATGAAATGTATATCAAACGAAAGATAACATCTTCATTTACCTACAAATCTAGCCGTTTCCTCAAATTCAATGAAATAAAGATTATAACAATAAAAACCTGAAGACGTATTCTACGTCAAAAGTATATATAACTCTAAAATAAAAAAATAATAATTAACCAATGGGTGTCTTCAATATAGCTGCATTTTTTTTAAATCGCTAAAACTAAAATTTGTTAAACCAAAAATTGCTAAAACGCCCTCATGTTTTTTATATTTCGGAAACGGAGCGCCCAATCGAAAAAATAACCCACGAAATATAATTAAATATATGAAATAAATATATGTATGTACATATATAATTAAAGCGTTCTTTGTCAATGTGTTCCAATAGTTTTTGTGTTGTGAAAGTTTTGTTGTAGTAAACGTTATTATCACTATGTTCACTGCCGAATTGTTTTCGAAAAGAAAGCATTGCCTTGAAAATAAAGTTTTTATACGATAACTTGACAATAAAGATTCCTATAGGACAATTTTCACAGAAAAAATTGCTATAAGAAATTTTTCACCACGACGATTTCTATCATGAAACTTCGACGACAATATTTTTCTAAAAGAAACCATTGACAACAACGGTTTCTTAGAGAAACTTTTAATGACACAGTTTTCCAAGAAAAACCTTGGACGACAAAGTTTCCTAAAATAATCCTTTGAGCTACAAATTAGATTTATATGCGCCAAAAATGCAGCCGCCGCCTGTCAAATTCTAAACACCCCGCCGCCGATAACCCGAAAGTGGTGCAGACATCGCCGACCACAAATTGGGTTCGGCTTTAAATGTTGCTGCCTGCGCTTGGTAAGAGAACATCTTTAAGTCTCTCGCCAAAACGAGCTGCAGAGACGAATGTGTAATGACCATCAATTGCGTAGAATGTCGTCTGGTCGACGATGGCGGCTCATCCGCGACACCTGCACCAACAGCGGCGATATTTCCGTCGAAAGGAGCACCACTAGATCTTCCGGCGCCTCTTCTCTTCGATTTTTGGAATCATAATTAATTATCTGATTAATTAATTATGATAAGATCTTAATACAATCATTTGTACTAATATATGGCAACAATGTCAAACACCAGAAAAGGAAATAGGTAACGAGCTGATTACACAGCAGAATTATTAAACAAATCAAAACAACAATACGACACAATTGAAAAAAATACTATTATTATAAAAGAATACAACGGCAAAAAAGTTTCAATATTATACTTCTTGTGGTTAGTGGAAAAATACCACAAAGATAGAGTATAAATAGGCCTGAGGATAAAATGTATGTATGGAAGAGATTAGAAGAAGAGAAAATGTCAATAACAGCGTCATGCTTAACAATTGTTTAATCAACGAAATTTGGCAGATTAATCACTTGTTAAATATTGACTGAAAGAACAAATATGGGCATTTCCACAGAAAGGTCCACCTTTTGTCACATCACGTCACCCTCGTTAATTGCTTATTTTTTAAGACCAGTTAGTTAGATTGTTTTCTCATCTGTTATTAAATATAGAGCTTCTTACATTCTGTACTTAGTACAAGAATAGGAAACAATCGAACTTCATGGTCCTAAAATATAAACAATTTACGACGGTGACGTGATGCGACATAGGGTGGCACTTTCTGTGGAAATGCCCATATAGAGTTTAATTACAGATTAATTACACTGTGTGTAATTTTTTAAGTCATGGTAATGTAACCATATACGGGCACCACTACGTGATAAAAGACCAAAAAAAAAAAGACCCCTGTCTCTCAGTTTTGCCCAAAATCATGCACTTTCTTTTTATGAGCCCCCAAAGATTTGGGACCTTGGTGTGAAGTTCATATCTTGCAAACCGTTCGGAATTTTGACTGACCACATGTCCTTCAGTCCTAATTCGTCGAATTGCGGCAGAAAAAACTCGGTTAACATGGCCCTATAGCGCGCACCGTCCACTGTTGTTGTTGTTGTTGACTCCTCCAGCGTGAACAGCGCACCATGCAGTCACTTTGAGCGGGTATAACTGCTCCTCGTGCATCACTCGTGGATTTTCGGTGCCCCAGAAGCGATAGTTTTGCTTGTTCACGTACCCGCTGAGGTGGAAATGAGCCTCATCGCTCATTATGATTTTGGTGGAAAAATCGTCCATTTCGTCCACGAGATTGAGCGGTCGACGGGCAGCAGCTGATGCACGGACTGGACTTTGTATGGGAACAAAAATAGACACGATTATTCCGCGTTCTTGGGGAGTGCATCGCTCCATGGCTTGTTTACTTGTATTCTACATCTGTTTAGTCCACAAATATCAAAACAGATTTGACATTGGCGGCCATTTGCGAAAATAAGAGCATCTTCCAATAGGGTGGTAACTTTTGAAACACCCTGTAGAAATAACAAATATTCCTATTATTTATGGAACACGTTTTCATTAATGAGGCTGCCGCGGAATTTTCCAAGACTTTACGGTTTCTGGTTCTATCTCACGAATGGCTGGGGCGATATTAGCCTTAAGGGTGTAGGTCATTTCTGAATTATTTGCATAGCATCGGTAAAGTCTAAGTCTAAAGGGTTCAAATCGCAGTTCTGAGTCAGCCAATTGACATCGCCAAGATGGCTGATAACACGATTGCTGAAGTTGGTGCACAAAAAATCGATTGTTTGATGAGCTGTGCGACATGGTGCGCTATCCTGCTAAATGCAAATATTATCCAAGTTCATTTCCGCCCATAAAAAGTCCGTAATCATAGCTCTGTAGCGCTCGTCGTTGACTGAAATGGCGTTTCTAGCAGCATTTTCGAAAAAAATGGACCAATGATGTCTCAACATCAAAATCCATATTAAACTATCACGCTCTGTGGACGCATTGGGTTTTCTGATCCCCAGATGCGGCAATTTAGTTTGTTCACTGCGGACGATGTCCGATTGGAGCTTCTGGAACTTCTAAGCCGTAGTGGATAGTCGTTTGCCTTCAATTGCTCAATCAATTGGACCTTCTAAGCGAATATCCTGAGGTTTTTGTGCAAAATTCTCATCATGTTGGTGCGTGAAATGCCGAGGTGTTGAGATCGGTGGCGAATCGATGTTCTTGAATTGAGATCCATATTTTTGGCCACAGCATTCATATTATCATCGGTATACACTAGGGTAACCATTCAATTAATCATTACTAGGTTAATCGATTAATTTTTCGATTAATTAATTTTTCGATTAACGATTAACTCGTACAAATCAGGGCGATTAATCGATTAGTAAAATATAAGTACGTGTTTGTGGCAAGCAGCCCGTCTTGAACCACTAGCCTATTTATGGGAAGTACCCGAAGGCGTGGCACTTTTGGGTCCAAACTTTGAGATTTCCTTAATTTTGCCTTGATACCAAGTCACTAATTTTCATGTTTCTGCAACTACGATTTGTGAATTGTACCTATATTTATTTTATATAATGAAGTTGCTTTTGCTACGTTTTGTTTCCTTTTAGTAAATTTGCCTAGTACAATGTTTGAACACTGTTTTCGTTTTGTTTTATTTTATTCGAATAATCGATTAATCGAATAATTTGACTGCGTTTTGTTCGGTTAATTGTCAGATTGAAATTTACGATTAACAATTAACCGATTAATGAAATAACCCAATTAAATGGGTACCCTAGTAACTAGATATCGGGTTTTTCAATAAGCTACAAAAGTTTTTTTAAATAAAACAAAACCGGTTTTAGATACCAATGAAATTCTTTATTCCTGTGAAAGTACGTTCGATGCCATTATGTATGGAACTCGATTTCGTTTGCATGGCCACCACGGGCACGCTTGCAGAAGTCCAGACGCTGAACCCAATTTTCGACGGTTTTCAAGCATAAATCGGCCGATACTGCTGCAATTTCACGTTCGATATTCGAACGAAGTTCATCAATCGTCGCTGGCTTTTTGGCATAGACCATAGACTTGACGTAGCCGCACAGGAAATAATCTAACGGCGTCAAATCGCACGACCGAGGCGGCCAAACGACTGGGTCATTTCGTGAGATAATACGTTCACCAAACTTGGTTTCCAATAAATTGATTGTGGCATTCGCTGTGTGGCTTGTGGCGCCGTCCTGTTGTAACCGCATGTCCTCCAAGTCCATACTATCCAATTGGGGCCAAAAATATTCGGTTATCATTGAACGGTAGCGATTCGCATTCACAGTAATGTGCCGGTCTTGATCATCACGGAAGAAGTACGGCCCAATGACGCCGCCGGCCCATAAACCGCACCACACCATAATTTTTTCGGGATGCAATGATGACTCATGGATTACGTGTGGATTGCTGTCTGACAAATAACGCTTATTTTGCTTATTGACGAATCCATTCAGCCAGAACTGACCCTCATCGCCGAAGACCATAAATTGGACGTAGCGCTCTTAAAATTGAGGCCACTGGCTCCAAATTTCGGCAGTAAATTTTAATAATTTCGACTCATTGTTGGCTCATATATCTTTCCATGATGAAATGGCAAACCTTACTGAAGAGAAATGTCAAAAGAGCGGGAAAAAATATGGCGTCTTTTGCTGTCCCTATCGATTTACTTTTGTAGCGTCTCTGTTGAAAAACCCTATACTAGATATTTGCACAAGACATCTTGCCAATACATTTGCATTTTTTCAAGACATTTACTGTAGCGGAGTTGCGACCAACCAAGTACTTCAGGGTACTGTCGACAAAGCACTGCTGAAAATGTGTCTGTATGTGTGAAAAACTAATATACTCTCTCTCCCAGAAAATTTCTGACATTTGGTTTGGTGTGATACGAACGTTGGATGTTGGAATCTCAAGCAAAATGACATGGCAAATTTAAGTCAACAGTTCTTATAACTCCACCTGGCGTAAGCCGACCAGCACCTATCGCACCGACCGCACCACAAAGAGTGTGAAAGGAAACGACATATGAGTCAAAAAAGTATTTGTCAAAAGTACTTTTTGTATTGTGTTCAAAAACTGAAACGATGACATGATGAAATACGAGTATCAAACAATGCGGAGCAGTTTGGCAGTTTAACGACCTCAAAAACCTTCTATATACTTTCAGCTGTGATATATGTAGAGAATACTTTTATTTTCAATATTATATTTTTATTATTTATTTTATTTTCATACTTTTTATTATTTATTTTAGATTCATTTTGAATTTTAAAATTTTGACTTCAAAATCTTTTTAAATTGCCACAAATTGTTTGAAATTTCATTCTTTTACCTACAGACCATGTTAGACTATTAGACAAATCGTTGGCTTTGTCGAAATATTCATTTGATGAGAGCGAATGGAATAGTGTAAACTTGAGGAGAACGATTTGCAGAAAAACTTTTGGCAGATCTGTTTGATTTTGATTATGCTCAAGAAATTATGCCATCAAGGATGTATTTGAAATGAGACGACCAAAGAAGACTTATTACTTTTAAAAACCTTTTATTTCGTCACTTTTTTCAACTGCTTAATGTACGCGCTGAAAACTAACGACCTCTCTAACATATTCTCCCAAACATATTCTGCAGGAACCATGTACTGTATAACTGAAACACGCTTCAAACATTAATATGTTAGCAAATCCGAAACTCACTTGTGTTTAAATGTAAACAGCATCATGTTTGCCGATAAAGATGTATGCTTTTACGTGGAAACATAGGCGTATTCCCCCCTTTCTTTGTTGTCTCTCTCGCTTTTGTTTTCGGAAGGTTTCAGCTAAGCGTTGGTTATCACTATGTGTTGGTACACAAAGAATATATTTATATACAAATCTAGTTCATGCAAGCCAAGCGTATATTTCACAAATGGTCCGCCGTTCCGATTTTCTCAGTAAAGGCTCGGACAGACAAAGACTTTTACGTTTTCAGTTTGTTTCCTCAAAATAGTTTCTCACTTTGGTAGCACACATACATATATACGAAACCCATACACAAAAACCAAAGTAACATCACGAACCATTTAAGCGTCCCAGCCTGTGTTTATTCTTTTTTCACTGATCAAGCGCTTTTGATAACCTCTGTCCGATGAAGCATTGACGACTAAATACATGCAACTAAAACGCAAAACATCAGCCAAAATAAAAAATACTGACTTCATCTGCAATTTCATGCAAAAATACAGAAACACAGTTACAACATAGACTCGTTGTCCCTTTTTTATTTTCTTGCTCTCGAGAGAGCATAGACAGTGCAACAAACACAGCTGTATTTGTATCACAAATATAAATATATTTGTGGGTCGCAAACACATATATTGTAACCTGGTTATCATTGTGTCTCCAACATGTAATATTGAATAGCAAACACAATATGTTTATACACAAGTATATTATATTTGCGTCAAGCTCCAAACACACTTTATATTTGCATTTATTTTCTATTAATTTTTTATTTTCTAAGGGTCACTTTCTTAGTGTCCGGTTGTATTTTATCGTAACGACAACGTAACCGTAACCTTTGCAAAAAACAATAACAAAGTAAACAGCTAATATCTTACAGTACTGACAAATATAGTCACTCATGTCATCACCTAACATCGTGTTAAATTAACCGGAGTATAAGAAAATGAAAAACCTTAACAGACAGTATATAGTTCCGATAAATTAAAGTACCGATTAGTAAACATACATTTTAGCCGGACATTGAGAAAATGGCGGTAACTCTTGTATTTTGGTAGCCGCTTTGCAGACAGATGTTTCTGAATTCTCCAAATCTGATAGGGTAAATCGAAAGCAGAATGATCGTACGGTTTCTTACAAATGGAAGAGAGTTTAATTCCAATTCCTTTTCTGTGAATCTTTCTATTTGCACTTATCGTCTATCATGGCCTTAAAACAGGGCAGAAAGCGTAATTTGGTGTACAATAATTGATTTGATTTCGTGATTTCCGTTTTACTTGCTCTCTTTGCTTTCTGTCGAATTTAAAATTTTCAAAGTTTGCATCAGCGGAAATTCGGTGAGCTCTTATAAGAACACTAGCAAACAAAACCTATTGTGAATGTTTTACCCTCCCGTCTTTGTTTAGGTATAACAACCATTCCGCTTTTGGCGGGATTATCCCACTTTTCAATGTCTCATCCAGCCTTGGATTTAAATCACGATTTTTACAGAGAAGTCCCGCTTTATGATGTTTTGGTCTTTAGAACTTTTTTAACATACAATTTGCAACAGTCACAAGCAAGATTTAAATTCACAATATCACGATCGATTTGAAATTTGTGAACTTCATCATCTGGATCTTAGTTGCAGGCTACAAATACCGAAATAATCTGATAGGATTTTATTGTCGATATTTCGTCTTATTAATGTGATATATCTAATTTTTTTTTATAGTCGGATGGGTCACAATGGTGGCGAAATCACATACTTGTTGTGGGCATAATATTTAAGCAGAGGTCTCAAAACTAATTATTTTCAAAATACACTGGTATCATCGACTTCAAACGCCGGTGAAGCCCGGTATTCCGTTTTTAAGAAATTTTCGTGACCCTAAGAAGCATAATAGATAAAGGAAATAATTAATATAGAGCGAACATTGTCAACTTTGTTCGCTAGGTGCTGTCCTGTACTACTGTCACTTTCATTGAAGTTTCCCATAATTCTCACTGACGTTTGTTCAAAATTGTGGGAAATTTTGGTGAAAGTAATTTAAACAAGGCAAAATGTGACAAAATTTAAATGATTTTACATAACAGCATTTTTTTCTTATATAAAAAACTATTTCAAATCCATGAGGCCGTTGTTGGGATATCAATAGGAGAAACCCCGTAAGACCGCCTAAAGATGAGCATGCCGGAACGCCTTTTTAATCTAAAAACTTCCCCGCCCGAAAACTGTAGCAACTTCTGTGGTCGCAGATGCCAAACCGTTAGAGTGTCTGAAGGCTCTCAACATGGAATGGTAGCTGAACCGGAGGAAGAACCAATTTATTAGGATATAGTCGGTGGTGACATGGCTATGCAATTCGATTGCCATCAGATATTCTACTTTAAGTAACGTATTGTATTCTTATTTCGAAGTGATATTTTTGTTGAAAATTATTTTTTCCTTTGATATGAAATTTTAGAATGTTAATGTCATATTTTGTGATTTTTTTCTGGTACAAAAAAAATCCCATTTATTGCTTTCAACGACATCTAGAAAATAACTCATTACACTGAAATTTTTACAACACTTGTGCTTCATCTATTAGTTTACTTTATCTATGCTAAGAAGTACGTGTATAAAAAATAACGAAAATATCATGAACCGAAAATTTCGCTCAATTTTTTTTGTTTAGTCTGTTTCATCCGTGATGAATAAAAAAATAATATAGAAATATATTTATATTTATTTCTATTATTTACATGTTACCTCATTTGTTACAAATAAAAAGTCGCGATTTTTGGGTCAAAATCCCGCTTTTCGATCAAATACAGTTGGTCCGGCTACATTTTTTTTACACTTTAAAAAAATTGTTTCAAAATGTTGTTCTGAAGAAACAATTTCTCCCTGTCAAAATTTTAAAAATATTCTTCTCAATTATGAGCTCTCCATAATGCATCGTTTGAAACCTAAAATCATAGAGTAAATGTACCTAAAGAGATCATTTCTCCCAGCCAATTTACGACATTAGGGTTGGTTGCATATGAACGTTGGATGTTGAAAAGGAGTGCTTTAATAATAGTAGATAGAGGCATTAGTACAAAACATCCAACAGGTAGCCAACATTTTGTGTTTGTGTGTTAAAATATTATATATTTGTGTTATATACAACACAAATGTATACTAACAATAAAAGATAACCAAAACGTTCAAAGTACATATAATTTTCACAGTTCTCCACCAAAACGACATAGCAATTGTTGCAACTCCTCCTGGTGTAAGTCAATTTAAGTCGAACATATCTCTATTGCACCTACCTGCCGACGAAGAGTGTGGAAAAAACGTGAGATGAGTCAGTTGGTCCCTCTAGGTATGGAAACTTCCACCACTGGTGGGGAACCTAAATCGATCTGGCAAAAAAAAAACTTTACACACCCTTCATCCAAAAATAGTGGTTTCTGAATACCTCTATATCCGTATCACAACAGTCTTCAAATACGCACATGGATTTCAGGTAGACGTGCCATTTCATTCTAATACAGAACTACGGCTTCTAATATTCGACTAGTTACATTCTGAATTACACCACTGTGCACAGTGACAAATGTCAAAATGTAAGATAGTATCTAGTATAAAGTATATTGTGTTATTATTACATACAATAAAGATTTGTGTCATTGATGTTAAGACTGGTTGTTGGCGCTGATGAAGAAAAACTCATGTTGAAGCCACTGCTGCTACCGTTGATGCCAAATATTGCCACTGGCAGTTAGTAAGTCTGTCAGACATTCAATCAGCCGTTAATACTGCCACTACTTATGCTCATGTCGCATATGCAGAAGCAGCTGGATATGGCTTCCCCTTCTACCCACTCTGGCATTAAAGTACATTGACACATGTTTTATGCAACTAGAAATGATGCAAAAACGGCCTTATATGACCATGATGATGACGATGATGGCATGTTGGAGATGTTGATGGTGGAGAAGGTGGAGAAGGTGGTAATGGTTGCCACTGAATATGCCACCTAACATGATGGAGTGACGACGGTCCACGACGTTGCTGCATATATGTAGTTAGTTACCCCCGCAACCTTCTGGCCAGCTGTTTCAAATGATGCAATATAATGTTTTTTTTTTCCATTTTAATACGTTAGAGTTTGATTTGTTTTTCGGCAGCGAGAACAACTGCATCTCGGAGTTTTTTGTTTTTTTTTTGTTTCTTGCATTAAAAATAGTTTTTGTTTATATGAAAATTGTAATTTTTTGTCATTTCACTGTGACAACACACACATATTTGCCAAAATTGCAGTGAAACTCCGCAGAAAAAAGTCCAACAAAATCGGATAAAAATACAAATGTTCACATGACTTCCAAGTTCCATCCATGTTGAACACATGGCACACACAACATACGAGGGCGGAGAAATAACTCAGTGACTTTTCGAACTTCCCTCGCAGTTATTTGAAATCCAACACTGTTCCCATCAAGTACCACTTGTTATAGACTACTGTCAAATACAATAATAAAAAATTATTTTACTGAATTTCGTTGTGGTCGCATAAGTACAAATGACGCTGACCGTTCTGGACGGCCAATGAAGGTCAATACACCCGAAATTGTCGAAAAAATCCACGATATTGTGTTGGTAGATCGAAGGGTAAAAGTGCGTGAGATTGTTGATGCCATAGGCATTTCATACGGCAGTGTGGTTTCGATTTTAAATGATCAGTTGGGTTTAAGAAAGCTGTCTGCAAGATGGGTGCCGCGTTTGCTCTCAATTGACCATAACCGAAATCGTGTGACAACTTCAAAGGACTGTTTGGAGTTGTTTAATTGGGCTACGAATTGATACCTTATCCGCCATATTCTCTGAATTTAGCCGCCAGTGACTATTTCCTATTCCCAAACCTAAGGAAATGGCTCGGTGTAAAGAGATATAGCTCCCACAATGATATTATTGATCAAACAAATGCCTATTTTATGGAGCTCGAAAAATCGTAATTTTTGGAAGGGATACAAAAATTGGAGAAACGTTGGACTAAGTGTATTAAGTTAAAAGGAGGATGGATGTTGAAAAATAATTTTGTTTTTGAAAAAAAAAAATGTGTTTCATTCAAAAAGTCACGGATTTATTGATCCACCCTCGTACTATCTACCCACCTAACAGTTTAGTTGAGTCTTTGTGGCAACCACGTCTGCTGTGTGTGGCACATTTAGTCATGTCTCACTAACACACGTTGTTCGAATAGTTAAATTTACAACATGCAACAAATTTATTTGTTTCAAAATGACAACAACAGACAGCATCATCATCATTTGCTCCATCATTCTCATCCTTATCAGTTTTATGAGAAAAATGACGAGAGATTGTTTAGAGGCAACAAAAGCGAATGAAGAATTTGCGAGAATATAGTGCGATTTTTTAATTAAATTTCATTTGAACAATGTATGAAATGAAATAAAGTCATGACATGAAATGTGATGTTCATCAACAAATTGACACTGATGGAAATGTACAGCTGCGGTCAAAATAATAGTAGGGCACCCAACAAAAATGAAAATGTTGAAAAAATATACAGGCAATAGGACTTTCGTTCCGCACAAACAAAGTTGTAGGCAACTAAGCTGCAGTTTAGTAATTTATTTGCGGCAAATGAACATTTATATTTAGGGGAAGAGAAAAACGTATAGAACAGCCGTCACAAAAAGATTGAATAAATTAAAAATTATCCCTGATGAAAGTAGAGCACGACGAAACTGCAGGCAATTGTTATTGCCGGTAAAATATGTGTTGTCTTTTAAGCAACAACAAAAATCATTTCTAATGGGGGCCGATGGTTCTCCGGAATTGAGAAGTTTATTGCAAATATTTTCCTGTGTGTTTTGGTTGCGATATTTTTCGAACACTTGCATAGTGAAAAATTCTCAATTGAGCCGAGTTTTCGTTTGCATTTAGTTTGATGATTTTTTCAAAACAGCAGTCTAAACAATCCCTGATGAATATCTGTGGATAGATCTGAAATAGCTCTACGGTTTGGCAGGAATCAATTGGATGCATTTGCGGAGCTTCTATTGTAAAAACTATATCTCTCTATATGGCCTCTGAATGGTCTTCAGCATTTATAAGGAAATACAAAAGTACCAATAAAAAGGCCGAATAAATAAAAAAAATCATCGGTATCTCTAATATATTCTCCCAAACACATTCTGCGGGAACCATGTACATGTTTGGAACACTATTCAAATATTTATGTATTTGTAAGTTCCAAACTCTCTTACATTTAAATGCAAGCTCTACCATTTTTACTTGCAAACATGCATGGTTTTACGTGGGAAAATATGCGTTTTTCATCCCAAATTCGTGGAAACATTCGTGTGTGTTTCTCCCAAACCTCTATACACATACGTGGAAGCATGTGCGTATTTCCGACCAAACACGTTAAAGCATATGCGTATTTCATCCTAAACAAAATATTATTTAGAAGTTAAGTACTTTTTGATTTTAAAATATAATGCATACTACGAGGGCAGATCAATAAGTCCGTGACTTTTTGAATGAACACAGTAAAAAATTATTTTTCAACATAATCTCCTTTTAGCTCAATACACTTAGTTCAACGTTTCTCCAATTTTTGTATCCCTTCCAAAAAAAAGGATTTTTCGAGATCCATAAAATAGGCATTTGGTTGATCAATAATTTCATCGTTGGAGCTAAATCTCTTTCCACCGAGCCATTTCTTTAAGTTTGGAAATTGGAAATACTCACTGGGGACTAAATAAGGAGAATATGGCTGTTGAGTACCAATTCGTAGCCCAATTCATAGAATTTTGCCATTGAGAATACACACGTGCGCACCCGTGCGTTTATGGTCAATTGAGAGCAAACGCGGCACCCATCTTGCAGACAGATTTCTTAAGCCCAACTGATCATTTAAAATCGAAAACACACTACCATATGAAATCAACAATCTCACGCACTTTTACTCTTCAATCGGCCACCACCATATCGTGGAATTTTTCGACATTTTCGGGTGTATTGACCTCAATTGGCCGTCCAGCACGTGAAGCGTCATTTGTACTTGTGATCACAACCAAAGTCAGTTAACCATTTTTCCCCCATTGAAATCGATGGTGCAGAGTCCCCATAGTATTTATAAAGCTTTTCCTTGGTTTGACTGACGGTTTTTTCCCCGAAAAATAATGTTTAATGAGCACTCGAAATACACTTTTTTCGATTTTTAAAAAAATGCACAAAGTTGTATGATTTGAACAGCTGTTAAACGTAAAGTAAACGCCAGAAGTTGCTCAAAATTTGACAGCAGTCTATTAGCAGGTGGTACTTGATGGGAGCAGTGTTGCATTTCATATAACTACGAGGTAAGTTCAAAAAGTCACGCACTTATTGATCCGCCCTCACATTCAAAACAAAATTGTTCCCATTACATCCCATGAACGGATTTACAGTTTTACACTTCCCGATTGCGACGGACCTACTGTTTTACATTGGTTCCGAACAGTATTTTGAGAAGCATTTTCAATGCAAAATACTCGATAGTGTCGCCGCCTATAAGCGTTAAAAGAGATGTAAGGTGATCGGAGCACGAATCGAAACAGAATTCTCATGTACAAGAGCCGCGCACACTACCATTGCACCACCGCACAGTGGGACCGATTGAAAAACAATCACGATAATAATATCAGAACTTTTAAAGTATTGGTCTGAAGATTTTGGAATGTACTAGACATTTGTGGACGAGGAGTAATACTTTCAGAATCTACTATGCAAGACAAACATAAAATTGATATTCTCAAGATATTCTCAATCAAAGTTGAAAATTGTAAATTTTTACAATGTCTTTTTTCAGTTTTATGTTTATAATAACTCAGCTATTTGAGGGAAAGAATATTTCTGAAAACGCCACTAAATTGGAAACACTTTAATAAAGAATAAAGGCCCTCTCGGTCGGTAGGGACGGGAAAGAGTGGTGGTGATGGGTTCGCTCGATTTCAAAAAAATATATAAATTTTTAAGATATCTCAAGCCGCTTGGAAATGCCGACTTCTCAAATTTTGATTTTTCTTTCATCCTGTAAAAAACTCAATATTTTCTCGAAAAGGAACCATGATTCAGTCAATATTTTCTTTAGTTGTTCCCAAGAAACCTATAAAAATTTTTAAATTTTTCTGAAAGATAAGGCTTCGGCAAATATAGTTAATGTACAATTATGAGCATTTGAAAATGCAGCGCTGCGTCAGCATTCTCTGAAACTGTGCAATTTTTTAACAAACTTTTCACTTTCGCTGTTTGCAAAAATTTCGATCGCGGCGTTTTATATCTGTGGTCACAAACAATAACAGCCTAACTCGAGTTAGGACAAAATTAAAAAAAATTTAGTTTTGAGAAGTCATCGTGCTCAAATAAGCAACTCTTTTTTGTTAAGAAGTAAGTAAAAAAAATTCGTTTCCTTGTTGTCTGTAACAAAGTTATCACAAAAACTCCGACTCCTGATTTCCACTAAAGATATTAAACTTTAAACTGCTCTCCCTGAAAACTTTTAGAATCGACTTAGGCGGTTATTGTTTGTGACCAGAGATATATTTTTTATGCTTATTGTAGATTAAATGTTCTTAAATCCAAAAAAATACTTACCCATAAATGAGCTTAGAAGAGCTTAATATTTTAAAAAACCGAATTTGCATAGGCGAATTCTTTGGGATTAAAAATATGTAAATTTTTTTACTATTTAATTGGACTTTAAATCAAATTTTTCAAAGATTTTTCCAAAATTAATTAGTTTGAGTTTTTTCGCATTTTGTATCAAAAGTGTTTTAAACATAGAGTAAAGATGTATAGAGACGCCAACTCTCTCAGTAAATTGCTTCGGTTGGGCACTTGAATAGATTAGAAAAAGGAAATGAATATTACCTGCAAATTTCACTTTTTATTGTTTTTAATATTTAGTACTACATCCTTTTTTTCGAGTAATTGAAAAAATCCTGTTCGTTGTTTTTAATTGTTGTAGGTTTTTGATAAAATTTATTGAGTTGTACCAAAAGCCATTAATAACTTTCAGACAAATACTTTCCATAAGGGCAAATGCTGAAATAAAGCTGAAAATTGACTTAATTACATATCCCAGCAGAAAACTTTTAGTGGTTTGGAAGCAGGTCAGGACGAAAGCATTTACGTAAGTGCTTCGAGGTAAGGTTTACCACGAAGCAGTAAAGTAAGTAAAAGAATTTAAAGAAATACGCAATACAACCTGCTTCTAGGTAAGGGGTAAAATTTAAAGTTTTTGTTTATCCCTTACGTCGAAGCAGTAAGTAATGTCTTTTAAAATTACCTTACAACCTGCTGTTTGTAAGGGATAAATATTTGAACTTATGTTTGTCCCTTACGCCGAAGCACTAGGTAATGTGTTAATTTTATACACAAAAACACAAACTTTCACGAGAATTTGCCGATTGTTTACGATGTTGCAATTAAAAAAGATGATGAAATTTTTAAAAAATTATTAGTGATTCAGTTGCTTCTGATCTACACATGTTCGTGTGTATAATAAAAAAAATAATAAATACGTAATATAGTTAAAACATTAATTAAAAAAACTTGCAAATATAAATCACTAAATCACTAGAAGCGCTTTCAGTAAGCACAAGCGAACTCTTCCAGTAAGCACTAGCGAAGCGCTTCTGTTAAGCACCAAACATACATGAATTCAGCGCTACGTTGAGCCATGAAATACGTGCTTCTTTTGTAAAAAGGTATTGCTTCCAAGTGGAAACAGGCCATATAAAACTCATGCCTTCCGTAAGGGAGAGGGTAAGGGATGAAATTCGATTTTTCGATTACAAACCTGCTTACCCGGAAGCTCCGTTTTTTGCTGGCATGTTATTTGATATAAACACTCAACTATGTTCCTATACTATAGAAAAAAAAAAAATGTGCCTATTATATTCCATGAAGGATTTGCGGAGAGCTTCTAGCAATCGGTAAGCTGTGCGCTTTTTATATTGAGACTCCATGATTGAGACCTACAGCTTAACACCGGCTCGGAACGGAGCAGCTTTTGCATGACTAATTACTATGCGAGGTGCCCGTTGTCGAAAGAAATGTAATGTGGTCAGAGCAGGGATCGAACCCACGATCTCTCGTAAAAGAGGCGCGTACGCTACCCATTGCATCACCGACGACCACGCTTTATACAATTTTGCAATTGCATGAAAATTATAATAATTATTCGACTTTACTTAGTAAGCTTTCAATTGCATTTGCCTAAAATTAGAAGTGAGAATATGATTATTTTTATATTAACAATGATCATTAATTAAAAAGGCCTGCATCAGTTTTATTTTTTGCGCCTAAAAAGTTTAATAATTTTTTTTTTTTATTTTTTTTTTTAAGCTTTTTGATTCGAAATAAAATCATTTTTACAAAATTTACAATAGGGGCATAACCAAATTGAATACCTATCACCACGAGGTGGCCACTGATGTGTATTTAAAGAAAGCATTTTATTTGAATGAATTTGGTGGATAAACCCTTCACCACAAATCGTTTTTTTTTTTCTTTATTGTAACAATTTTCCATTTCAAATGGGTGTAAAATAAAAAAAGATAAAGATAAAACACTCAAAATATTTTTAACAGACGAATATGGCTGACTAATGTCAACAAAATTTTTTTACGAAAAACGTTCGGTTTGCTATGGAATAAACGATATGAATCGTAATCCAGAAAAATAAAACCCATCCCGCGATTTTTTATAAGTTAATCTGTTTTATTTTTCAATTTGTATTTTTTCTCCTTTGTATAAAATAGCGGTTTTAAAATATATTTTTTAAATATATATTATTAAAAAATTTCCAAAGGAAAAGGATGACAGTAAAATCGACGCACTTTAAGTGTAGATTAAACATCAGTGCTGACAACATGGTATCTAAAATATGATTGAAAGATACCACACTATTGAATATTTAATTTCGCCACCAGATGGCGACACTCAACAACTACCCATTGTAATACATTAATCTACAAACACAGTGTGTGAAATAAAAAAAAGACCTTTTGAACACATGGGAAAATGGTTTCTTTAAAAAAAAAACAAAGAAATGTGCTAAATTAAAAGAATGCTTGAAATTCGGAAAGAGGCCAACCAACCTCAAAAATAACCTAATCTGTCGTCTATTTCCAACTTTTTTTACATTGGTGATTTTACCAACATGATACTTTAAAAAATTTGACATAAAATTTAACGAAAGATATCCACTTTTTATGTAATGAAGGCAGTGAAAATGGCTCCTATCTACTACTTACATATTGCCATAATGGGACGTTGGGTCAAAATCTGGAGTTTTCAGGTGAAGATTGGCAAATCTGATCTGATATCTAATTATTGCAAGTGGTTGTTTAGTTGGTTCTTAGAGGAATCGCTAAGGTTGCAAAAGCTACTAAAAATGATACTAAAAAAAGTACCCAAAAAATACAAACACAGTACCAAAAATAGTACCAACAAAGTGACAACAACTGCAAATTGTATCAAAAAGTGATGAAACCAACAAAAAAGTACCCAAAAAGGTACTAAAATATAAAAAAATATAAAAATTGTTATGAACACAATAAATGAACGGGGAAAGATACCCAGAAAAGCCAAGTATGATCCCATAGATGAACAAAACAGAACAAAAAAGTACTAAAAAAGTACAAAAAAGTACTAAAAAAGTACCAAAAATACGAAAAAGGTACAGAGGACTACAAACAGACTATAATAGAAATATCAAAGAAGGAGCAAGAGGTAAAATGGTACCCAAAACAGTACCAAAAAAAAGTACCATAAAATATCTAAAAAGAAATATAGTCTCCAACATTCATAATTCCATCTCCAACCGTTTGGATTTGACGAAAGTACTATATTTTACCCCTTTTTGCCCTATTTGTATCTCCAAAAGTTTAAATCTTGAAAATCACGTATCTGGAAAGTTTAAATCTTGAAAATCACGTATAGTGGAATTGCATTACAAGTGGAATGTGCAATTCAAATTTCATGATTCGGTCTTCAGCCGTTTGGTATTCACAGTGATACCATTTTATTTATTTTTATTTTTATTTAGATCAAAAGGAGTATACGGTCCAATTTTAATTATCCTACCGTTAGCCGTTTTTCCAAGGCGCTGATGTATCAGTCAGTTAGTGAGTATACACATTATTCGAACAGAGTAGTAGCACCACTATTTTTTGGCCGCAACTGTATATTGCACGTAGTATCACAAACGTGAAGCAGTGAGAGAGATGTAGAAGCGAGAGGCAATAAAAACATTCGTTAACCGTTAAAATAAGTAAAACAGAAATGAGAGCTAAATAAAAGGATTTGAATTAGTGATGAAATAATTAACGGTTATTTATTGTCTACTCACTCGTTCATTACATGGGAAATTTATATTGAGAATCGCACAAGAGGTATGAAGTATGAAATCGATAGCATTGCTAAAGGCCATGTTAGACTATCAATGCAAATACAACGAGAAATGGAATGAAACAAATCGTACGATCATTCTGTTTTCAGAGCATCAGGGGTTATCCATGAGAAAGCTGCTCGAGATGGTAATGGGAGTTTGGTAGAGAAGAGTGGATTAGTCTTCAGAAGCAAACCATGAAGCAAACTAATTTAAAATAGTGTATGATTGATTCTAATGACAGCTTAATGATGTTTGACGCTGGTTGCATCGAATAAAAATTCACTGTTTTATATTTCTTTTCGGTTAATGCCAAACGATAGAGTAAAGCGTACCATAGACTTGTCATTCATGAGAATGAACATCAGTTATCGTTAATGTTCATTGACGGATTACCACACTTCTTGATACCAATTAAGAATGTAATCGAAGTTATTCGCATCACTCTCTTGTTTACAAAATTTTTTGGTAATATTTTTGCTAATTCATTAGCCAGATAAAAATTTATCGACCAAGCTCATGCTCATGAATGACAAGTCTGTGGTTCGCATAAAATACAAAAGCAACTGGAACTGTATGAAATTTCCAACTACATAACTCGGTGACCTCAAAATAACCCAAAAGTGATGATGGGAACTGATATATATTCTGTAGTACTTAGCAAGAAGGACTCAACTCACTTTTGTCCAAATTTTCAGGAGAAGCCGATTTCTAACTTTATCGACTGCGACACCGTTTCAAATAAAATAACCAGGAGCTAAGCGATTCTGGCAAACTAAATTAATTACAAAACTCTTGAAATATTGAAAAATTCAATTTTTTTAAATTTCTATTAGTAAAAGGAGATATGTCTTTTATTAAGTTATCAAAGCTTAATAAAAAGGACTCATGTCCACAATCAAAGACAGGCTCGAATTGATGATGACTAGGTTTGAACCATAGAACCTTTCTCAGCTTTAATAAAGATGATGTTTGCCAAATAAGGAAGAGTATTAGCCGATGTTTTGTTGGTTTGCTTTTTACAGGACTCCATTTCCTAAAATCTGAAAATCTCATTTCTTGGACTAAAACGTTTCCATCGTTTGCCGAAGCAACCGCCTTCTTCAAGTCTTAGAAATCATACACTTAATTCGGGCGATTTTTAAACTCGTTTTCCACCTGGTGAAGAATCGAATCTGCGAACATAAATGTATGACCACTTTCAAAATCAAATAGCTCGACTGTTTCAACTGCCCAGTCAGAATGGTTAACCGCATACACCAGATAGGTCAACAAACACCAATTTTTGTTTTGGGATGAACAGTTGTCTAGCCAAATAGTAAAACGTGGAGAGTTTATATTTTCTAAAATGAAATCATCGAAGCAACTTGTAATATCTTACTGTTGTTTTCCTCACATAGACGGCGGATCAATAAGTCGGTGACTTTTTACTGAAACACTGTTTTTTTGGAAAAAAAAATTTATTTTCCAACACAATCTCCTTTTAGCTCAATACACTTAATCCAAAGTTTCTCCAATTTTTGTATTCCTTCCAAAAACTAGGATTTATCGAGGTCCATTTGTTTGATCAATAATTTCATCGTTGGAGCTAAATCTCTTTCCACCGATCCATTTCTTTAGGTTTGGGAATAGTCACTGGGAGCTAAATCCGGAGAATATGGCGGATGAAGTACCAATTCGTAGCCCAATTCGTGGAATTTTGCCATTGACATCAATTTGCCATTTATGGTCAATTGTGAGCCAACCCGGCACCCATCTTGCAGACAGTTTTCTTAAACCCAACTGATCATTTAAAATCGAAACCACACTGCCATATGAAATGGCTATGGCATCAACAATCTCACGCACTTTTACTTTTCGATCGTCCAACACCATATCGTGGACTTTTTCGACATTTTCGGGTGCATTGACCTCAATGGGCGGTCCAGAACGTTCAGCGTCATTTGTACTTGTGCGACCACAACGAAAGTTAGTAAACCGCTTTTTTACCATTGAAATTGATGGTGCAGAGTCCCCATAGTATTTAACAAGCTTTTCCTTGGTTTGATTGATGGTTTTTTTCCCAAACAATAATGTTTAATGAGCACTCGAAATTTGACAATTGTCTATTAACAGGTGGTACTTGA
Organism: Phaonia tiefii; assembly: GCA_963931995.1. Taxonomy (NCBI): domain Eukaryota; kingdom Metazoa; phylum Arthropoda; class Insecta; order Diptera; family Muscidae; genus Phaonia; species Phaonia tiefii. The sequence goes on from OZ008370.1 coordinate 137,226,377, forward strand.
TGGGAGCAGTGTTGCATTTCATATAACTACGAGGCAAGTTCGAAAAGTCACGGACTTATTGTTCCGTTCTTATAGCTTTGTGCCACAGCACGGCCAGAGGTTTAATACTATCTCCATATTTCGAGAGGCGGCCTATTGGTGTGGCCATCGGTGGTTCAATGGTTAGTGGGCGCGCCTCTTGTACTTGAGATCCTGGGTTCGATCCCTGCTCTAACCACCTTAAAATTTCTTTCGACGGCGGTCACCTCGCATAGTGACGGCGATACTATCGAGTATTTAGCCATGAAAATGCTTCTCAAATATACCATTCGGAACCGGTGTAAAACTGTAGGTCCCAATCAGTGAGTATAAAACTAGAAAGCGCACAGCTCACTGGTTGGAGGAGCTCCCCCCAATTCTGTCAAGGAATGCAATTGGAAACCATTTATTTTATTCTATTGGTAGAAAACATTCGTTGTATGCAACAAGCTGTTCGGTAGATATTTCTGTTTTGAAACATTATAATCTGGGTAACATAATAACCTTTTGCCGATCGGCCGAGAATCAGATAAGCTTTTTTGTACTCTTCATAAAGGTTTCGTGTAAGGTGATAAGTCCACCTTTCACAATCGTCACAAGAAGAAATGTTGCTATCAAGGATTCCTAGGTTATGTCTGTGTTATGGTTTTGTATTATGTAGGAAAAACCACACTCTTCGTTCCCAAGTTTTTTCCACGAAATGTTCGTTTCCTTAACTGCGAGTCGAAATACATTGTAGGAGCATTTCATGTTTGTATTTAATTCTAGAACCTCCTTACGTATTTTTTTAAGGTGACAGAGGTTTGGAGATACCTTCATTCGAATCTTTCCCATGTCTGTAGACATACACTTAAGCCGCTTATTCGACCTGTTGTTCGCTCTCAGTTTACCCTACTAATTTACTATACCTCTCATAGGAATTCGGTGCTATTCACGAAAGTCCTTAAGTTATTCCAGTGCATTCCCATAAATTTGATCATGTCCGGTATTATACTCTCTGAAGGCTTGGCAGTGAAGGCTGGGCAGTGGCGAAGGAAATGCTCCATCGTTTCATCGTCCTCCATGCATGCCCTGCATTCACTATTCGCCACTAGTGCAATATGGTAGAGGTGGGCCCGTAATCCCCAATGTTCCGTTAAGACTCCCATCATCTTGCTCATTTCAGGTTTTCCCAGTGTCAGCAAACCTTTCGTCCTCGATCCATTCCACTGGACTATGTGTGCCGACTCTGCCAATTTTCCCAACTTAGCCCTTCGTTACCCCAAAAGGTTTCATGCCCTCTAGGTTCACCGTTTGAAGTTTCCTGGCTTTCGTTGCCAGTAGGTTCGCAAGTTTGTTGCCCACTATTCCACTTTGTCCCGGCCGCCATATGATGTTGAGTCTGCCGTGCGTGGAATTATCGTTTATCACCTTCTTACAGTCAAGGAGCGTTCTAGATTTGACAATTTCCGATAATATTACCTTGATTGCCACTTGGCTATCCGCGGAGATATTCGCTTCGGGTGGATTTGTACTATCGCCGAGCCATTTGATACACTCCGTAATCGCCCAAACTTCCGCTTGAAAGTTTGTATTATGATCCGGTAGGCGTAGATGGGTTTCGGTTGCCGCATTTAATGAAAAATCCTAGACCCTTTCTATTCCCTAGCGTTGAGCCATCCATGTAGCAGCGTGTCCCATTTTGCGTTTGTGCCATGGTCCCATTCTGCCAGACGTCAGGAGCTCAGCACCGGAATTCTGTAACTTTTTAACGATACAAATCGGTAGTTAAATTGACAAAATTCGAAAACTTTGTATTGAAATTTTATGAATTTTAGCAATTTAAATACCGATTTTTATCGTTAAAAAGTTACCGAATTCCGATGCAGGTATACGGTCGGAGTCACTCGTATCTTGCGTGTAACCGACAAAAGCCCACATTATCTGTTGGCGTTTCGACTTAACATCCCTGTTGATCCGTTCACCTGTTGCCTGTAGGCGTTTTGCCGTTTTTATGTCTTGATACATAAAACAGTCTCCATGGGCTTTGTCGAGGATATCCTTATTGCACCGCTAATACCAATGCAGCACAGTCGTTCAACCCTCAGCAGTAGTGCGATATTACATTTCCTCTCAACTGCCGTCCACCACACTACAGAAGCATATGTTAGTACGGGCCTAATTACGCTTCTGTAGAGCCAGTGTGTTATTTCTGAATTGAGGCCCTATTTAACCAAATCGGATATTTTAATCATCTTTTCCAGGATTCGTGACTCTTCAAACTCTGAGATTTTCGTCTATCTCGTGAATAAACATATTTCCGTTTTGTTCGGGTTCACATTTAAGTCCCTTGGCTGTGCCCAGTTGTACCCTCAATTCAGTGCCCTCTGGGCCTCTATGCACAATTGATTAGGATCCTTTCCCCTAACAATTATTATAACATCGTCTGCCTAGCAGACTGGTTTAAGTCCTTCTTCGGTAAGTTTCCTTAGGTGATTGTGTATTGTGAGGACCAATAAGAGTGGTGATATAATCCCTCCCTGTGGAGTTCCACGTTGTACCCTGTCTCTAATATTTATATCATGGGAACCACAGTTTATCCATCTATTCCTTAGCATATGATTGATCCAGTCTTTTAATACCCGATCCACCATTAACTGGTCTAAAGATTAGATGAGTGTTTCGGTCCAGACATTATTAAACGATTCCTCAATATCTATGCATACAGAGAGTGTATACAGTTTGTCATTGAGAGCTTCCTCTATGTAGTGGGTTACCTCATGAAGTGTGGTTTCCCCTGATCTGCCTTTGACATATACGCGTTGCTTAAACTTCAGCATATCGTCCGGTATTCTAAGCATCAGTGACTTGAGTCTTTTTTCCTAAACAGAGAAGGTTGCTTGTGGTCTTGAGTGCTTCTATAAATCAAAACAAAAAATATTTATTAAATTTTGCTGTCTTTTCCAACCATACCAGAAAGTGTACAATGTTTCCAACTTGCGGATATAAATAAAAAAAAACTAAATTTAATTTTTTGGAGTTGAGTCCTTTGTGCTAAGCATGGCAGTATTGATTTATGGGAGAATGAAAAAACATGTTTTTGCACAGTGACAAACTAAACAGCTGTAATATCATCAAGAATAAATAAAATAACAAAAATTAAATATTTGTAAAAGCAACGAAATATAATTTGCATTCTCGTTTTCTTTGTTTTTGTTCATTTCATTTCAAATGCAACCAGGAAATCATAATTTTTGCAGCAAAATCAAAAATTAAAGAAATCTAACAGACCTGTCAAAAATATATCTGCAACTCGTTTTCCTCCAGTTTACATTATTCGATTCGCTCTGCACAAATGAAAATTTTGACATAGCATTCAACGATTTTTCCAATAGTCGCACGTGGCCCTAAGACTAATCGATGAAATCACCAAGGTCCAGTTTTTGTAGACCTACATTTATATTTTCCTCAAAAAATCTTGATCCTAAAATTGTAACCTTAAACCTTAAACATTCTTCAAGTCACAGAGATTTATTTTTGTTTTATCAATTTTCTGAATTTTTATGAACTAAACATAAAAAAACATCACATGAAAAAGACGACTTGATTGCAATGATTTATGACTTGAAAACTATTTATGCCTCACATATGTTGCACGATGCGGATATGGAAGCTGCAATTCACAAAAAAAAATAATAATGTCACTGGCATAGAGAGCAAGAACGAATGAATGAATAAATTGTGTTTTTTTTTATCACAGCAACATGTTGTCAGCACTAGGGATTATGATAAATGTCCAATAACATTTACCACGCTGGTTGTCGCTTCGTTCTCAATGGTGTTGTTAGAAATTCGTTTAAAACATTTTTTCTTCAGTTTCCGCATTTGCTGCATGTGATTTTGTGTTAAGTGAATATAAATTGCAAGATTTTCACTTAATACATTGTAGCATCATCATTGACGTAATTGCCACGAAAGTTTGGAGTGACTCTCGACTGTTTAAACCAACTTAGTTATTCGATTTATGGGAGGAAAATCAACCCCCAGAGAGAAACAGTTTTTTTAAAAGCAGTTATTATGACTAAAACAACAGGAACACAAATTGTTATATTGTTCTATAAATAAAACAGCAACTTGTCAGCGACATTTCGACTCACAAGATCCAGAATTTAACTCTCTTGGGGCAAAATTCATAATTGGAAAACATGTCTTACATTTCGGATTTCTTTATAGAAGTCCTAATGCGGGAAGGGAGGAGTCCATTAATGGCTTTGACACCCTTTCCGATTCCATTTCTGAGATATTGAGGAATTATCCGGACAGTGAAATCGTTGTTGCTGGTGACTTCAATGTCCATAATTCCTCCTGGTTAACGCATTCGAGCCATACAACTAAAGTGGTTTCCCATTACATCCCTAGAAGGAATCGGGGAGAGCTTCTCACAACCAGTGAGATGTGCGCTTTCTAGTTTTATACTCACTGATTGGGACCTACACTTTTACATACAACTACGGAGGGCTAATACGCTGAGCTCTTCGCTACGCATAATGACTTAACGCAGTTGGTGAATGAACCGAAGCACATTTCGTGTGTTCAAGGGCACAAACAAAATGTTATTGACTTCTTTTTAACTTCGCACCCGGAAAAGTACGCTTGCACCTCTTGGTAATTCGGATCAGTGTATCATTTAACGGTCCTCTTCGTATTCAGCTCTTCGTCACGCTTCAAACACAGTCCCGAAGCGAACAATTTTTAACTACGAAGAGGCACGTTGGGCTGAGACATAGAGTAATACTTAAGAGTTTCCATTACTCTCTTCGATGCGTCTTCATAACGACGAGGTAGTAGGCCATTTCATAGAGTTGTATTTGCTGCTGTATTTTACCAATTTTCAATGCAAACAACATAAAATATAATTTAGCTGTCATTAGTATCAATAAACACTATTAAAAATTAGTTCCTGTCTTCTTTGCTCTCTCATTCTCCATCATCGGCCTAGTACCTTTTCGATCAGCTGCGCCATGGAATCCCCCTGGCTGATCTCAACAACTTTTATCAGCATTTTACCTGGAAGCTTTATTTTCTGGGCAATGACATAGCTGTTGCTGCTGAAATGAAATTTGTGTAACCAGACATGCAAGAATGTTGTCAGATCCAAAGAGGACGCGTTCAGAGACTGGCGTTCTAACAAAAACGATAATACTGAACTGCTACGCAAACAGGCAAGATCCAAGTGTGCCAAAGTACTTCGACCTGAAAAGTTTCTTCACGAACAGCGTATTTATGCTAAAGTCCTTTCTTTCCTTTGGTCATTTGCAAGAAGAATAAAGGATAGTTCTTCTTCTATCCCTACTCTTCTTAAATATAACATAGCATTCACTGAACCAGTTGATAAAGCTAACCTCCTGTCTTCTTTGCCGGATAGCAATCAACCACTCCCCATGATCTTATTACGTATCTTGTTCCATGCCAAGTAGTTAACAAGGTTCTTGCGAATCTCGTCGTAAATAAATCCCCGGGCCCGGATGGCATATCTGCACTGGTCTTGAGTAGGTGCTCTTCGACGCTGGCACGTCCACTGCGCAACCTTTTCAACCTAGCATACCTTGCGGGAGTCTTCCCGGCGCGTTGGAAGGTTGCTAATGTCCAGCCAATTCCTACAAAAGTTGATGCAAGTAACCCTACAAATTACCGCCCAATTACAATTTGTTCTGTGCTCTCGAAGGTTATGGAGAGCATGGTCCATTTGTGAAATGTCTTGAGTCCAATGACCTTCTTAATGGTCGGCAGCATGACTTCCGTAGAATGAGATCTACTGGAGACTTGATGGCGTTCCTTTTGGAACAGTGAAGTCGATCCATCCACCGGCTTGGTGAGGGTAAAGTAGTGGCTCTTGATATTTCCAAAGCCTTTGACAGAGTGTGGCACGATGCAACTCTTGTCAAAGCCCGCTGCTTTTGGTGTCGGTGATATCTTCACTCGATTTATATCGAGTTTTCTCAGAGATCGTAGTATACGAGTTGTTGTAGATGGGGTTTCATCCGACGAGCATAAATTGACTGCAGGTGTACCACAGGTTACTGTTCTTTCTACTTCTCCTTATCTTTTTAAAATTTTCATTGACGATCACCTGGGTCAGACTGTGAATCCAATCTACTCTTATGCGGATGTCATTCTTATTCATTCGACCGTAGGCCAAGTCTTCAAGAGATTGAAGTCAAACGCCGGACGATGAATGAAACACTCGGTCGGGATCTGGTGTCCATTGTTGAATGGGGTCGAATGAATAGAGTAGATTTTAATGCGGGTAAGACCCAGTGTTGTTTGTTGTCGCATAAGCGGATTGCTGACCCAGGTGTGTCGTCATTGCCTATGGACGGTGTCGATATTGATGAATCAGACGCTCTTGATGTTCTGGGCATGAAATTACAATGTGATGTCCGTTGGGCAAAACATGTATTTGAAGTGTCGAAGATGCATTCAAGTGTCTATGCTTTTTAAAGCGGTGCAAGAAATACTTCACTCCATCTGATCTTCTCAATATCTACACCACCTACATCAGCCCAAAGATGGAATATAACTCCCATATATGGGAAGGTGCTCCAATGAAATCTTTGGAGCTTCTCGACCGTGTCCAGAGGAGAGCGACGGTGTTAATAGGAGACAGTAGGGTATCCAACTCTATTGCCTCCCTTGAGCATCATCGAAATATGGGTTGCGTGTCACTGTTCTATCGATATTTCCACGGTATGTGTTCCTCGGACATCCGTCAACTTATGCCGGACGTGAGGATATTTAGCCGAAGTACGTGGCTTTCCAGGAACTCTCATCCGTCTTTTATCGAGTGGCCGGTTGACCACACTACACACTATAGAGAAAATTCGTTCTTCAGCCGTACAGTCCGTATGTGGAATAAACTTCCGGCTAGTGTATTTTCCACCAATTGTGGCATATAAAGATTCAAGGCAAATGTCAACAGACACTACGAGTACTCCCTCTTTCCACCCTCCACTACCTCAATTTTCCTACACCAGCACAATGCATTGCATTTATAGGGGTCATCTCCTGAGTGTTGGTTTAATAAAAAAAAACAGTATTATCAACTATATTGGGAATTTTTGCTTTGGGATGTGTCTAGACTCACATATGTTGGGAAATTTCTTTTTTAATGGGTAGTTTTTAAGGTGGAGCCTGTAACCAATATTTAGTATATATTGTTGTTGTTAAAAAGTAAATTTAGAAAAGCCAAAGTGAAAGAAGTTTAAAAAAAATTTTCCTAAATAAGTTCCTTTTCTTAAAAAACTTAAATTATCTCAAAAGAAATACCTATTCTTAAACAAAGTAACTTTTCTTAAAAAAAATACCTTAATTTAGGGAAGTACCTTTGCTTAAAAAAAGTAAATTTTCTTGCAAAAAGTACGTTTTCTTAAAAAAAGTAATTTTTTTAAATGTTTTTTAATTACCTTTTTAAAGTACCTTTTCTTAAAAAAGTAAATTTTCTTACAACAAATTTCCTTTTCTTAAAAAACTACATTTTCTTTAAAGAGTACCTTTTAACTTTTCTTGAGATAACTCTTGAACTGCCCAGTGCAAAGTATGTATTTGCACATTCACATTGCCATTCATGTAAGGTTCTGGACGCTGGTCCTAAACTATTTAACTCCACAGCAAATCCTTTCCATAGTTCTCGCACTTGGTTCTGCATGGTGCCACATTGTGGTTTTCCACGGACAACGGCTGGATTACTTTCCATTAGCTGGACAGGTTTCTCAAACTGAGCCTTTTTTGTGATTTTGATACTTCTAAAATGTATAAAATATTAGTGTTAAATAAAAATGTTCAAATGTTAAATGAAAATTATAATTTGAAGCCAAAATAATATCTTCTTACGATCTCTCCATTCTTATCAACTTAAGAACACGCACAACTATAAACTCAACTGCTCTCAAGTAGTGGTGTAAATTTAACGCATTTGTCGACCAAACTGGCACAGAGTTGCCAACGTCAAGTGAACACAACCAAAAAATCAGCTGTTGTTCAGTTGATAGCTTATTCACATTTACTGCGTTTTAGCGAAATACTGTAATTTCGCTCTTTATGAGATGATTTCGAAATCATGGTGTTCACATTGTGCTTTTGTTAATTATTGTGATTTCAAGTAACTTCTCTCTCTTTGTTTGACCACATCCTCCCACATCTCAAGCAGGATTTGATCTGCGGTGTCCGACCAAGCAATTCTCTGGTTATATTTGCGCTTCTTATCGTTTCTAATAAAAAATCACAATAATAATTAAAAAACCCAATATAAAAATCGTATTACTTACAATATATTCGGCATTGAATCCATTTTCCTGTATTGCAATTATTAAAAACGAAAAATTTTAATTTATATTAATAAATCACATTGCAATAAGTACTTACCACCACAAAGCAAACTAGAAATGTAAACAAACAGATGTGTTTTCCCCATTTGCTTTGAACCAGCAATGGAAATTTTTTCATTTTACTGCATTTTTTAACTACTATTGCAATACAACACTATGGTCTCTCTTGCTTTTACTGTGATTTCAAACAAATTACAAAAAACTGAGCAACTTTTTTGCATTTTTTTGTATGGAAATATGTGTAATTTATAGTGTGATTTAGGCTCAAATCATCTCATATGGAGCGAAATCACAGTATTTCGCTAAAACGCAGTAAATGTGAATAAGCTATGAGTTGAGTCGGCCGTTGAGTTGAGACCGGCAATGCCAATTCATCGTTTACGACCAAACTCTCACAAGAGTTGAGAACCGTAATAGGGGCATAAATCTTGCGGGGAAAAACCCAAATTTGCAACACTGATTATTACCCTGAATTTAAGCCAAATAAAACTGAATGCGAAAAAAGATGTTGAATATGATATTTTAAATAATATTTTAAAATTTATTACCCTGAATTTAAGCCAAATAAAACTGAATGCGAAAAAACATGTTGAATATGATATTTTAAATAATATTTTAAAATTTATTACCCTGAATTTAAGCCAAATAAAACTGAATGCGAAAAAAGATGTTGAATATGATATTTTAAATATGTATGACAACTAAAGTATTGTTTCCCAATTAGTCACATGCAAAATATTAAAAAATTAATCAAGTCGTAGTTATTTTTACTTAAACAACAAAACCTTAATTTTTGAAAAATAACAAAACCTTATTTGCTTTGGTCAATTGTAAATAATCCTTCGTCGCTTTTCCTTAATATTGTGTTTGTTATTGTTAAAAAGAACAAAGGTTGTTTGCTGCACTCGATAGTGAATATTCGCTGGGGCGGTTTCCTTTAAAATTTAAATCAGTATTCGAAATATGATTTAGATTGACACAAAATACCAAAGTTATTTCTTTTAATCATTTTAAGGAACAAACGCTGCAGCGGCCATTAACGTTTCTCCAATTTCTTCAGTTTTATTTGATGAAACCAAAGGCAAACAAACATTCCCGCACTCAGCTTATTTAAAAACTACAATTTTACATTTTAACTTATCGTTTTATTCCACCCTAATGAGCAGTATTCTTTAAACTACACCACGGAATGGCGGTCTTTAATAAAACCTGTCAAGAGAGCACGGCAAAAATTACCTGTAAAAAATAGTACATTTTTAACATTAGAAGGTGTGCCCACATTGTCAATATGCGCGTACAAATTTCAATACAGCAAACAGTTTCAATTTACAAATTCACATATGAATCTGTGGAAATGTTCACACATCCAATATCCCTCCACAATATCCAACCATCAAACAATTCGTATTTGAAAACCCATTTTCAAATGCTGACAAATGGTTAACAAATCGTGGAAATGGCATTTTCCTTCGTTATTTGGAGATTTGATTGTGCGATACATTTATGGCTTGTTTTTGTGCCTTTTGTGTTAGCGCTAATCCTTGTTATCCTGATGAAAATCAACAACACTTACTCACACACACATGAACAATAAAAAACGAACACCATTTAATGCCAAACAGGACTCTATTGTAGATTGAGAATGTTGATATTTATTTGCATATATGCATGTGTGTTTGTGTATTGTGAAAAAGAAAATTGCGTTAAATTGCAAATTTGTATACGTTTTATCGCACAAACAACACTGTCGTCATTCCTCCTTTCCACGCCACCATTCGAGGCGAAAAAGTGTGCCATTGATTTGTTGATTTGGGAAATATCCCAAATGAATCGTATTTGCTCCTGAAGAAGGACAATCATACAACGACAAGACCACATAACCACATTCACTACCAACAGGGATTTCGGTGTGTGGCAGTTGCGGGTGGGTGTGGTGAATACGGTTGAAACACGTGCATCGAGTATTGAATTTAAATTTATTTCAGTTTTAGAGTGTGTGACAATTTGCCGTATCTTGGATGATTTTTCGAATTCAAATTCAAATAACGATTTTTGCAGGCAGTAATTAGGATTATGTGTCAATTGTTTGACAATAGAAATGATATATGTATATATCGAATTGGAACGTATAAGGATATACATATGTATGAAACATATATAACGACAGTTAAGAAAGGAATTATAGTATTATTCAAGATTTTTATATAACAAACTGCGGTGGTTGACTGACACATTTCCCTTCAGTAACATTGGAAGCTTTTTTGATATGGAAAAGAAGCCTGTTTCGGCACCAGCAACCGAGCATCCTCCTTTTCTGATAGTAACACGATGAAGTTATTATATAAAAGACCTGCTCATGTAAGTCATTTTCACATTCATCTCCTCACCTACCTTCTGGCGGAATTTGCAAGGGCTTCCAAAGCATGCGAAAATCTTTGTATGATAAAGCCTACCTCGAATAAGGCCTGCGAAATGCATGATTTTTGAAGTTGTATACACATTCTCACTGCCTCATTTTATATAGTATGATAGTGACATTATAAAAATAATGTAGGGAGAACGCAAACACCTTTCTCATCACTTTCTTTGAAAACGCCTTCGGAATGTCTTTCGAATTGAACGTAGAGAAAACGGATTCTTCCTCGTCCACCAATACCTTGCACTGGAGTAAATTACCAGGCAAAACCAAAACATATGCAAGATTGGAGAAAGTCTGTATACAACCACCAAAATATAGCAGCCCTATAACCAATCTGGATGTCGTAGGAATAACGCCCACAACAACCGAAACAGTCAATAGGGGGCATGATTACCCGAACGAACTCTTTGATGACGAACCCGGCCCGCACCCGGATATGATTTGGATCTTGGAACGTTAATTTATTGTACCAAGTGAGGAAACTTGCACAACTGTCGGCCGAGGCTAAGCTCTTACATATGGCGATTATTGGTATAGGCGAAATGAGATGGATTGGCACTGGCGACTTCACCGACATAGACAGCGATAAAATTGTATATTCGGGCGTGCAGGATAACAATGACTCTCGCATTCGAGGAGTGGAAATATTTTTGAGTGGGCGAGTCCGCAATTCCCTCGTCAGCTGGTTTCCCGTTTCGGAGAGGATAATATCAGCTCGGATTGACACCAACATTAGGAGGGTCACAATGGTACAGTGCTACGCCCCAACAGAGGTCAGTGAGCTTGACATTGAGGAGCGATTTTGCGATGAACTGTGTCTCACTCTGGACGGGAATCAGCGAAACGACATGATAATCCTTATGGGTGATTTCAACACCCGTATTGGTGACCAGGATGAGGACTTCGGAAATATAATGGGGAAACATGAGCCCGGTACGTACACGTGGGATGGAGGACTATTTTATGACCTTTGCATAAACTACAACCTGGCCATAGGAGGATCTCATTTCCCACGTAAATTTCAACATTGGATAACGTGGAGATCTCAAGACACCCTTTCGATCGTTGAAGGCCAAATGGATCATGTCTACGTAAACAACAAATGGTTAAAACTGTTACGTGGGACGCATCGCGAACATTGCCTCTGATCAATTTCTATTGATGACCGAGGTGAAGTTTACCTTCAATGGATTAGGGGAATCGACAGATAAGGAACATAGTTGCGATAAAGGTTAGGGAGAATACGCACGTCGTCTCCACACTCAAGGTACCCTAAATCGGCAATGGTACTCAATCAGGACAATGCTGAACTGCACAGCAAATGACTTTGGAACGCTTTTGATATAATTTGACAACTCTCCGACAAGAGAAGTCCAACCATCATACCTCTCGTGGGCGAGGATGGTAGGCTTTTGACCACAACAGCGGAAGACAAGCGGCAAGATGGCGTTAACACTTCCGGGAAGCCCTAAACCGATCCACCGTTGAGAGCAGCGATGATCGGCAACACGATCAACTTTTCAACCGGATAGCAGCAATGAAATCTATCCCCACAGCACCTCCAGATGGAAATAAAATTAAACAAGCTATAACGGAACTGGGGAGCAGCAGTAATAGACAACCTACCAGCTGAATTCTATAAAACATCCTCGAACCCATTTGCAGGACTTTTGTACCCTCTTTTTGAGGACATATGGAAAACGGAAACTATGCCTCATGAATGGAAAGAAAGTCCGATCGTGAAAATACCCGGAAGAGGTGATAAGTGGGGGTGTTCAAAATGGCGGGGTATCGCGCTAACTCCTGCTGTTGGAAAATTTTTAAACAAAGTCTTATTAAATCGTATCACTATCTCTATCGACCAGCAACTGTGAAAAGGGCAAGCTGGGTTTCGCTCTGCCAGGTCTTACTTCGACCACATTGACAGTCTTAGACTAATTGTGGAGTAAAGTTACGAGTTAAATTCGCCTTTATGCATGAAATTCATTGACTATGGGAAAGCCTTCGATACAATCGACCGCAAGAGCGTTTGGGCGGCTATGGAGGCAAAGGAATTCCGGGAAAGATAATCCTCCTCGTCAAGATCCAGCATGACGACCCTAGTGCTAGAATTGTACATAACGGCGGCAGAGGCGAGCCATTCAATACTACCAGCGGCGTGGGACAGGTATGTATATTGTCACCATTGATATTCACCATTACCTTAGATGGTATCCTAAGCTACATGGCTACGACGAAGAGGGTTATAATCTAGACAGTCCGTCAACATCTAGGGATCTGGATTACGCAGACGACATTGTACCACTAAGTAGCAGAAAGGATCACATGGACGATCTGGTTGCAACCGCTGCCAAGGTAGGTCTACGCGTGAAAATGATCAGGGCAAAATCGTTTCCAGTTGCATGCACAGAAGAGACCGATTTCAATGTAAATAGTACACCGATGAAAAATGTTAGAAAATTCTGCTAGTTGGGTAACATGATCTCATCAAAGGGAGGCACCATAGACGATGTGGGAAACCGAATAATTAAGGCCAGAGCAGCCTTTCATCAGCTTCAAAACATCTGAAAAACCAGCGAACTTTCCTCAATGACGTCTACAATTCGTGTGTAAAGTCAGTGATATTATACGGCTATGGAGCATGGTGTGTTACCAATGAAGTGAGAAGAAAACTGCAGTCTTTCACAAACCGATGTTTGGAAAATATACTGAGGATCTGGTGGCCATGAATAATTTGCAACTGACAAAACGGGAGAATATGAACACCCGGATAAGGCGACGAAAGTTTACCTGGGTGGAACGCACTTTACGGAAACCGTGTGACGGGATGTGCCACGCAGTACTGGAATGGAAACCATGGGCACCCGCGGGTGCAGCAGACTAGAAAACGCACCATGACCAGCCAAAAAGCCAGGACATTCAATGAATTACGTTCTCTAGCTATTGACGGACGATAATGGAGATTCTCTGTAAACGGTCTATGTTCCTGATGAAATACGGCAATAAATAATAATTCGTCCATTAACAATCACACATCTTTTAGGTTGTCTTTCTAAGCCCTATCAGAGAACCTCTTAACCTTCCTTATTTTTTGAGGACGAACATAGTCGTTCGTCATTTTAACTACGATCTATTTCAAGACTTATTTTTATATATGTATATATAAATTTTACCGACTGGTTCAGAATCACTTTCAGAATCCATTAAGTTATCTCCGTCTGATAATGACATCAAGTTTCTTTTGACATCCGTCAAAAAGACCTATTGAAGGCCTTCTAAATTGAATGTACAGTGGAGGTGTTTTCTGTTCATCTTTAATACTCTTAGAATAGGAATACAATTGCATTCGGAATACAATTTACACTATATACTTTATTATAACCTTCATCAGCACTGTAGTACAGGGTATTAAAAGATAGTGGTCGTATCTTAAGGTTTGTAACATTTAGAAATATTAGAGATGTAGCCTCAAAAATGAATACCGATTGGTTCAGAATCACTTTCTGAATCGATTAAGTTATCATCGTCTGTCAGTTTGTCCCCTGACCATGTAAAGCGTGTAATTAATGTACAAGATACAATGTTGCCTCATTCAGACTTTTACCAACAACAAAGTCTATTGTAATAACATATACGCCAGAATCAACAGCTATCTGGCCATCCTCACTAGCTTTATGTAGAAACTGAATTTACAATTAACTCCGTCGAAGTCTTCTCTGACCCCATATGCTTCATGGACTAAAGAAGTAAGGAGTGAGTTGGGCATTTCTGGCAATAGGGGGTTTTTACCCACAGTCCGTAACCACAAAATTCTCGTAGTTATTTTCGATAATCGCCTTGCATTCTCAAAACGCGTGGATAACATTAGGAGGAAAGTCTACACCCGTAACGAGGTCCTAAAGGCCCTGGCAGGGACAAAGTGGGGAGAGGTGAAGGTAACAATTGTGTGATTTATAAAGCTATATGCTGCTCGGTCTTTAACTATGTCGCCCCTGAATGGACCTAATCCCTAAGTGAAACTTAATAGAAAGGTCTGCAGAGGATCCGGATGAACACAAATGACGGATGTGGATCACTTACACGAGGAGACCAAGATGCTGTCAGTGCTCTGCTTAGATCTGGTTGGAGTTCTATCTTGAATTAAGACAGATTGTGGATAATCCCAGGCATATTAGAATATTGCCTACAAAGCCCTCATGACACTATTCATATTTTCAACTGTCCTGATAGGCCTACTAGTTTGCGTCCAGAAGACCTATATGCCAGACCCATGGTAGTGGCACAAGCTTTCCACCACCATCCTTCGTGTCACATAGGGGAAATACTAATAATTTTGTTTTTATATCTTCCAGGAAACAACGAGTGGAAACAGACAATGTGTCAAAATTTGATTCGCGAGAATAAAATATCCAGGTTTTTTATACTTGTCGTACAACAGAAATTATTAAATGGTGTTGCGTACATCCGATTATAGCACTGGTTGTATCGAACTTTGGTCCTGTCCACTCCTTTTTTCTACAGGTTTTATATCTTGGTAAAAATAATTGGCTCTCAGAAGTATAATATATTCTAGAGACAAGTCGTAAGTCAAAGCGGCCGAACGCAATGGTTTTCCCATAAGAATTACATGTAGACTCGTTCGTCACTGGCGGTCGCGACACCAATTATTGTTCTCTGTGTTCCCCTGTCGAAGCAACAACAGCATGTTCCGCTTCTCTTCTTGAAAGAATGTTTACAGAAGGTCTAACAAATGCTCCACCACTGACAGCCTTGGGATCATGGAATCCAGGGCGGTGCAGTGTTATAAGGACATAGGTAATAAAGCCATATGGTCTTATTTCTCGTCACATTAAGAAATAAGATTATATGACTTTATTCCCATAGAAGAAATGCAATAACACCATATTTGTTTAGTAGCCAAAGTGGAAATACTGTCATACCAGTATAACCCATAATCAATTGTTATCATTACCTATTGCTAAAAGAATGAGTTGTCATTGTCAAGTGTTGTAAAGGTATGAGGTCGGGGTGCCGTCATGCTGTAAAGCATTTTGATCACGTTCTTCAATATATGAAGAACTGTATGATTAATACAATTGACCTCAATGACGGCGAATCAGATGCAAACAGCAGTACCGAAGAAAGCAAAATGCAAGAGGAACATTATCTCGTCACATTGTGAAATAAGCCCATATGGCTTTATTGCCTATGGCCTTATAACACTGCACCACCATGGAGTCCATTATCCCAAGGCCAGTGGTGGAACATTTGTTTACCACCTCCTTGCACACGAGTAATCGCTGTAACACTTTGCGACTATTTCGCATTGGCTTGGCAATCGCTTTGTGTGCCCACTTTTATCGTTCCGCCATCTTACACATTCCGTGATCACCTTACTGTAAGACCTGCGATCTATAAAGGCGAACATCAACAATCAACAAATCTGAACAAACTCGAATTGAGCCGAATCACGTGTGTCCTAACTGGACACTCTAGTTTGCAGTCATATCTGCACAAAATTTAACGGACCGATGCAAACGAATGTAAAGAGTGGGAGGAGAACATTGGAACGATGAAACGGTGTAGATGTTATTGTCCCACTTTTGCATGTTTAAGAATCCAATACCTCTCAGGCGATTCAATACCTAGTCTGGGAATTATAAGTGAAACGGATTGGAGAACACTGCGAATGACTGTGAGAACACACGAATTGCCAATAGAAATTTAGAGGCTTATCTCGGGAACACGAAGAGCGCCCAAATGGCGTACCACCGTCTTAAGTGTACGGTCAGAAATGGTTCAAGAATCGAGGCTCAAATGATTGGAAACCTCTATCTCAACCTAACCGAGTGTGTTGCGTACGTTGTGATCTCGATTCGGATTTGCTGGGAAGAGCCCGGGCTCGGGTTCGGTATGCACGTTTTGCCTAGGTATCAATATTTCAATTATTACAGAAACGTCGACAAATTCAAAGAAAAACATCCCCTCTCGAGAAGGACATTCGCCTTTAAAACAACGGTTTAGGATTGGTACCTTCGCCGGAATTCTGTAACTTTTTAACGACACCAATTGTCAAAACTCATAAAATTTAAATACAATATTTTTGAATTTTGTCAATTTAAATACCAATATTTTTCATAAAAAGGTACAGAATTCCGGTGCAGGAATGCAAGAATTCTCTGAGAAAAAAATAATCGAAACTCGAATAGGTTAAACGAGTTTCGGCATCGTAGGTCTGAATGAAGTGCGGTGCCTTAATAGTGGCAAAACACAATTACAAACTTATCCCTGCGTTCCATACTCCGTCTCTGTAAAATTGCCCTTTTTAAATTTAGTGCAATTTTTTTTTAGTGCAAGTGGCAACTCTGAAATTTGGCAGCTGTCACATATGTTTATTCCGATTATTAAAAATGGAGCGCTTTACAAAAGAACAACTCGTTATAATTGTGAAAACTTATTACTAAAATTTTGAAATTGCAGCTGAGACCGTTCGCAAACTTCGAAGAATTTTCGATTGAGAAAATGCAGCTAATGTGTCAACCATTCAAAGAGTGGTCAAAAATTTTAAAGAAACTGGTCGGTTATGGCTCCTGTGCGTCAACGTACCGGTAGGTCTCTTTTGAAAACATTGCTGCTGTAAACGAGAGTGTCGCCAAAAAACCCGAAAACGACAATTCGGCATCGTTCTCAACAACTTCAAATTTCACGAAGCTCTACGCAGCGAATTTTGATAAACGACCGCCATCTTCATGGATATAAAATGCAGCTTATTCCGGACCGCAAACCAGCAGACCATGGGGAGCGTCGGCAATTCGTTCAATGGGTAATGCCAATTTTTCAAAAAAAGCCATCTTCCCCGATGAACCAGATTTCCATCTGAATGGCTTCGTGAATACACAAAATTGTCGAATTTGGGGCTCAGAAAATCCTCGTGCAATCCAGGAGAAACAAATGCACCTGCAACGAGCAACTTTCTGATGCTGTTTTTGGTCAGGCGGCGTGATTGGGGCTTACTTTGTTTGAAGATGAGGCCGAAATTGCAGTGACTGTGAACGGCATTCATTACAAGAACATGATAGCGGATTTCTTGTGCCCTCAACTGGACTTCATGGATCTGGACGACATGTGGTTTCCGCAAAACGGCTCCACCAGCCTCACCGCGCATGAAACAATCGATTTATTGCAGCAACGATTTCCAGAACAAATTATCTCAAGAAATTCTGATGTCAACTGGCCACCAAGATCATGCGATTTAACGCCGTGCGATTTCTTTCTTTGGGGTTTTTGCGAATAAACCAGAAACAATTCCTTAGCTCAAATCCGAGATCCAAGACGTCATCGGTGAGATACAGCCACATCTCTGTGAAAAAGTCATGGAAATTTTCATGAAAAAATAAATGGCCTGTCATCAGAGCCGTAGGGGCCATTTGATGGGTATTTTATTGCATACTTAATCGGAACATGTCTGCTTTATAATCCAATAAAAGAATCACAACTTTCTCAAAAAATACGTTTTTTTATTTTAAAATGAAAAATGGCATTCTTACTGAGACACCCTAAATAAACGGAGTCGGTCTTCGTCTTTCACCTGAAGCTAAAACTGCTCTAATATCATACAGGGCAACATCTGATCGCATCGTCATTTCGAAGTTCAATTCGAAATTCTGCATGATTTCTGTGGTACAGGCGTTTGCACCCAGGACGATTTCTGTAATCAACTAGATTTTGGTGTAAGCTCCTTGGCAGTGACATTAAAATATTTCGAGAAGATGCCAATGACAAAGTAGGTAACGGCAACAATTACAGGAAGTTATGAGCTCTGAGGAATGACAATGAGAAATGACAAATGGATCTGAATTAATGCCATATTCGGTTCTTGCAACCGAATTCTAACAATTTAGTACGAAGCGAGGCAGGCTACACCCCATCATGCGATCCCTTCAACGTATTAATTCAGATCATCGTGAGAAATACTGTAGTCAACACGAATAAAACTATCAGCAGGAAAAGTCATATGCTACTCGCGTATGCTGATGATTTAGACATCATTAGACGAAATCTGTGGGCAGTAACTCCAGTATTTTCGAGAATTGGGAAGGAATCAGCAGTGGGTTTGGTAGTAAAGGAGGACGATACAAAATTAATGGTTTCGACAAGCAGAACATTCACCTGATTGTATGAAAGGGCTATAATTTCGAGATAGTGGGTAATTTCTGGGTTGCTTGAGGCCACCTAAGTAAGTAACTTCAATTCGTTTGTGGCAACCCCAATTCGGTGGCAAAAGCCACAGTACAGATAAACAAAATGCAAAATTGGGGCTATAAGTTTAAATATTTTGAAAAATTTCAAAAACGAAATATTTATGATATTATATGATAATGAAATCTGTTTTTCTCCAGATGTTTAATGAAAATGTCAACTTTCAAGAAAATGTATTCCCAAAACTTGAAAAATAAATATTAAATAATAATAAATTTTAAATAATATTTTTTCTCATTAATTTGTAATATGTGTTTTATTTAAAATTTTTATCATTTATCAAAACTAAACAATTGGATACTTTGAGCGTAGACTTTGAACTCCAGAAGGAATACAACATCCAAAAAAACTCCATGTGGTATTCCTAACTACAAAATCCTATTTAGCTTTAGGATATCAACTAATGTCTACCTTTCAAACCTATTTCAAATACTATCCTTATCGACCAAACCAAAGAGAGAAAAAAAACTCAAATTGAAATGTTATTAAGTTCTTAATATCCAAAGCTTTTGTAATTTTTCTTTTTCCCCCTAACAGCAATATTAGAAATTGTATCCGTTCGTTTGCACTTTTGTTTTTCGTTATCCTGAAAAGATAAATAAACAAACGATATCCTTTTTTTGAAAACAACAAGAAAAATTTTAAAGGATGATGAAACCCAAAAATGAACAATATAATCGAAGAACATGTCTTGAAGTGGTGTTTCTCCGGCTGTTGTTTGCTAAAGGAAAGTCGTCCTTTTTGAATAACACAAGCAACGAGAGTCCTGATGTTGATTATGATGACGATGGTGATGAGACGTTCTTGTTTGTTAAGTAAACGAATGTCAGACATCACGTACGATATACGAGTACACACATACTATGTCACTTTGTGGTTGCTAATGGAATGTGTGTGTTGTTCGAAAACTTTTTTTTTTTTAAAATAGGAAGAAGGAGTTTCTTCCTCTTCTTTTTTTTGTTTGTAAAATACAACAGGCAGGGACTGTGAAAAAGATTGGGAATTGTAAAAGGGTGAAGTATAGTAACTAGATTTAATAAGAATGTTATTAATGAGCTGTTACAAATCCTGAGACGAATGCTAGAGTTGTAAAATTTGTTTACAATTTATGTCCAGACATTGTAGAGCTCCTTTATTCTTTTCCAAAATAACTACGTCCCTATTTTATGTTGTGTCATCTGTCTGTCTGCGTACTCTGTCGCATATTGAAATGTCAATATTTGCAACCACATTACAAAACACATTTCACTCCAAAAACAGCATCAACTCAGACAATAAATACGAAAGTTTATTAATGTTTTACACACAACATCGAGTAGTTCCATGTTCTTTGTAAATATGTAGACTTGGACAAAGACACAGTGTTGACATTGCAAAGTCTTGGAACTAATACGAGTATAAGAGGATTGTAAATGAAAAGTACTCGTACAGAGTTGTATTTAACAAACAAAAACAATTATAAATTTGATGAAAATTAAGCTAAAATAAATATTAGGCAACTCATATATCTGTGTCAAAAAGGAATAATGACTTATGTGGACTTTTCATACATTCCACGAGAGCATTTTCAAAGTTTTAAATTATTTTTGAAAAACAATATGTAGAGGCACCAAAAAACGATTGCGTTAATTGGAGCCCCATCAGAATGTACCATTTCGTAATCACGCTGAAATATCGGTCTTTTTTATTGTTTAGATGCAAATATACAGCGTGTTTGGAGCTTGTCGCAAATATAGTATACTTGTGTTCAAACACATTGTGGTTGCTATTCAATATTTAATTTTTGAGACACAATGGTTAATGTGTTATAACATATGTGTTTGTGATCCAAGTACAGCTTTGTTTGTGATACAAATACAATAACACAGGGACAAAGAGAGATTGGTCTCAGCCTGAATTAATATTATTGTAAATGTATTATTTTATTTCTGCACTATTCTTTCAGTGATTCAGAAGTCAAAGTGTTTGCTATTCAATATTACATGTTCGAGACACAGTGAATAATGTGGTATAATATATATGTTTGTGACCCAAGTATAGCTGTATTTGGGGCACGAATACATTTGTGTTTGTTGCACTATTTGCTCTCCATTAAGAGCATCAGAATAAAAGATGAACAAAGAGAGATTATTCACAGTCAAAGTTGTAAGTGTGTTACTGTATTTTTGCGTTATTTCTTAGTCAGTGATTCATAAAAATTCCTGCATGCCTGTGTAAAGTGCAGATGAAGTGAGAATTTCTGATATTTGTTGTTACATTAGTAGAAAATATTTGTGATCAGTAAAAAAGAACCGCTAAATGGTTTGTGATGCTGCTTTGGGTTTTGTGTATGGCTTTCGTTTATACATATGTGTGCTGCCATAGTGGTAAACTAGTTTGAGGAAAGAAAGTGAAAAGAGCAACAACGGGAATAAATTTCTTTGTCTGCCCGGGCCTTTACTGTCAAAATAGAAAATTTGAAAAATATACATACAGGGTGTTTTTTTTAAACTGAGACGATCAAATATCTCGAAAAATAGCCACTCTACAGAAAAAATGTCCATATTCAAAATTTAATCATACCGCGGGGGAAATACATTAGTGCAAAAAAAATAGTCCCCCACCCCCCCCTTTGTAGATGGGGCGGGGGTAACTTTTAAACTAAGATAGGAAGCCATATTTTTTATTGCAGATACTGATTCTACGACTAAAAGTAAGTATGATTTGAATGAAATATTTTGTTCGGTTCATGATAGATGGTGTTGTAATCGATGAAATTCAATTTTTTCAATTTCTCCCCCTTAGAACACACGCATTCGATTCTGCAATATTCACCTACCTTTTACATTAATAAATTGTTTTGATGACGAATTTCGAGTATTTGCAATGATAACGTGATGTTTTTTATTTCAAACATATTGCAGAATCGAATGCGTGTGTTCTAAGGGGGAGAAATTGAAAAAATTGAATTTCATCGATTACAACACCATCTATCATGAACCGAACAAAATATTTCATTCAAATCATACTTACTTTTAGTCGTAGAATCAGTATCTGCAATAAAAAATATGGCTTCCTATCTTAGTTTAAAAGTTACCCCCGCCCCATCTACAAAGGGGGGGGTGGGGGACTATTTTTTTTGCACTAATGTATTTCCCCCGCGGTATGATTAAATTTTGAATATGGACATTTTTTCTGTAGAGTGGCTATTTTTCGAGATATTTGATCGTCTCAGTTTAAAAAAAACACCCTGTATATACATTTGTGAAATTTAATATAAAAAAACACAATAAATCATTAGAAAATGATGTCGTACGTCAGCGACATCTATAGGACATCTGTAGTACTCGTCGAGACCTATACAACATTGTCTTGAATGTGACGTTAGAGTCACAAACAAACAAAACTACAAAAAAACGATTTTGGCTGTTTTTCAGGGGCTCGGAAAATTATTTTTAAATTGTCTTGAGGTGATCTTTAATATTTGCCTTCGACTTTGGGAAATTTTTGGAACGAAGTTCCTTATCGCACGTTGCGCGATGGGGGCTAAATGAAAAAAAATTAAACAACTTTTTACTATATTGGGTATTTTTGCTTTGAGTTGTGTCTACAATAACATCTCTTGAGAACATTTGTTGTTTAATGGAAAGTTTTCTAGGTGGAGCCTGTCTAGTACATATATTGTAGTTTTGAACCCAATAAAAAATAAATTTAGAAAAGCCAAAGTCAAAGAAGTTTAAAAAACGAACATAAGTGCCTTTTATAAAATAAAGTAAATTTTCTCAAAAAATTACAAGTATCTTTGCTTAAAAAAAGTTAATTTTCTTACAAAAAGTACCTTTTCTTAAAAAAAATAATTTTGAATAAGGGATGATTTATCCGACTATTCGTATTATAATTGTGTTGATCTTCCTCACGATGCTACCCAAAGGGCAGCTAAATATCGAAGAATAAACTTAATTAAAAATACAACCAAATACTCGAACAATTTAATTTTTGAAAAATTTATTTTTTTTTCAAATTAGTACCTTTTCTTAAAAAATTACATTTTCTTACAATAAATTGCGTTTTCTTAAAAAACTACATTTTCTTTAAAGGGTACCTTTTGTGAAACAAAATAACTTTTCTTGAGATAAGTATCTACCCTTAAAAATGTACCACTGGCTCAGAAGTTAGCAACTTTACCCTACTACCCTCCGACCACCAATCCGAAAATTTTGAACCCGCTGCCATTTTGCACCCTTGCATTTTCGGACATGGTCCTAGTGGACTTTTCTTCATGAAATGAGCCAAGGAATACGCTGGAGAAATTTGTCCGGAACTTCCTGAAACACCCTGTATATAGCGAAAGGAACTTCGTTCCAACAGGGTGTCCCCTGACACCTCATGTAATTTTTTTTATATGGAGGCCAAATGTACGCAAATTAGCGATATGTTAAAGTATTTCGCTTTTATGGATGGTTCATTTGATGAAAACCGACCAAAAAAAGTCTAAGTATGGAGAATATAATAATTTCAAAATTGGTCAAATAATCACAATTCAAAAACAAAAATATTTCTCAAAATAGTCTCATGGTTGACCGCAAAAGTTGATACTTTTCCCGCAAACATTCGCTTGTTTTGTTTTAAACGAACTTAAATAAAATACAAATATATTTTCCCATTGCGCCCTCTGAAAGCTTCTCACAATCAGTGAGTTGTACGCTTTCTAGTTTTCCATTCACTGATTGGGACGTACAGTTTTACACCGGCTCCGAATGGATTTTCTGAAAGCTTTTTCATGGCTAATTACTGAATAGTGATAAAAAAAAATTCCGATACAACTTTAAATACAAACTATGGTTGTTCTTCGAGTTTTGTCAAGGATGAATTGAAGTCTGGGAGTAATTTTACTCCTCTCTCAGCTGTGTCATTAACTACTCTTAGACTTTTAACTATTTTGCACCTTTTAAATAATATTGACTTTTAAAGATTATTGATTTTTATCTGTGCTATATACTTTCAAATCTCTTAAAAAAAATTGAGTCCGTGAAGAAGCCAAATAATCAATTTCATTCTCCGATAAATTATCAAATTCTTGGAAATTAAATTTTGCTTTTACATCCCTTTCATCAGAATTAACTTCATCATTTTCTACGACGGACTTTAATTTTCTAACCAAAATTTTACTACGAATTTAAAACTAATAATCTTTAAATGCATCAACGCAAATCCCAAACATTCAGTTCTGGAAAACTGCCGAAAGACCAAAAGGAGAAAAGCTGCATTTGAATATAAATAAAATAATTGTTATTTCATTGTGGTTTTATTTCACCTTCACTCGGAGTAATATATTTAATGTATTTGCATTTTACGAAATAGAATTATATTTAAATGTTCCATATATGACTTTAAATATGAACGGATAATTATTCTCATGACGCTGCCTGTAAAGGGTGGCATTTTTAGTGTGATATTGTACCCACTAACTAAACGCTGTTTAGATTAGAAGCAACAATTGTTGAGCTTAATCATTTTAGAAGTCCCTATCCGTGGTAATCTAAACACAAAGAAAAAACGTTTAGAATTCGTTTGGTGTAAACATTTTTTTTTTGCACAAAAATCTTTCGTTTGCTGCTACATATGTCTTGTGGGTGACCGCAAAAGTTGATATTTCACCTGTTTCCTTAATTTTTTTCTCATTTGCCCCATAACTGTCATAATTTATTTTTTGACACAAATAACGAAACCCGTTTATTATAAATGAAAAAGTGTATATGAAGTTTCATGAATCCTTCTCTCAAAACCTATGTACTAAAACAGACAGTCAAAATTTCTCTTGACTTAAATGCCAACAAACAAAACGAGTGAAGCGTTACGACCATAGAATAATACATACATAGATAAACTTATTCTCTCATCTGACGTTTCATTTCACACTCTTCATCGTAGGTTTGTGGAACTGAGAGCAATTAAATTTAAAATTACACCAGGTGGAGTTACAAAATATGTTCACTTAACTTTTTCATGTCATTTTTGTGTAGAACTGAAACATTTAAATATATTTTGCACTTTTTTGCTGACTTTTATCGTTGGTATACATTTGTATAGTATTTAACACAACTAGTTTGGCACAAAAACAAGAAATTCGGTTGTTGTTCCTTTGTTGATCGTTGTATACTATTGCCACTATCTGGTATTTTTGAACCCATATTTTCCACCATCCAATGTTTACTTTCCATCGTACCTATGACGTTTAATTTATTGAGCGAATAAAAGTTTTTATGGTATGTATTATTCTATGGTTACGACTCTCTGCTCTCTCCCTTCATTGAATATTTCAATATATGTACGTGCAGTTTTTTTGATGAAGTTATTGTATATAACTTTAAAAATTCCACCCATGTGTAGGTAAAATTATAGAAAGTATGTAAAAAGTTTGAAATAATCCAGACATCACGCTAAAGAGAAATACGTTTGAGTGAATCGTGTCCAGTTTTTGGTTCTCTTTTACGAGAGTAGCCAAATTGCGCACAACTTCTGGTCGTCTACTTCTAGACCGTTTTTGTCTACTTCTTGATCGTCGTTACTTCTCTTTCCTTTGAAAGAAAAGAAAAACAAAAAGGGTGTACAAGTAGAGAAGAAAAAACCGGCACAATTTGGTAGCCCTAGTAGAAGAGAACCAAAAAAGTCGACGCGATTCACTCAAACGCATTTCTTTCCCGCGTCATAACTTGATTATTTCATACTTTTTACATACTTTATGTAATTTTATTTAATATGCTTGGAATTTCTATATTAAAATATAATAACATCATCAGAAAACTGCTCGTGTATTGAAATATTCAACGAAGAGAGTAAGAGAGAGAGCAGAGAAACGACGCGCTTCACTAGTTTTCTTTGTTGGCATTCCTCTCCATGAGTAAATTTTCTTCTCTATGCCATAGGTGCTTTATGAAAAAAAGTTTATGAAGGGTATTTTTTGTTAGAGGTAAGTTGGCAACACTATTTTTAGTGCCAGCCATTTTCATAACTTTCACGTGATTTATGTTTAGATTGGTTTGCGATTTCATCATGAATAGACTGGCACCTGAACAACGCTTGTAAATTTTGCAGATATATTTTCAAAAACATGGCTCTGTTCGTGAAACCCATCATGCACCACGTCGATTTTATGGTCGATATAATCGTACATCGCGAAACGTCATACAAACCAGTACATAAGGTTCAGTCGGGTGAACCGACTTAATCATACCTTCACCCTAAGTCATACATTGCGTGGGAGTTCTGTTAAAAAACGCCCATACCCAAAAGTGACCATATCCAATAGCAGATTGACACTGCACTAAATATTATTGAATATACAAATTAGTTAGGATCCTAAGTGGTATTGGGAAATTTTTTTGACTATCAACCCATTCCCCTCCCAATATTTATATGCGAGGTAAAAAAAATGGGCATGGCAAGTTGTTGCCCAAATTTTGATCAGTACCAAATTTTATTAAGATCGGTTATGATTTATTGGAGATATCGAGTCGGCAAACCTGAAATACGCCCAGCTTTTGTGTGGGAGCTATGAAACTGGGCATGGCACAATAGTCAGGTATTAATTACACAGAAGTTTTTACCAAAATATTTCCTAGTACCGAATTTTATTATGATCGGTTGTAGTTTACGAGAGTTATCGTGTTGGTCAACCGGTCATCCGCCAAACTTTTATATAGGAGGTACCAGAATGGGTGTGACAAAACAGTTCATTTACTATAGAAGAGTTTTAGTTGACTAAATATGGAGTAGTATAAACTTTCATAAAGATTGGTTCGGTTTTGCGGGACTTCTCGTGCCGAACAAGCAGACGGTCAAACAACTTTTGTATGGGAGGTACCAAAATGGGCGTGGCAAAATCACCATTGTGTTAGTCGGTGATTGTTTCATTTCACTAAAGTCGGAAGTGTTTCACGCGATTTATCGGATTGAAATCCCGGACGAACACTCTGTTTTGTATGGGAGGTACCAGAATGGGCGTGACAATCTCGCCCATTTCCTCCAGTTAAATAGGCATTTACAGGTTATTAACCGGTGTGTGAGTTGAAGCTAATCACATCTACCAGAAGAAAGGTTTGAAAGAAATATGATTTTGTGTTCAATGTGTCGATTTGTATGGGAGGTACAAGAAGGGGCGTGGTCAAAACGCCCATTTTCAATCCCAAACTCAGTATTGACAAATAATAGTCACTTGACAATATTTCATTGTGGTCTGTAACGATTTACGGCAGTTGTCGTGTTGACCAGCCTGCCAGACAGACAGACAGACGGACATGGACTTTTCGAGTGAATATATGATTTTTGTATACAATATATAGTATCAATAAATATATGGTTTCAAAAACATTCATTAGGTTAAATTGTATAGCATTAAATATGTGTAACAGTGTTTATGTCGCTAGTAAGTATATACGCGCTGAAAAATTGTTATTTTGTTGTTGTTTGGATGGAAATATAACGTGTTTGTAGCTTGTCGCAAATATAGTATACTTATGTCGTAACATATTGTGTTTGCTATTCAATATAACATGTTTGGGACACAATGATTAATAGGTCATAATATATGTATTTGTGACCCAAGTGTGGTTTTGTTTGTTGAAAAGTCCTGAAAACACGATAAAGAAACAAAAAGCAGCAGATCTTCAAATCACGAAAGCAATGCTTCCAAACATGTACATGGTTCCTGCAATATGTTTCTGGGGGCACAATTCTACAGGGCGGCGAAAAAGATTGTTATAGAGGAGACTTGGGAAGTGGAAAATGGAAAGGTGCACTATTGGTGACCACATTATTTCAAGAGGCAGAAATTTCAATTGGTCGCGGCGTTCACTGGATTTAACGGCTTTCGATATTTTCCTTTGGGGTATTTGAATGAACTTATGTACGTGAATAAACCACAGAGCTGACCTCAACTAAAAACTAATATTCGAGACAAAATTCGAACAATAGCGCCGGAACTCTTGAAAAATGTTATGAAAACACGGAAAACTACTTAGAAAAAGCGCGACTATGTGAAGCTGAGAATGGGCACCACTTACGCGTCGTTATTTTTTACGTTTAAATTAACAAAATTCCACATTAATGACGAGTAATAAAAAATAAAATAAATTGACTTTAAAATAAAGAAATTAAAGACTATTTAAACCCCCTCGTGTCTTTTGCGCCACCCTGTGTCTATATTCCCAATACATCCCATGGAGGAATAGGGGAGAGCTTCTCACAATCAGTAGACTGTGCGTTTTATAGTTTTACACTCATTGATTGTGACCTACACTTTTACACCGGTTCCGAACGGTACTTTGAGAAGCTTTTTCATGGTTAGATACTCGATAGTGTCGCCGAGGTGGCGGCTGTCGAAAGAAATGTAAGGTGGTCACATCAGGGATCGAACTCTTGTTCTCATGTACAAGAGTAGCATACACTAATCATTGCACCACCGATGGCCATAATTTTCAAGCTATCATACATCCCATTAAACCTTTAATGTCTAGTAGCAACAAAATTCTAACATCGTTTTTTTTTGTAAATGTTGAAAGTGAAACACATCTCCTAGTCGCCAGTTCCACATTCTATCATTCCTTATAAATCCCATGCAAAGCTTCACGTAACTTCAAAGAAACCACCTATAATTTCCATAAATGATTTCCCTTAATTTCAATATAAAACATTGTATATTTCCCTTTACATACTCGTATGTACGATATTTGTTCCTTTCCGCCCTCATAAAGTTGTATTAAGTTTATTTAAAATTTTGCAACACCTGCAAGGATAAAGATAAAATAAATGTTCCATTACGAAATTATATTCGTTTGGAGGTGGGTGGGTATTGAATCAGCACGCGTTCGTTCGCTGTCGAGGATGGAATTTCCTCGATACATATGAAAGTTATATCGAAGTTATTCACATTTAACTTGCAATGAACATGAAGTTATTTACGCTCATTTTCTTTTCCGTTTTAAAAGAATAAAAAAAGAAAAAAGGCATAATTCTCATCATTGGGATCAAGCTGTTCGATGTGGGAGTGTGTTTGTGATTATCACACTGTCTGTCAGACAGACGGCAACACCACTGCCGGATGTTAGAAAAGTCAAGCAAACGCAGCCACGAGGTCTGTCTGTTGGCATTTCACTGTCTGCATACCAATATCAGTGATTCCGTCCGTCGTCTGTCTGTCTTCATTCGTATCTAACTTTCGAATCTTTGATTTCAACTTGTGAAATGTTTTCTTTCTTGTTTTCTTGCAAAATTTATCCATGATTATGCCAGTCAGTAAATGTTGCTGATGATATCGACGATAATACCGATGACGATAATGGTGTGATGATGATGATTGTGAAGATGATGACTCTGGTTGCTGAGCTCGACACTTTTTATCTACTACAACTACCACTTTGGTTGTTTTTTTTTTGTGCCAACACAAGTTTTCTGAACTTCCGCATCCGTTTTAATAAATTGTTGCTTATGATTGCCTTCATTTGTATTTGTTGAAGCCAGAAAGGAGAAGAAAGAGTAAAGTAAATCGATGAACAAAAAAACTTTACAATTCCTTGAGGTTTTTCCGACATCACATCGATGCCAACTTTATCCCATAGTTGCAGTGACAGCGAGAGGCTGTTTGCGATGAGTTGTCATACCTTGAGAGAGCAGAGGTGTGCGATAAAGAAAAGCGAAAGTGGGGGCAGGGGAAGTTAATCTAATATATGAAATAAATTAACTCCTACAGAAAAAGGGAAATCAATGGTAGCTTTCTTTGAATGACATTTGCACAACAACCCTTAAATTAATCTTACTTTCCGCAATAAGAGAAACAACTTTGTTTCCAAAAGTGGTCAACGTCTTTCTTAAACTAAACAGATTCCGAAAATCCAAAAATAACCCTTAAATATTTATTAATAAAGGGTGTCTCAGTAAGATTAAATAAATAAATAAATGGTTTCCCATTACATCCCATGAAGGAATCGGGGAGAGCTTCTCACAACCAGTGAGCTGTGCGCTTGGTAGTTTTCTACTCACTGATTGGGACCTACAGTTTTGCACCGGTTCCGAACGGTATTTTGAGAAGCCTTCTCAAGGCTAAACACTCGATAGTGTCGCAGTCACTATGCGAGGTGACCGCCGTCGAAAGAAATTTTAAAGTGGCTAAAGCAGTGATCTAACACAGGATCTCAAGTACAAGAGGCGCGCACACTAACCATTGCACCACGTAGATTGCCTCAGTAAGATTGCACTTTTTAATTTTAGAGTCTGTTTCTTTTTGCAAGTGGCAACCCTGAATTTTGGCAGCTTTATTAAAAATGGAGCGCAGATTATTAAAAATGGAGCGCTTTACGAAAGAACAGCGCTTTATAATTGTTAAAACTTATTACAAAATTTGGAAAGTTATGCTGAGACCACTCGCAAACTTCAAAGAATTTTCGATCGAGAAAGTGCACCTAATGTGTCAACCATTCGGAGAGTGGTCAACAAAATTTTAAGAAACTGGGTCGGTTATGGACAATTATACTGTTGTGCGTCAACGAACCGGTCGGTCTCTTCAAAACATTGCTGCTGTGAACGAGAGTGCCACCGAAAACCCGAATACATCAATTCGGCATCGTTCTCAGAAACTTCACGAAGCACTACGCACTGAATTTTTGCAAGAGATCTCCAACTTCAAGCGTACAAAATTCAGCTCACTCAGGAGCTCAAACCAGCAGACCATGAAAAGCGCGGGCGATTCGTACAATGGGTCATGGAGCAAAGTGAAGTCAATGCCAATTTTTCAAAAAGTCATATTCTCCGATGACGCGCATTTGCATCTGAATGACTTCGTGAATACACAAAAATTTTGGGATTTGGGGCTCAGAAAATCAGCAATCCACGAGAATCAAATGCACCCACAACGAGCACTGTCTGGTGCGGTTTTGGGTCAGGCGGTATTACTTT
This sequence comes from Phaonia tiefii, assembly GCA_963931995.1. Taxonomy (NCBI): domain Eukaryota; kingdom Metazoa; phylum Arthropoda; class Insecta; order Diptera; family Muscidae; genus Phaonia; species Phaonia tiefii. The sequence goes on from OZ008370.1 coordinate 137,257,364, forward strand.
TTGAAGACGAGGCCGAAATTTCAGTGACTGTGAACGGCATTCGTTACAGGAACATGATAACGGAGTTCTTGTGGCCTCAACTGGACGGCATGGATCTGAACTCCATGTGGTTTCAGCAAGACGGCACCAGCTGCCACACCTCGTATGAAACAATCTAAAATTCTGAAATCAATTCTGATTCCAGTCTATTGCAGATTTATTTATTGGGAAACGGGAGGAGGCCTGGGGCAGACGACATATTTCCATATATTTAAGAGAGGACAAAAAACGTAATACACAAATTTATGATGGTTTTCCAATTTCATGTCGATATTTTTGAAATTAAATTGTCATTGGAGCATTTCGATTGTTTTTCCGTTAAAATCTTATGGTTATGATTTCGGAATGATGTGATCTAAAATTTTGTGTGGGAATGAAAACACAAAATAATCGGAAGTAAAAACTTGTATGAATAACAGAAGTCACTCAAAAGGCAAAGGAATGACTATAATTTTTAAGTTTTGGAGTTCTCATCTTATGACTTTATTGACACTTGACTGTTAAATTAGATACCCTAATCGGGGTACAAATTGAGGTTCTCCAGAGACTCTAAGTTTGGTCAAACTGACTGCTTTATTTTTGGTTTCTGAATCCAAATTATAAGTCATGTCCTTAATTATGTGTACCGTTTTGAAGATCCGCATACTGACCCAAATTTCCGCTAATTTCATTCATAAACCAGCATAAAATTTATTCTCTTATTTGTTGTCGGTCAATTGTGTGTCCATGTGTTTGTGCATAGTTGCAAAAGAAGTTGGTGCTAAGTGAAACAACGTTGCCACCAGAGCGTTGTATACGACAACGACTGCTGCGTTGCAGCAACACATTTGATTTGTGAACTTTAACAGGCTTTTTCTCAATAACGACTGAAAATCAGTCACTCACAAAACTTTCGTTCGTGTGACTCTATGTTTGTTCCCAACTGACAGCACATTCAAAATAGAGGAACCAAAAATTATACTGAAAAGTTTTGAAAAATTTTATGTTTTCATTCGACTTGAAACGACAAGATTATGGAACCCAAATCAACTTTCTTTCATCTCGAATACGAACGAAAGCTTTCGTTCGAGATAGAGAAACAGGCTGCAAAATCAGAAATTAAAGCCTGAAGTCACTTCAATAAAAAAAAAAACTACTTGGAGAAACTGAATGGGCATTAGTTGGCTATGTCAATAAGTAAAATTGCCACTTTTGAAACGATGGTAACCCACTGCCCATTACCAGAAAAAGTTACAGTTTGGTGCACTTTATGGGCCAGTAATTTGACATTTCATTTCATTTATTCATTCGTAAAAATTTCTCACGAATAGTCTGCATATGTCTCAGATTTATACGAATGTAAGAAGCAGCAATAATAAAAACCAGATTTGCACAAACGGAATTGCGTGCGTGTAAAAGTTAATTGCAATTCCAAAAGAGAATCATGAAGAATTGCAGCAATTACAATTGCACGTCTAGAACCAGACTTAGTACGCTTTGACGCCATTCGAATATTTTCCCTGGGGAATGTAACTTCGCATGTCTACGCCGACAATCCGGAAAAAATTGCTTACTTGAAAATCAACATTCGACCCCTATTGCCGAAATACAGCGTGATACTGTGAAGAGTCTGGCCCACCGGATTAACTCATGCACCCGCCAACCGTAGCGGCCACATGCCCGAAATCATATTCAAATATTAATGACATAAGTTATCTTTAAAAAAGTTTTCTAAAAAAACCCTTTGTTTTGGTTTAACTAGAGTAATGAACGTTTTTATTTTGGAATCTTAAATAGTTGACAACCATATTTGTAGCTGAGGAAATTTCTAGCAATCCCATACCATTGTCGGATGTTTCAACTTCAAACTTTCAAGTGCTCGTAGAGTAAACTTACTGGCGGTTAGTCGAAATTTACTCCCCTGCCTGCTTTGTCGGCTTAGTTTTCGAGAACTTCCGCTAAATGTCTGTATAAACTCCCGGGTCTGTATAAACTCCCCAAGAGCAAGTCCATCAACTTTTACACGTCCGCATCTAACAGACCTCTGCGACTAATCCAATCGTTGATGCTTTAAGCAGAACTTTCTACTAGTGAACCTTATGATTTTGCAGTATCCATCAATCTTAATTCACACTCAATCCTCACACGTCTCTGGTTTTCTCTTCCTTTCGTATTTCTAATGATTTTTATTCATTTCATTTGTTCCAGTCATCGTCCTCATAATTTCAACATCAACGAAAAAAAGTAATTTTATTTCAAGCCATAATCATCTCATCTCTACTTGTTTCCTGACACCACTACCAGCATTACAGGCACTACACTCCCTTACTCCTCTTTAACTAATAGTCCTTCCATCTAAGGCTATCATCTGCCACACCAGTAACAGCAGGAATACTGTCCCGCTCTATGCCACAAAAAAACTCGCATTCGCTTGCATTGTCACATTCCCACTGGCTGCGAAAAGAGGAGACGTAATTGAAATTATTCCATGTGGAATTTTTATTGAATATTTCGTTTTAGATTTGATCGGAATTTTAAAATTGGCAGAAACCGATTTCATTCCATTGCCAGCAAAAAAAAAACATTCAATTCTGTATCACCATTACAGCTTCTCGGAGGTTGTAAAGTCATAAAATCTGGAAAATAGTTAGAGCGATGAAGATGGCAAACAACCTCATCATAAAAGATTATTAACGTTGGGGTTTTCATAGGTAATAAAATCATTATTCTTTAATTTGTTGGAATAGGACGTAAAAAGTGAAAATCATAAAAATTGAGAAATTGATAAAAACATAAAAACTTTACACGTTTGACGATGATGAAAAAGGAAAGGACTATGAAAAGGTTAGCAGAGCAGGCATTAATAATTTCAATACATAATTGAAATCAATAAAAAATTTAATATTTTCCAATATATATTACTTATTGAAAATTGTACAAAACTGTTTTACCGCATAGACAATTAACATAAAATGTGACGAGGGGAAAGAGAGAGATAATGTGACACAATAAAAATCGAGGTGGACCGAAAAAAATCATCAGATGTTGTTTTGCTATATCTGTAAAATTAAACGATAAAATTTCTTAAAACTTTTTATAAATGTTTGGACCATAGAGTAATCTCAGACTAGATAGAATATTTGGCTCAGCTGACGTTTCCTTTCACACTCTCCGTGATGCGGTCGGTGTGATAGAGAGATGTTTGACGAAAAGTGACATACACCAGGTGGAATTACAAAAACTTCTTGCTTTAATTTTTCATGTCATTTTGATGAAAAACTGTGAAATTTAAATGTGTTTTAAACTTTTTTATTGACTCTTATCGATAGCATACATTTGTGTTGTATTTAACACAATAATTTTAACACACAAAACGAAATGCCGTTGTTGTTATTTTGTTCGTTGTTTTGAACCATTGCCTCTATCTGGTATTAGTAAAGCAATTCTTTTCAACATCAAACGTAAATATCACACCACGCCAAATGTCACAAATTTGGTGGGACAACTATTGGGTCTACTATAAGTATTAGTCTATGGTTTGGACCTTTAAGTGTTTTGCATTACTTTTGTGAATGAGAGGTAGTCAGTGGTGCAATGATTAGTGTGCGCTACTCTAGTACATGACAGTGTGGGTTCGATCTCTGACCACCTTACATTTCTTTCGACGACGGTCACCTCTCTTAGTGATGGTGAAACTATCTTCTCAAAATACCGTTCGGATCCGGTGTAAAACTGAAGGACCTAATCAGTGAGTAGAGAACTACAACATTTCCAATTAAAATTTAATGAAATTTCAAATACATCAATTGAAATTTTAAAATTCTATTTGAAATTTGAAATTGAAAATTGAAACTTCAAAGACATCAATTGAAATTTAAAAACCTACTACATAAAATAGGGTAATAATTTTAAAATTTTAACTGACACATTTAAATTTCAATAGACGCCTTTTAAATTGTAGATCCTATTACCCTACCCCCTCTATTCAAGTAATCCATTCACCTGTAGGAGTTTTTCCACAAGGGCAGCCCCATAGATGACCCACCTGATCGCGATTGGCTGGATACATAAAACAGTCTCCATGTAAGGTGGTCAGAATAGGGAGGGAGAGCAAATATTTAACCTCATCGGATATTTTAATCGTCTGAGCCACGAACCGAGGCTCTTTAAACTCTGAGATATTCGTTTTCCTTGTGAATAAACATATTTCCGTTTTTTCCGGGTTCACATGTAACCACCTTGGCTGTGCCCAGTTACACGCTCTATTCTGTACCTTCTAGGCCTCTCTGCATAAACGATTAGATTCCTTTCCCCTAATAAGTATTACAACATAGCAGACTGGTCTAAGTCCTTCGTCGGTAGGAATCCTTAGGAGACTGTGAATTGTGACGACCAACAAGAGTGGTGATATAATCCCTCTTGTGGTGATCAGAAGTCGAGACACCAACGAATAATGGAAACGTTTTCTTAGTTTAGAGTAACCACAACTCGGATGCTGTAACCGAAAACACTTTTGGTGTAACAGTTTTTCGTTTCTCTCAAACGTTTTTTCAGCTCTAATGTTTCATAACTCGTTTACTCCAATCGTTTTTCAGTTCTCGTAACCGTTTTTTTTACTCTGGAGCAACTAGCACTCGGTTACTGTAACCGAAAGAGAAGTTGGGGTAACTGTTTTTCGTTCCTCGCAAAGGTCTTTTTTACTCTGGAGCAACTAGAACTCGGTTGCTGTAACCGAAAGAGCAGTTGGCGTAACCGTTTTTCGTTCCTCGCAAACGTTTTGTCAGCATATATTTCTCATAACTCGTTTGCCACAAACATTTTTCGGTTCTCCCAAACGAAATGACATGTATGGCTCAACAGAAGTTCATTTCTCCCAACTACAGTCCCCACACTAATTTTAGTTATCTGAGATTTCGTTTTGGAGGAACGAGTTTTTTCTTTGCGTGTAGAGACGATTGGAAGGAGCCTGGCACAAATTCCAATTGGAACCTGCTATTATAGGGATGGCTCAAAGCAAGAGGAAAGAACAGGTACAGGATCATTCATTGAAAATCCGGCGACCGAAACCTACCTACGCCTCCTGGATCACAACACGAACTTTCATGCGTAAGTTCGGGAGATTAAAAAATAAATGGTTTCCCATTACATCCCATGAAGGGACAGGGGAGAGCTTCTCACAATCACTGAGCTGTGCGCTTTCCAGTTTTCAGTCACTGATTGGGACCTACAGTTTTACACCGATTCCGAACGGTATTTTGAGAAGCTTTTTCATGGCTGTATACTCGATAGTGTCGCCATCACTATGCGAGGTGACCGCCGCCGAAAGAAATTTTTTTTAAGGTGGTCAGAGCAGGGTTCGATCCCAGGATCTCATGTACAAGAGGCGCGCACACTAACCATTGCACCACCGACGGCCACAGTTCGGGAGATTAAGGAATTCATTAAATGGCTCGAAAATACTACGAGCCCAACGGACGTGAATATCTTCACAGATAGCCAGATGGCAATTAAGGGAATGTCATCGGAAACTGTCAACGGACCCTGACTGCAAAACGGTGATCAATGATTATTCCACGCACGGGAGACTTGACATCATATGGGTGCCGTTACACAGTGGAGTTAGCGATAATGGGCATGCGAACATTCCGGCAACAAAAGTCAGGGAACTTCATACGGTGAGCCTGGAGAGCGCGAAACATTTAGGGGCGACGAAGGCTGAGTTGAGCTAATGGGCGGAATCGGCCTCAGAAACCTGTGGAATCTGAAAACAGTCGGTAGGTTGACAATTATCCTAAGGGGAAAACCCGATGGGGTGAAGACAAAAGGCTTGCTGAAACTGGGAAAGTTTGAAAATACCAAGATGATGTACCGTGTTGGACAAGTGGAAAAAATTGAATGCAGGGCGTGTGGGGAGGGTGATGAGACGATGGAGCATTTCCTGTGTCAATGCCCGGCTTTCACACAAGCCAGATCCAGGTATCTCTCGGACAGTTCAATACCGAACTTAACGAATCTTATGGGAACAGACTGGAACTTTCTGGGGAACTTCGTGCATATCACCGAATTCCTATGAGATGACTTACTAGGGCAAATTGAGAGCACACAATAGGTCGAATCAGCGGCTTAAGTGTAGGTCTACTGGCATGGGACGAATCATAGAATCATTTCTCTATCATACCACACTTTTTCAAACTAACTAACTATTTTGAAGATGATATCAGTCAAGGGGGCGCTAACATTGTTTAACATTAACATCATTTTACCATCATTTTGGCAAGAACTTCCAGCGATAAGTTCTCGCACTCTTGTCGGATATTCTCTTTGAGAGCTTTCAAAGTCGGCAACTTATTCACATAGACTAGTGACTTCAAAAATCCCCAAACAACGAAGTTTGGAGCGGTAAAATGAGGCGATCTTTGCCGGCTACTGCAAAACGCCGAAACTTGACATTAGACGACCGGGAAAAGCATCCTTCAGAAAGTCTATCGTCGTGCGAGCTGTACATGCAGTTACATAGTCCTGTTAGAACCACATTTCCTACAGTCGCCATTCATCAATTTGCGGCAATGAAATCTCGTTGCTCATGGTTTTGTATAGCTCTTCAATCATAGTAACCGTGTTGCCCACGATGTCCTAGAAAAAATAAGTTCCGGCGAAACCTGCGGTGTAGTAAATAGCACTCCATCCAGTGACTTTGAGTTGATTTAATGGCTCTTCGTGAAAGATACGTGGGTTCGCAGTATCCAGCGAAAATTTAGTGTATATACGTACGATATCCGTTCAGTTAAATGGCCCTCGTCGCTTATGATAAATTTCGTCAGAAAATCTCCCACATTCTTCATTGAGATTCAGGCACGGGTGAGCTTAGTTTATACGCGATGGACGGTCTGTAGGCAAAGCTGATGGACTGCCTGCACTTTGTAAGGGAATATCTTCAAGACTTTCACCAAAACGCGCTGCACACACGAACGTGAAATAGCCCATTGAACGAAACAACTTCAGCCAAAGCGGAGATATTGTCGTCGGAATGAGCACAACGAGTAATTTCAGAGGCTCTTCTGTCACGTGTTATTTCAGTCTGCACGAGGCGAGCGGCTAAAGGCTTTAGGCGTAGGACGGACGGGAATAAAATGGTTTCCCGTTACATCCCATATAGGGATTAGGGAGAACTTCTCACAACCAGTGAGCTGTCCGCATTCTAGTTTTACACTCACTGATTGGAACTGACAGTTTTACACCGGTTCCGAACGGTATTTTGATAAGCTTTTTCATGGCTAAATACTCGGTAGTGTCGCCATCACTAAGCGGGGTGACCGCCGCCGAAAGAATTTTAAGGTGGTCCGAGCAGGGATCGAACTCACGTTATCATGCAGAAGAGCCGCGCACACCACCATCGCACCACCAACGGCCACGGGCGGACGGGAAAGCTGCACCGAAATTCCCGTTCAGCCAAAATCACTGATGAATTGTTCATTGATTTTGATTTCCTCTCCATAAATTGAACAGTAGTCGATCCTTACACTGCCTTATTTTGGATCAAATGTCTGATGGAACAGTGACGGAGACGGTATTTATTGTGAGGCATTCTATGAACAAGGCATGCAAAATCCGTCCTTGGTAATCACTTCTTTCATAAAGCCTACGAAATGCATGATTTTATGATTCCAGTTTAAATAATGCAAGAAGACGCTGTTGTTCATGAAAACATGTCTTTCCATATGTTCGCAATTCGCTGTTGCCAAATCAATTGAAATTTAAAATACGCCAATTGAAATTTAAAAAACATCAATTTCAATTTAAAACACATCAATTGAAATTTTGTAGACATCAATTGAAATTTAAAAAATATCAATTGAAATTTAAAAGACATCAACCAGAATTTAAAAATCTAATACATAAAATCGGTAAGTAGTTTTTAAATTTCAACTGGCGAATTTTAAATTTCAATTGATGTCTTTTAAATTTCAATTGATGTATTTCAAATTTCAATTGATGTCTTTTAAATTTCAATTAATGTTTTTTATATTTCAATGGATTTATTCCAAATTTCAAATAGAATAGAATTTCCAAATTTCAATTGATGTTTCAAATTTCAATTTATTTGTTTTAAATTTCAATTAATGTGTTAATTTCAATTACTGTGCTCTAAATTTCCTAATGTGTGTTAAATTTTAATTTAATCGATATAATTTAAATTTCAAATGGAATTTTTAAATTTCAATTGATTTTTGTTAAATTTCTGTTGGAAATGGACCAGCCTTTCACATCTCTTGGCTAATATTCGCTTTACCTTGGTTTGAATGTTCCTTGAAGTCTAAATGTCCGAGTTTGAGTGCAGTACGTGAAATTCACTTTAACCGTAAGTGTTTCAGTATAGAAAGATCACGATGACGTCCAATGTCGTTTGAGAAGCATTTCTCCCGACACCAGATATAAATGTGTATGTCAGACCTTTCTAAGCATTTTTAGATGATCATCTGCTACTTTTTTGTCTTGCTTTGTTGTCTTTCACGTTTTTATTTTAAGCAGTTTTCAACAAACAAAGCCATATATGGGTCACAAACATATTAATCATAGTGTTTGAAACATGTTATATTGAGTACCAAAAACAATGTGTTTGGACACAAGTATACTATATTTGCGACAAGCTACAAACACGTTATATTTGCAACCAAACGACAAAAACGGACAGATTTTTCAGCGTGAAGTTATCGACTAAGCTCGAGCTCACTTAGCTACAATAAAATGTGTTCACTACAATGGAATTACTTCTTTCGGTGCATCCAATGCAACAATAAGCGACTGTTTTCAGCATCCAATAATGCACATTTGCAGCGTGTATATTTTTTACGAAAATTACATCTCCAGTTTTCTAGTCGGTCATGTAAGTATGCTTCTAATGATAAGCCGAAAATGTACTGAAAAAGAAGTCAAATTGAAAGAATTTCCATCCTGTGACAACACGCTAAAAAACTCATTGGTGTATCATTACTTCTTCTCCAAACAGTTGTAATTCAAGCTCTGGTGATTGGTATGCAACGCTCTTAAATGAATTTCAATTTTACATCTTTACAAATTCCAAAAATATTTGAATTGATTTAAATGTTTTATATTAATATAAAAAAGAAATCAAAATTTCAAAATCTTCTTCAACAATGCCATTAGATTATCTTTTAATATGCATGTGCTTTCTTTGCAATTGTTTCTTTCAATTCGTTGCCTCCTTCCGGGATAACTGATTTTTCGTTTCATCCTTCCCACATTTACATTCGAGCCATGTGTCATAACGTGAAAATGAAGCTTTTGTAATCATAACAAAACATGTCAGGAATATTAGATGAATATTGTAGATGTGGAATATTGGGAAAATACAACAGTGATAAAGGAAAAGACGTAAACATTTGAAAGACCATCAATGGAGTGCCATTATATAGGTAAGGTCGAACTTTCGAACACCCTAACATAGCATAATTGAATCCAACATTCGAGAATCTTGGGGGAAAATAATGGGTAATTACTCATGACAATGGGGAATTACCCATCACGATTAAACATTACCCTCATGGTAATGCTGAAAATAATGGGTAGTTACCCACGACGTTGGGGAATTACCTATCACGATTACCCATTACCCTCACGGTAATGGGGAAAATAATGGGTAGTTACCCACGACCACGAAATGGTCGTTACCCAGGGTAACCCATACCCATTTTTGTTTGAAAACATGAAAAAATAAAACAAAATGTGTATATATCTCGGAAACGGAGCGTCCAATAGAATAAATAAACAATTTTTGAAGGTTTCTAGATTTTCTCATAAAATGCCTCCCAAGGAGTTAAAAAGTTCATTGTTTTTGCGATTGGACGCAGCGTTTCCGAGTTATAGCCTTTTGTGTATTTCAGCGATTTTCTTATTTTAGCGATATTTTGAAAACAAAATTCTTCCATACGAAAGGGGCCACTTTATGAAAACCCCTTAGAAAACAAATAAAAATTAGTTATTTTTCGATTGAACGCTCCGTTTCCGATATATAGACTTTCTTTCTAATTTGTTGTGTATGTGTTGCACACAAGGTGGGTAAATACGAACTCTGGTAGATCCGTACTTCCTCATTATTAATTTTTTCATATGTTTATTTGTTAGAAATATCTGCGTATGTATCTGGGTTAATTCCAAACACAATGCTTTTTTTTCGTCTCAAGCTTTTTATTTCTTTCATGTAAAAGAAAATAAAAAAACAAAAACGGCAAGTAAGCTCTAAAATAATTAGCAACAAACAAAAGTAGTTGTTATTATTGTAAAACTTTCTGGTAAATTGTGCAAATGGTGCTTTAACTGTATATCATGCCTATTACATACAAATATACCTGTCTCCACACATGTTATTCATTAAGCAACATGGAAAAAGAGTTGAAAACAATAGAACAATAATAAAAAATATAACTGTTTTTCAATGATTGTATTTATTTTTATTGCTTTTTCCTGGTTTTATCTGAAAAATGTTATCAATGTCATTTTGACGTTCTAATTTTACTTTGTCTCTGCGTTTTTTCCGTAATGTCACATTTTTTTTAATTCAGTCATAATCATTACTTGAGCTGTTTCGTTTGCTTTATGTGCATCGCTATTAAAAAGTGCAAGAAGTGATAAATTGATTAAGATAAAAAATAAAATAATAAAATCAATTATTTGGTGTTTTCAAGTGAATTTATAATCGCACGATGGTAAGTACAGCTAAAAATTTCCGTACTGTCACACAGTTATTTAATAAAAAATCGTAAAAAATAAAATAAATAAAAATGTATATTAATATATTACGAAGTTTTGATCACTTTTTCATGTTTTTTTTTCGTGAAATAACTTTTTAGAAGAAAAAACCAAAAAAAATATCACAAATTTCTTTACTGTCACTTTTAAGTAAAAAGGTTTTTTTTATTTTAAAAGCTTATTTCTCGAAAATTCCGATTGATTTCAATACTGTAGTTCTTTTGATGTAAAGATAATTTGTTATATTACTTTGAATGACTATTGAATGACTATATGAAATATTTACAGATTCCGATGAATAGATTTGTTCATGAATTTTTTGTTAATATAATTGGATTACTTGTATTTTTTGTTTCGTTTTTATATAAAAGAGAAAAAACAAACAGTAACCAAAAACAAAATAATGAATAAATGTTTAAGTTTTCGTTACACTTGAAATTTAAATTGGATTTTCTTTACTGTCACAAAAAATTCCGTACTGTCACTTTTTATTTTTTCAAGTTTCCAGCAAAATACAACAATTTCTTCCAAATTGTTTGAAGCAAATTTGTTACTTTAAATGTAAGCTGCACAAAAACAAATTTTTGTAAAAAAATTACTTTTTTTTAATTCTTGAATTATAAAAGGAAAAAAAAATAATTGGAATCTCTTCGAAAAATAACTTTTTGCTATTACTAACCCGTTTTTTTTAAGAAAAACATCCAAAGCTGGTAAATAATAAGTGAACGAATGCTTTGTTCTAACATTTTTGCATTAATTTCTTAGTTTTGTAAATTTTTGTAAAAAGTGACATTCCGGAAAATATTTCACCAAAATGCAATAAAAAAGCAAAACAAATTTTTTTAAAGAAACTAAAAGTAATTTCGCAATCTGCACAAATCTTAATGCAAGTAAACAATTTCAGAGAATTAATTCCTCAACCTTAAAAAAAAAAAAAAAAATGCTCATGTACACTACTTTTGGAATTAACCCATCTATAAAACTGCACTAAAATTTAATATGACATGGATGAACTCAGAGCTTTTAAGAGAAATATTCGAAAATTTACAACCTTCAAATATAAACGTCAAAAATGTCCATCCACTTGTCAAAAATGTATCTAGCTCCATGAGTTAGTGAAATATTATTCACCACGCGAATGTTATATTTACTAACAACCTGTGCACTTTGATACCGATTGGCAGAAGTTCCTACTATTGTTGTTCGTATATATTTGTGGTGTATTTGGCAAAAGCCAAGTGCGCAGCCATAACAAAATGCCTGTTGTTGTTGCCCACAATTACAACAACGCTTCCTGCTACTACCGTAACTTTTGTACCATGGGTACACCTGCATTTCTTATGTATCACCACCAAACCTAATTAGCGTCACTACAAGCAAATACCATAAAGCAACTATTGTATAGAGATGAAAATTTACGCATGGAGTGGAATGCCAACAAAGAAAACGAGTGAAGCGTGTCGATTCTCTGCTCGCTCTCTTCGTTGAATATTTCAATACACGGGCAGTTTTCTGATGATGTTATTCTATCTAACTATAGAAATTCCAACCATATCTAAATAAAATTACATAAAGTATGTAAAAAGTATGAAATAATCAAGTTATGACGCGGGAATGAAATACGTTTGAGTGAATCGCGTCGACTATTTTTGTCCTCTTCTCCTAGGGTTGCCAAATTGCGGGGTTTTTTTCTTCTCTACCTGTACATCCTTTTTGCAAATACATTGTATATGTTTTTGTTAATGATTTGTATACTTACAAGTTTCGTTTTATTAGCATATTCTCGACTAAAACATTTAATTGCTTTCACAACTTACCTGAAATTAAACAAAACATACACATAATTAATTAATTTAAAAATTTTTTAGCAAGAGTAGCGAATATTTGGCTTTTAAAACTTAAATTAAGCAACTTCAACAATTAAATTTTTTGCCGAAGTCATATTTGAAAGTAAATAATAATACAGATTGACAGAAAGTGTTTATTTTGACTTCGGGGAACCTCTTGACACTGTTTACTTATTGTGTTCTGCACCGCTTTCGTTTGAAGTCTTTAAGCACAAATTTAAGGAAATTTGACACCCAACTTTCAAAAGAGGAGATCATGATACAAATACATGGTAGTAGCGTCAGCCCATATGATTTCCTTTGTTTACATTTTATCGTACCCAGTAAATGTCAAAGTTGTTTGCGTGAGTGCGTTCTCTTTTGATTTCATCTATCTATGTTCACAATTGTATATGTATGTGTACATTTTTATCAGCTGATTTTGACAATGACTGGGTACGGAATTTACAACAAGGCTAATGCTACTACCTTGTATTTGTATCATGGCCTAAATTCACAAAGTAATGCACCCAAACACAATTTGTCCAACTGCGTTCACACAGATTGTCCGACTGCGATCACACATTGTTTGCCGTTAAACTCCTCCGAAACGGCAGGACCGTTTTGTATGAAATTTTGTGTGCATATCGGGTAGGTCTGAGAATCGGCCAACATCTATTTTGCATACCCCTAAATGATAAGGGTGACCTGCCCCTATATAGAACACAGATTTGTCCGACACACAGATTGTCAGACTGCGAAAAAACACACACTGATGTAGCGGCAGCGAATGGTTTTCTTGGTGGGTGCGGAGCACTCTCAGAGCAAAGAGAATAATGACGTGGTTATACGTAAAACACACGCTGATGTAGCGGCAGCGAATGGTTTTCTTGGGTGGGTACGGAGCAGTGAAACAAACCGAGGCCATATCGTCGGCGGCGGCGGCTCTGAAGTTTTTAGCCGGTCGGCGGCGGCCGTTGTGAATTTTTGCCGGCGGCGGCTCAATTTTCGGCTTGCAGTCAACAATTTTTTTGGTCGTGTAAAAACAGTGTTAGTGCGAGTGTTAATTGTAATTGTTAAATAACAAAAGAATCACAATTGGAAAAAGGCACAAATAATTACATTACTGCTTTAAAAGTTAAATGTAAACTTCATTCCCTTTTTAAGTTGCAGGCGATGTTTAGCGTCATGTTCGGAGATACAGCTCATACCGCGAGAGGCACAATGTTATAGGTATTTCAAATCAGTCAGTCTTGTCTTGGTTTGTGCAAATGAGAGCAATTCGAAGTTATATCAGGTGGAGGTATAAGAACGGTTGACTTAACTCTTTAATTTCGTTTTCGTATGGAACTGTGAAATTTAAATGTATTTTGTCCATTTTTATTGATTTTTGTCGTTGGTATACATTAGTATTGTATTTAACACAACTATTTTGCAACATAAATACGAAATTCGGTTGTTATTAGTTTGGTGGACGTTGTATACTGTTGCCTCAATCTGGCATTATTGAACCCATGCTTTCAACCATCCAATGTTCACTTGCAACCATACCCATGAAAATAAAAAAATGAGAGAATAAATTACTCTATCCTAAATTCCTCTCTGCCGTCTGTATCATAGAATAATACATACCATAGAAACTTTTATTCGCTCAATAAATTAAACGTCATAGGTACGATGGAAAGTAAACATTGGATGGTGGAAAATATGGGTTCAATAATACCAGATAGTGGCAATAGTATACAGCGATCAACAAAGGAACAACAACCGAATTTCGTGTTTTTGTGGCAAACTAGTTTTGTGTTAAATACAATACACATGTTTACCAACGATAAAAGTCAACAAAAATGTGCAAAATATATTTAAATTTTTCAGTTCTACACCAAAATGACGGGAAAAAGTTAAGTGAACATATTTTGTAACTCCACCTGGTGTAAGTTAATTTCAAATTTAATTGCTCTCAGAGTCTGAAATGAAACGTCAGATGAGAGAATGAGTTTATCTATGTATGCATTATTCTATGCTCTGTATATACATATTTTATTTTTTGTTTCAAATGATATTTTATGTTTACGCTTTCTTTTAACTTTTACATTTTATTTTGCTTGTTGTTTTATAAGAACTTGAGGTACATTTTTTAAATTAAAAAAATAAATAAATGGTTTCCCATTACATCCCATGAAGGGACCGGGGAGAACTTATTACAATCACTGAGCTGTGCGTTTTCCACTTTTCACTCACTGATTGTGACCTACAGTTTTACACCGATTCCGAACGGTAATTTGATAAGCTTTTTCATGGCTAGATATTCGATAGTATCGCCGTCACTATGCGAGGTGACCACCGCCGAAAGAAATTTTCAGGTGGTCAGAGCCGGGTTCGAACCCAGGATCTCATGTACAAGAGCCGCGCACACTAACCATTGCACCACCGACGGCCACAAATTAGTATTAAAAAAAAGTTGTTTGTTTCCTTTTTCATTTTTTAATTTTTATTTGTAAATATATAAAATTCGAAACAAAAATCTTTATCAGAAAATGTAAGAAAAGATTTATGAAATGAAAATTTTTAACAATATAACACTTTTTTGTCAATCAATAGAAATTTTGGGAACCAATTCACTTTACCCACATATGCCAGGTTTTTTGTCCCTTTTAGGATTTTAGATTTGCCCATGGAGTGTGAAAAAGCTCATTATGTCAAAATATAATCCATTTGAGGTGTATAGTTTTATAAGATATTCTCAAGGTAAGACTTCAAGCTTGAATTTGCGGTATTATTTGTCTCTTGAACCTTTCACACCCCAGAATAATGATGATATATTTTATATTCCAAAACTATTGGGAAAACTGCAGCCGTTGGGACGGGATTTAAAAACAAATAAAATTAGAGAACGGCGAAATCACCCATTTTGAAAAATTATTTTAAAAACATCGAGCGAATTTATTGAAATAATTTTTCAAAATATGGTTTTTTGAACTTGTGTACCTTTGGTGTTTCCAGGGTTCATGAGACATATTGTACCGTGGTTCATATTTTGCCATGAGTATTCTCCCAAAATGTTTGCACCAAAACTTGAAACCGCCCCACAGTGGCTGAATGAAATCGGAATAATTAGACATTGGTTCAGAGGGGTTTACATAATCTTCCCAATGACAACCCTATCCGATAATAAACCACGAAGATATATATGTATATATATATTATATTGAAAATTGGAACGGCTATATCTCGGAAACTATGTGGTTAACCCTAAAAAGATATCCTTATTTTTTTATAAGTAAGAGATAACCATACGTCTTAAAGACATATGCTAGTTTGAGGACTAATTAGTAAAGGTTCTAAAATGTTTTAAAATAAAATTCGTTTCAAATTAATAAGATTAAATCTTGCTCTATCTATAAAAATTGCTATCTAAAGAAAACCCCTCAATTTTTAAACTGCAAAACCGACGAACAGTATTCCCCTTAAAAATCATAGAAATAAATAGATGCTTATTTCTTATACGTCTCAGAGACGTACGTCATCTCACTGCATTTGTACTAACATTTTAAAATATCATTTAAAAATAAAAAAGATAACTCAAACTTACGCTTTAAGAAGAATATTTTCTTCGAAGCAGTGAAAATAAAATCTATAACCCTTTAAAATGGTTCTGCCTCCAATGATGAAAGGTTAAAAATGATTCCAGCATTCGGAGCCGGCCCAGTAACATGGACAAATTTTTGCATGTTCCTTCGCATATTCTTTCTGTTTTACCAATTTCTGATAAAACGCCAGGTTTTGTTCGTTCCCGAATTCTTCGTGTTGTTCGTCAGTCAGAGTCACCTTCTTTAGGTTTGTTGAAAAAATAATCAATCGATGTTTGTGCCATTGTCACTACTTTTATATGTCTGTCATTCTCGTTTTATGCCGGAACTAGGCGTCATGTTAGAAAGTCTTGTACAAATCATCATAATGAGTACAACTACCAAGTATCTCGCTACCGGTGTTCTTCACTGGTTACATTAACGCTTTTAAGTAGATCCAACGAAAAAATCGGCGGCTACGAGTTAATCGGCTCATATTTTAAGCCGATTTTAGCCGATCAAATCGGCGGCGGCTTGAAGTATAAAAAAACTACCGGCGGCGGCGGCTCGTCGGCTCAAATTCGCTCGGCTTGTTACTCTGGTACGGAGCACTCTCAGAGCAAAGAGAATAATGAGCAAAGAGAATAAATGAATAAAAACTGAGATAGAAAGTGAGCAATGAAAATTGTGAACTTGTGTAGCGTATGTACGAACATAACGATATATGTACCCAGCAGTCGGGGTAAGTTGTGAATGATTTGTGATTTGACTACTTACCAATAATCACCAGTACTTACCGGCGAAACCACTGGCAATGTTAATGAGTGGCGAATTTAACATGGGGATGTCATAGGAGGTAGTCACTTGCTACCCAAGTCATTACCTCTCAGCAGTCATTTCGTTTGTGGCATATGACATACCGATGTAGTAGTCACTTGCTACCCAAGTCATTACCTCTCAGCAGCCATTTCGTTTGTGGTATATGGATTATAAGTTTGTTTTTTGTAAGTAAATGTTTTTGGATTTTAATCATTTAATCAAATCAAAAAATGTAATACAATGTAATGTAAATGTAAACTTTTGATGATGACTGACGCCACCAAAAAAAATTATGCCTCAGCCGCAACTAGAATTTGCGTGGGATAACGGCACATTTTTGCATTGTCTCTCTTTCTCCTAAATCGTATTGGCGTCACCCAAAATACATATATGTATTTATAGAGATAGTAGCAACAGTTGTTGTACACAACAAACACCTCAAAGGAAACAACAAACACAGCAAAGTAGTAGTTTGGCATTACATTAAGATGTAGTCCTGCTATTACCTCTATAAATATATCTTGGCGTCAACTTTTTTTTGGATTCTCGCAATTATGTTCGTTTTGTTTTTTTCATATAAAAGTGGAATATTTGGAATTACCAGTGGTATCAAAAGTAAGTACTCATGCTTTTCGTATACTATTGAAGTACTTACTTGCGATCACTGGTTACTGCCACCGCTGCAGGGTGGTATAAAATAAAAGGTATTAAGCATGATAAAGGTTATTTTTTCAAGCCCGATAGAACTTCAAATTGCAAAAAAATAACACAAAAAATTAAATTTTAATAAAGTTTTTTTTTATTCGAAAGATCAATACGTGGCATTAACATTTGAAAATCGGGCATATGGGCACCGCGGCTGTTCTTGACGAAGCGCATTCTGGACGTCCAATTTTTGGCCACTTTTTCGAGCACTGCTGGCCGTATGTCACGAAGAACACGAACAATGTTGGCCTCCAAGGCGTCAATTGTTGCTGGTTTATCAGCATAAACCAGTGCCTTCACGTAGCCCCACAGGAAATAATCGAGAGGTGTCAAATCGCACGACCTTGGAGGCCAATTGACAGGTCCATTTCTCGAAATCAACTTATCGCTAAATTTTGATTTCAATAAGTCGATGGTTGCGATCGCCGTATGGCACGTAGCGCCATCCTGTTGAAACCACATCTCGTCTGGATCAATGTCATCCATATTTTCAAACAGAAAATCATTTATCATGGTGCGGTAACGATCTCCATTGACCGTAACGCGAGCTCCGGCCTTACTTTTAAAGAAATAATGTCCGATGATGCCACCAGTGTGTAAGCCGCACCAAACGGTTAATTTTTCTGGATATAATGGATTCTGGAGGGTCTCTTGTGGATTGGTCTCACTCCATATACGGCAATTTTGCTTATTAACAAACCCGTTAAGCCAAAAATGAGCCTCATCGCTGAACACAATTTGGCGATAAAACAACGGGTCAGTTTCCAACTGAGTTTCAAAGTAAATTTTGATTATTTTATCAGCGTTGGTCAAGCGTGAGTCTATTCATGATGATTTGCCAGAGTATACTGAAACAAATAACAGAAATTTTTTTATTAAAATTTTATTTTTTGTGTTATGTTTTACAATTTGAAGTTCTATCACGCTTGAAAAAACACCCTTTACAAATACAAGGTAGTGGCATTAGCATTGTTGTAATTTCCATACCCAGTTATTGTCAAAATCAGCTGATAAAAATGTACACATACATGTGCAATTGTGAACATAGATAGATGAAATCAAAAGAGAACGCACTCACACAAACAACTTTGACATTTACTGGGTACGATAAAATGTAAACAACGGAAATCATATGGGCTGACGCTACTACCTTGTATTTGTATCATGATTTAGGCCGTACCCGCGCCTGTAGATGTTAACACATCAAAAACATGTCATGTCAAAAAATGTTGATATAAACAGATGGATAGACGGTATTAAACCCAGTGTAGCATAGAAAACGGCGAGTATCGACGACGGATGAACAACGAGCTGTATAATCAGTATTCCGACGAATCAAAATATCTCGTTTACACTGGCGATAGAATAGATCAGAATGAACCAGTGCGTACTCGAAGAACATCGACAAATAGGATGACCAAGGCCTCGCTGGAAAGAACAGGTTGAAGATTGCCTGTGAAAGCTTGATGTTACCAACTGGTGGAGAAAAGCTGAAGATCGAGCCGGTCTTCAACATATTATCCTAATTTTCTAAGGCCCTTGAACTCTCTGGATTGTTTGAGGCCACCTAGGTAAGTAAGTACCAAGCATACTGAGCATTAGGGTGTACTGAAATATAAAATTTAGAGGGGATCTCAAAGGATGCATATTGAAGACGAGATTAAGGGAACGGCAAACTTTTTTTTATACCACGGTACATCTAGTCCCCTACCGACCTTTGAAGTTTCAATTCCTAGTGTATTTTGACAAAAAAAAGATATTATTAGTTGGTTTATTAATTTGTCTGTTTCACGGCGTCATTTTGAAGTCTTGGTCAAGAATATTGTCCCCGATTTTTCACATAAATATAATGTCTTCGTTTTAATTATATTTATTTTATATACTTGATAGTATTTTCATGTAAAATAAAAAAATGGTTACCCGTTACATCCCATGAAGGGATTAGGGAGAGCTTCTACAACCAGTGAGCTGCGCGTTCTAGTTTTACAATCACTGATTGGGACCTACAGTTTTACACCGGTTCCGACTGATATTTTGAGAAGCTTTTTCATGGCTAAATACTCGATAGTGTCGCCGTCACTAAGCGAGCTGACCGTCGTCGTAAGAAAATTAAGGTGATCAGAGCAGAGATCGAAATCACGTAGTCATGCACTAGAGCCGCGAGCACTACCATTGCGCCATCTTTCATGTAAAATACAAACTAAAATAAATTGAAAATTCAGAAGAAAAAGTATGCCCGATAAAGATTTCAAAATGCCGCCGTGTAAAAAATACAGAGTCGAAATTTTGAAAATGTATTTTTCTATATATCGCTACCTTAATTTAGAAATGGCGTAACTAACATTATAAAAATTTTAGAGGAGGAAGAAACTTAATAAATGTCATAATTTCAGAAATTTTAAAAATGTTTAAATGCAGTTTAACTTAAGAGGGGAGACAAATTTTGCGTTCACAGCACACTAATATTTTCAGTAACGATGTATACGGATATGAATAAAACGCTATTTGAAAAAATTGTTAGTTACGTCCTTTCTAAATTAAGATAACGATATGCTCATCCTGTGCCACATATTCAGCAAAAATTATTGTGCCAAAATACACTAGGAGTCTAGGAGCTCCAATTTTGTGCACACTTAGGGGTGAATATCGAAGCAAGGCACTAAAGTCCTTCGAACTGCTACATATTGATACACAAACTTAACATACCACCTCTTGATATAGTCATGAGTACGAATTTATAATGCGTGTCTAGAGAAGATACAAAATATTGAAATAACTTTCAAAAAATAACGAAAAACGCCAATGCCATCCTTTTCTTATTGTCTGAATAATTTAAATTTTTTTTCTATGAAGAAAAATGTACGTGATTGAGAGAATCCGATAAAAATTTATGAATGTGAATATTGTTAATATCATACAAGAATCAGAAACGAAATAAACTGATTGATTTTTTTTTTGTACAGGAGTTAATTTTGTAAAAAAAAAAATAAATGGAAAATGCTGACTGGGTTGGACGGATGTAGTCTCACACGACGTGTGAAATATTTCGAATTATAACGACGTTTGTACGCCACACAGAACGCTCATTAACATATCCGCGTGTTTATTTGCATTCTCTCCAATATACGAGTATATAAATCATTGTAAGAAATTGATATTGCGAGAATCATATGACATCACGATGACAATCAGGAAAATCTTCAGAAATTATTTACATCCCTCACACACATTTTGTGCGTGTTCCACCATCATTCGTAGCCAGGACATTCTCAAAGTAAATCTTTGCATCCCTGTCAAAGAATACACGGTTTATCTGTGTAGAGGATTGAAATGGGAACGAATAAATAAATCTGTGTATCTTTTTTTTTGCCACCATAACCAACAACTTCATCCACATATCGTAATACACCCACATCGCCCATTCTGTCATACAAACAAGGACGGATTACCATATTCCATTCATTTGCCTTTGGAATAACAGCCGCAGCCGATAGCGGCAATCTGTTGATATCTGAAGCGGAAAAACAACCGCTAACAAAGCACAGTGTTACAAAACCTGAGTAAAATTGATTTAGTGGGAATGATTAAGAACCGTCAATGGTGCATTTATTAGTGTGCGCTACTCTTGGGATAGTGACAATAAAGAGTATTTGTCATGAGAAAGTTTCTCAAATACAAAAACCCTTGGGAATCGGTGTAAAAGTGTAGGTCCCAATCAGTGAATCTAAAAAGATTACTGATGGTGAAAAGCTCTCCTCAGTCCCGTTTCACGAGAAGTTATGAATACATATAGTAAGTATATTACTTTTGGCTGCTCTTCATCGGCTCGAACTTAAGTAAAAACCCGAATCAAAGGACATGCATTCAATGACCTGCTGTTTTTTCTGGAAATCGAAGGTCCTTTTGAATGGTTCACTAAATTAAAGTTTGCCTAAATATATTGTATTTTGTTTCCAATAGTTTCGGTACTAGGGGCATAACTAAAGCAGGGACCAATTCCGGTTTTAACCAAGTTTCCTTGGGCTTTCACGGCAAAGATCACACTAAAAGTTATAAAACTAATCCACTATCCAAAATAGACCAGCTTCCTGTAGCCCATAATTAACTACTCCGGCGATTGAAATGCCAATTTGAAACATGAAGAACCACATCAACAAGGGCATTGAGGTATAAATTAGTTTCGGAGCGACTGCACGCAATGAGATAATGTGTCCGAGAGGCCGCCAGATCCTTTCACCAGCTCGTAATGGAAACACTGATCGACATCTCACTATCACAATAACGGACTGTTCGAACTCTGGAAAAACTGGATCTGGCAAAAGAGATGGTGTCCAAATCAGTAGCAGAAGCGCGATCCACTGACTGATCTAGGGGGAATGGCAGTGAGGGGTAAGGATTATTTGACGACGACCTAAATATTATGCATCACTTTCAACTTCCTTAACGTAACATTGTTTTTCAAGTACAGGACCTTCACTGTTATCCAATTTGCTGTCACATGGATATTGTTACAAAAATTTAGATAAACAATGTATATAAATGAATTCCCTTTATAACCCATGAAGGGCGCGTTCAAGCTCAAGTTTTATGCTCACTGATTGGGACCTACAGTTTCACACCGGTTGTGAACTGTTTTCATTTACACGAGAGAGCCTCCTTTTCTAAGTGAGGCGACCGTCGTTGGAAGAAACTCCAGGTGGTCAGGTCAGGGATTGAATCCACGGTCTCATGTACTTATCAAGAGTTGCGCACACTATCCAGTACACCACCAGCGACGGCCACATAAAACTTGAGATAAAATAATAAATAAATAGTTTCCCATGAAGGGATTGAGGAGAGCTTCTCACAATCAGTGAGCTGTACGCCTTATAGTTTTACACTCAGTAATTGGGACCTACAGTTTTACACCGGTTCCAAAAAGTATTTTCAGAAGCTTTTTCATGGCTAAGTACTCGATAGTGTCAGTCACGACTGGACAAATTTCATCAGCGTATTCCTTGGCTCATTTCATGAAAATATGTCCATCTACGTCCATCCCCGAAAATGCAAGGGAGCGAAATGGCTGCGGCTGGTTCAGAACTTAGCAATTTTACCATCAATCCGAAAGTGTTCAAACCGCTGCCATTTCGCCCTCTTGCATTTTCGGGGATGGTCGTAGATGGACATATTTTCATGAAATCAGCCAAGGAATACGCTGGTGAAATTTGTCCAGACGTGACTGAACCACGCTGTATAAACATTGTTACCGGTATATATACAAAACTTTGACAATTAATACAAAAATAAGAAAATTTATATAAGTGCGTTTGTACTACAAAGATTTTTTTTAAAGAAACTCGATACTAAAATAAACACATTCTATTGAGACAACCTCTTTCCAAAATACCTTAGTTGTAGCAACATCATAGATTTTTTTTCCTTGGTTGAGGCAACCGAAATTACAGTTGTGTGGACCTCAAAATCCAATTGTGGTAACCTCTAAACTAGGTTGTGACAGCCTCGAAATTCAATTACAACCACTTCGGCTGTCTTAACCACACTTTTGTACGTGTCCGTCCACCAGTATTATTCAGGTTATAAAACTATTCAATTCAATTAATCAATTCCAAATGCACAATACTGTGCACTGATTACATTACCATGACAATCATAACCCGGAAGGATATGCAGCGTAATAATTCTTACAACCGTTTCAAACATATTTTCATTTTCACACAAATCCACTCGAATCCAATATTTTAACGTGGCACCTAGCCGCCATATTTGATTTTTCCGTATGTGATACTTTTGTTTTTCCCCGGTGTTTTATTTTGTTTTTATTTTATTTATTTATCTTTTATGAATACATTACACGATTTTATACAAATTTAATTTACAGGCAACATACGGATGGATTCATCAAATATCTGTTGGCCAGAAAGAGTCTGCCATGTCATACACTTTATTTTTATATCAGGTTTTATGTGAAGACGAGTCTAACTTTATGAAGTAATAATGTCCTTATTCACTTGCAAGCATTTTACACCCTCACTCAGACGATGTGTTCGCTATGCAATTTTCCCTCATCACAGTGGATAGTAATATGTCACAATTTTCCACTTTCCATGCTCCTTAATTCAATGTAGACGACATAATAAGTACTTTATTAATATGACGTGGACCCTTTTGAGAGTGAGTGCATTTCAAGGGTATATGAGGGGGTGGGGGGGGGGGGGGAGAAATGTATGCAGTACAATTCCTTTGGGGTTATGTTTTCTATTTCTAAAAAAATTTCCCACCACCCGTTTTCCTTTTCTTCTGTGATTCTTTTGTATGTGTTTATTATCATCCTCCAGAGCGTAAAATATGATATGATTCATTATAACCGTCTGATTATGTGACATATCTGTGAACTTCAACCATTTATGATAGTGATTGCATTGGAGTTTGTACTACTTAAATATATGCAGAATTGCATGAACACATGTGGTTTTCTGCAATAACTATCCCCAGTTGGTAAAATCGTACAAGACAATGTAGTCGTCAACGATTTCATTTTCATTTTGATTTTTGTCACCCACGACCATTGTCGGTTAAACTGCCTTTGATAGCCTTGTAATGGGCATTTTCGTTAACGACCAGCTGCATGACAAAATAATATGCTAGTCGTGTATTAAACAGTGTTGTTGACAAAATGAGCGGCAACTTCCTACAATGCTACCCGTCGCACTCTTTTGATGGCATGATGAGCGAAATTGTCTGTAGGTTTAGGACACCCAGCAGAAACATTTTGACGTTGGAGAAGGTGAAAAAAACAACTAACGGGTCGAAATACCAAAATCAACTAACAGGGCACAATAACTTCTTCAAAAGTGACGTAAACAATCGTTACTTAAAATTATCAGTTGAACTTGAATGTCACAGCGAGAAGAATATTTTCAATTTCATTGTTAGTATTTCAAAATAAAACTAGCGTTTATTTTTATGAAACCAATTTTTGCTAACTGTACTCAAGTTTGCGACATGGTGGGATGAAGACAACTCGACGTTGGCCATATTGACGAAAATGCCGGCCAGTTACGATAGGATTGTCATGACATCGCCCACATTACCTTTGAACGATAATGTCACCAGAAATGTCGTTGTTCATAAGATTTCCACTATTTCGTCACAGAGTCGTCAACGACGCGATATGCGAAGTGTCGCTCATTTGATCATGTACGATTTTGCGGATACTTGTATGAAAATGTCGTCGACGATTTGCCGATATGTCGTCAGCGATTTATAATGGTCGTGCACACCAAAGAGGATGCATAGATAGAGAAGAGCAGTTAGGCAACCCTCGTAGAAAATAACAAAAAAACGAGTGAAGCGCATCGTTTCTCTGATCACTCTCTTACTCTCTTCGTTGATTATTTCAATACACTAGCAGTTTTCGGATGATGTTACAGTATCTAACTATAGAAATTCCAACCATGTTTGAATAAAATTACATAAACTATGTAAAAAGTATGAAATAATCAAGTTATGACGCTAGAGAGAAATGCGTTTGAGTGAATCGCGTCGACTTTTGGTTCTCTTCTAAAAAAAAAAACATAAATGGTTTCCCATTACATCCCATGAAGGGACAGGGGAGAACTTGTCACAATCACTGAGCTGTGCGCTTTCCAGTTTTCACTCACTGATATAAAGAGAATGAATGCGATATTAGATCTGCCATTTGTATTTTTATTCCTAAAGAGAAGGTTAAAGCCTATCGGGCGATACCTTGATCGTTACAATCTGATATCGCATGCAAAAGTTATTCTAACATTAATGCAGATGACCAAATTTACACAGCTATAAAACATGAACCATGGGAAGATTCGACCTAAAATAAACGTCATTGTAACGGCAGCAAAGAGTAGAATAGATTATGTGTGAAATGTTTTCGAAATCGTAGAGTATCAAGTATCAAAAGTATGGGTTTTAGGTCGATTTTTTACGCTAATATACAAATTTTCAAATGAAAAATCTCGGGCTCGATTTTGATTTTAGAACCATGGTTTCTTGGGAACATTTTCTTAGATTTTGCCATAGATTACGTTTCTGCTATACTCTTTGTCAAGTTTTTTGGTGGCATACAAATTGACCAACCCTAATGTCGATACATCATTTATATAAGGATGCTTCATCTTTCAAACCAGTTTTGTAAAGAATCAGTGAGGCATATTCATCGCAAAACTGAAACATATTCATCACACTGACGAAAATTTACCAGTTATTAAAATCACTTTCACTTTCACGATGAATCACTACGTTAGCTTATTTTTTATGAAAGTATTCGTTGTGGCGACCAACAAATTTACTCTTTTGACCACTTTTTTGTCTTTCAATGAACATAGTTCATCACTGTGACGGAGTGATTTTCTTTCAGTGTATTAGTACGCTTGAATTAAAGCGCAGTGCGTAGGGTAGAACCAATACATTTGGGAAATATTTTCTGTATTTTAATTTTCGAGTATCGATTTTGGAGCATTTGAAATGTAAGTTTTAATTACAATTTTGCTAAGAGGATTGTAGTAACTTGAAGATCTTATCCATCAAAAGGTCAAAACATTCCAAAAAAAAAAATTCCATCTTACAAACTAAAAATGTGGCAAATCGTAAAACTGAAACATTCATAACATAAATGTTTTCTTTTTTCTTTTGAAGACTAAGCAAATGCGACGTCTAGGTAACTCTTTATCTCAATCCTCTATTAATTTAGTTGTACTCCTGGCAGCTCTCAAAATTGTCACTTTCATTTCAAAATTACCTTTACTGACAATTTTTATTACAGATAATCTCTGAAGGTAAGTAACTACATATTACCAAATATGCAATTAACATATCATGCCACTGGTACATATTCGCTCTGGGACCATCCGCGGGGGTCTACTATTTCTACTACAAATACATTTCATGAGGCCATTACTGTGCTCTTAGCACATATTTATATTATGGCCCAAACAGAGTAGCAACAATACTGTCAATAAACATATTTTGCCTATTCGTGTCATGTCAATTAAGGCCACAACACAACCAGCTAAGAAGGAGTAAATGGTTAGAAGTAATAATCAATGGTTTCCGATACACATCAAGTACCCCCTTGAGCATTTGTTCCGGCCGCAATCATCCATTATGAGCCAACCCATATTCGGAGCAAGAACAACACAACAACGGACCAATACTAATAGCCATACAATAACAAAAAAAAAAACGGTACGATTGCATTGCATGTCCTTATGCAATTATATTTGGATTTTTATACGTCCATTCCAACCACCCTCTCGAACTCTCATACTTGTCGCTGTTTCTCTTTTTCCACCTTCTAACCATAAAATTAGACAAAGCCCAAAGAGTCACAGTCAGTCAAAGGCTTACAATTTCAGAAAATGGAAAAACAAGCCTAAAATACTTTTTATTTTTACTCCTCCCCGGGGAGCAGTTATTTTGGCCGGCATAAAGAAAATAAACTTTTCCAAATGCAAAGGACACATAAGAGAAAGTACACGATATCGATGATATGCGGTTGATGTTAATGTCAAGGAAAATCCTAAGGAAATCCATAAATTCTGTTGTCCTTTTGAGTGAAATGTGAGAAGAAGAATAAGTGCAATAAAAAATAATTGTCATTCTCAATTGTATGTTACAGAGTTTCTTAGACTGATGATATTTTGTATACCCTACCTACAGCATGTTTAGACTGAAACCAAATTCTTCATCATACGAATGAAATTGTTCATTGTTACATTGAAACAATGAACATTGTTTCGTTATTTGTTGTTATCGTTAGAAAACATCTGCTGATGTTATACTCGTATCTCTTTTTTTTCGCCAGAAATGAAACTTTTTGACAGCTAAAGTCTCCATATAATAATGACGTAAAAAATAATAAAAATAATTATTTTCTTTTCACTTTTTCGATGAACAATTAAAAATTTAAGGCAGAGTTTCACACATAGACGAATTTAGTATAGACACATTAATTCTCTCATCTGACGTTTCATTTCACACTCTTCGTCGTAGGTTTGTGGAAATGAAAGAAATTCGACAAAAATTAACTTACACCAGGTGGAGTCACAAGAACTGTTTACTTAACTTTTTCATTTCTTTTTCGTATAGAACTGTGAAATTTAATGTATTTTGCAGTTTTTTTTTTGACTATTATTATAGGTATACATTTGTATTGTAACGGGTTTTTCAATAAGAGCGCTACAAAAGTTTTTTTAAATAAAACAAAACCGGTTTTAGATACCAATGAAATTCTTTATTCCTGTGAAAGTACGTTCGATGCCATTATGTATGGAACTCGATTTCTTTTGCATGGCCACCACGGGCACGCTTGGCCACCACGGGCACGCTTGCAGTCCAGACGCTGAACCCAATTTTCGACGGTTTTCAAGCATAAATCGGTCGATACTGCTGCAATTTCACGTTCGATATTCATACGAAGTTCATCAATCGTCGCTGGCTTGTTGGCATAGACCATAGACTTGACGTAGCCCCACAGGAAATAATCTAACGGCGTCAAATCGCACGAACGAGGCGGCCTATCGACACGTTCACCAAACTTGGTTTCCAATAAATTGATTGTGGCATTCGCTGTGTGGCTTGTGGCGCCGTCCTGTTGGAACCACATGTCCTCCAAGTCCATATTATCCAATTCGGGCTATAAATATTCGGTTATCATGGAACGGTAGCGATTCGCATTCACAGTAATGTGCCGGTCTTGATCATCACGGAAGAAGTACGGCCCAATGACGCCGCCGGCCCATAAACCGCACCAAACCGTAATTTTTTCGGGATGCAATGATGACTCATGAATTACGTGTGGATTGCTGTCTGAGCAATAACGCAAATTTTGCTTATTGACGAAGCCATTCAGCCAGAAATGAGCCTCATCGCTGAATGTTGAGGCCTCTTAAAGTTGGCCTCTTAAAGTTGAGGCCACTGACTCCAAATTTCGGTAGTAAATTTTAATAATTTCGATTCGTTGTTGGCTCGTATATCTTTCCATGATGAAATGGCAAACCTTACTGAAGAGAAATGTCAAAAGAGCGGGAAAAAATATGACGTCGTTTGCTGTCCCTATCGATTTACTTTTGTAGCGTCTCTGTTGAAAAACTATTTATTTAACACAACTATTTTGCCAGAAAAACACGAAATGCGGTTGATGTTCCTTTGTTGGGCGTTGTGTACTATTGCCTCTATCTGGTATTATTGAACCAATGCTTTCAACCATTCAATGTTCACTTGAAACCATACCTGTGACGTTTAATTTATTGCGAGAATTAATGTGTCTATACAAAAATTCGTCTGTGGTTTCACAGTTCACCCTTCCATTTTACTACCTTTTCTGTCAATTTCATGTCCATCTGTTTGTGCATAGTTGCAAACAAATGTACTACGTGTATTAAGTGAAATAAAAACAGCGTTGTACACCACAATTTCATGAAAATATATTTCGTCGCACAGAGGACCCCTTTTGTTTCGCCAACTTAACTTTGAGATAAATTCATATAATAAACAAAAAGGGATTAAAAAAAATTTAGATTATCGAAATCACAAAATACATAATACAATTTTTCGATGCAACAACGAAATTGACGGTTGCAGCAACGAAACGAAGGGCTTAGCAGCTTTTCTTTCGCAACAAGTTGCTATAGTGCGCGAGTGTAGTTTCAAGTCTAGTATTCCCCAATCAGACAAATTCATTCGGCATACGACATTCATCTCGCTAATTGACGCCAAGTCTATAGAGTAACCAGCAGAGAGCAAAGAGTAACTAGTAACTAATGTACACGCTGAAAACTGGGCCCTGTAACACAATGCAGGAACCATGTATAATATGTTTGGAATATCCATACTTACGTGCAATCACTATGTTCATGAATTGAAGATCTGATGCTTTTTTGTTTCTTTGTTGTCTCTCACGTTTTTAAAACTGCTGCATTCAACAAACAACGCATTATTTGGGTCACAAAAACATATATTATAACATATTAATCATTAAGGCTGTTTTTTATTCCATTATACGGAATTTACACCAAACAAGATAAACGCATTTTCGGGATTATCGAAATTTTTTTCTTATGGAGTTTGAAGTTTATAATCCCGAATATTTATAATCGTATATAATCCTTGGTTGGTGTAACTGCAGTTTTAAGCTATCGCCACTGACGACTTTTAAATAAACCGATCCACACTGAATACTACGAAATGTGGCAACATTTACTGCAATGGGTGAAAAAAATGCTATACGACAACACGTTTTTAACCAGTGCCAATAAATACATGGTAGCAGCAGAGGTTGTTGGAGTTGTAAGCAGCAACAACATACATTCGTTTCACTTTTCAAACTCTACACAAATATATACACACAATACAAGAATACAACAAAGTATTAAAACAAAATACATATGATTTTGACAAGTGAAACGAAAAATGACATGTAAAAAATGTAATCACCTGTTTAATCGACTATACCTGATAGATAATGCTACCATGATCAATATGTATAACATTTACCGCGCGTTGTTGTGAACAATTTAATTCCAATTTTGTTCTCAATCGGTAATAAAAATCTATCCTTCAACTTTAGAGGTATGTAGTCTTTCATTAAATAAAACAATTTTAATGAAGGTACCATGTGTAAGCCAGTTTGCAAATTTCTGCTTTTGAGTCTCTCCTTGACAACATTTTCATTCACAAGAAATGATAACAAAATTTATCTAAGATAGCTTTTTGTTGTCATTTCTTGAAATTAAACATGTGGCAATATGTATTGTCATTGCTGAAGTCGGAATTTAAGTGGGAAATTGAAATGCCACTTAATATCGCTTAGCTGTCCCGTACAAATTAAGCTATGATTAACTTTAGCATGATAAAAAAACACTCTTATTGTGTTTGAAGCATGTAATGTTGAATAGCAAACACAATGTGTTTAGACACAAGTATACTACATTTACGACAAGCTACAAACAGATTCTATTTGCATCCAAACAACAACAAATATAAATTAAAGAACAGGTGGATTAGCTGTGGGGCAATTAACATACACATAAGGCACAAAGTGTGCCGTAGAACATCACTAGATGCTATTCTATCACTACTTCTCGGGGTCATTGACATAAACTGTTCACTATGCATTTTGGCCAACAAGGGATTCAAGTCTATCTGCGATGTGTCGATACTTCTTAGGGGGGGAAATTTGAATATTCTTTGCTGAAGGACATCAAGAGCACTTGAAATTGCGCCTAGAGGACGGAGCGTAAACCATTGAAGACTATAAATATATACTTCAAAATAATCCTGAACCGGAAACTAATTTGGAAAGACCACATAGACAGCAGAAGAGCTATGGTCTCAAAATGGGGTCTTATCCCTAAGGTGGCTTAAGGCTCGTTTCCGCATATACCGCAATCGGCGCCGAAACGAAAACTGCAACTGAAAAACGTTGTTGTTCGCAACCATCTCTCTTTTCGTTTCTAGTGGGAGCGTTGCGGCATAAAACGGAAATTGAACAGAATTTTTTTAGTTGTCATTGTGAAGTGGAATATTGTGCATCAAAAAAAATATTTATTAAATATAAAATATATATAAAAATAGGGAAAATTACAGTAAGCCTGTGTTTTTTCCCTGCTAAACTAATTTTTCGACGACTTTGTATGGGGAACTAAGCGATTTTAAGCGGCTCTCCAAACGAAGTCGTCGAAAAATTAGTTTAGCAGGGAATAAAAAAACAAGCTTAATGTCGATGAAATTAACGAGGCAAATCGTCGAATTGGAGCCTATAACACGACACAGCAGCAATCGATTCTTTCCTTCACTGTTACGGAATTTTGGATGAGGTTTGATTTAATATGATTTAGCGACAGAACAACTCTGAACACAATGAAATTACATGTCAAAATATCACATTTCGTTCCGTCCCCAAATAGCAAGTTTTTCGTTGCTGATCGGCGCCGATACGTTCCTAATTTTCGTCACCGATTTTTGGAACGAACTTTTTTCGGTGCAAATGTATGGAATTTCGTTTTCGGCGCCGATTACGGTGTATGCGGAAACGAGCCTTTACACGAGAGTGATATGGTTACATTGAAATTATTTCTAAATTATTTTCTAAAATATTAATTTTAGCAAAAAACTTTCTTTGAGGCTAATGTTGCTGACTAGAAGAGCTAAAATATTGTCATATATCATATTCTTATAAAAGACTATTTTAAAAAGATACTCATATATAAACAAATTACATTTGAATAAATGGGCTTGAAGGCCAACTTTGAGGGGCGGACGCACCTCCTAAACACAACTTATCGCTATGAATTTTTTTCCTATTTTTTTACATAAAACTGAACCCATTTGGGGGGAGAGAATACAAGAAATCAAAAAAAATGTCCATACAACTAACGCCACGCTAATACCACCGTTATCCGATCAGACAATCAAATCATGCTTAAAAGGGTCGATATACTTATTTCCGCCAAAGTTCATAAGATATAAATTTCCAGTTGTTATAGCAATGTACTAATAACTCGAACAAGTAACTTGGTCGGTGTAATTCGCTATTCTTAATACTTTCCTTTGTCCATATATCCTTTGTGACCAACCCATGCACATATTTTATTCATAATAAACATAAATTTATTTATGTTGCATAAACTCTGAACACATTGTTTTAGTCACTTCCGTCGTTTCACCGACAGGATAACTCCTCTGTTACATGAAAATAGTATTGCTGGTGTTCAAGTTGTTTTTTTCTTCTTCTTCTATAATATCCTCGAATGACACTCTCGTTAACAATGATCGTAAATGCGTTATTATTGCTGTTTTGTTAACGTCGTTGCTTGGTTTATCCATACGTCCTCACATATTGTTTATGGTCCTGCGTTGATGTAAGATTACCAATTGCACAATGATGATACGATATGTAAGGACACATTACATTCACTCATATATTCGTTTGTTTTTGCACGTAAATTTCAACATATCCTGAGAGAATAAATGTGGAGTGAACGTAAAAAGGATAAGAGCTTAACAGCATTGTTTGGTTGTTATCAATTTTATGTGATGTTTCTCGATTTGTTTCCGGTAAACCAAGTGTAACTTCAAATTTGTTATATTCCGTATTATGACCTGTTTATAGAGCTCTAGTGCGTTATCATTTATTCATTGTTGTTGCACTGTTTTATTAGACGCAGTAAAAGTTGGAGATATCAAATAAATTATTCCAAAGGTGGGCAAAGTTCTGGAATGTCTTCTGTGATTTTTGGTGGCATATATAGGGTGTCTGCAATGCAATGCGCTCCATGGGAGATGACTTTTTCTTAAAAATTGGTATTGACTTCACTTTGCTCTATTACCCATTAAATGAATTGCTGGCGCTTTCCATGGTCTGCTGGTTTGAGCTGAATTTTGTACGCATGAAGGTGGAGGTCTCTTGACAAAATTCGCTGCGTAGTGCGTCGTGAAATGTGAAGTTGTTCAGAACGATGCCAAATTGATGTTTCAGCAATGTTATCAAGAGACCAATCGGTACGTTGACTGCACATAACCGACCCAGTTTCTTCAATTTTTTTTACCACTCTTTGAATGGTTGACACCAAGATGGATTCATATATGGTGAACGCATAAGCACAGCTGATTTGCTTTGTTTACATTGAAAACCACTTTCGAACTGTCAACTTCATATGTATGTATTTTGTTTTTGTTTCTGTTTATTTACATTTATTGTTGGTTGGTATGTGTTGGATTTGACACAACGTAAGTGAGAAGCAAAAACAAAATGTATGTTGTTGTTGGCATCAATTTGCCATCAGCTACAATAACACCTCCCGCGTCTACCATGAGTATTTTTATCATGGTTGACACCTTAGGTGTAATTTCTCGCCTCAAAATTCTTCCAAGTTTGCGAGCGGTCTCAGCATAACTTTCCAAATTTTTGTAATTAGTTTTCATAATTGTAACGCGTAGTTCTTCCGTAAGGTGCTCCATTTTTAATAATCGGAATAAACGTATGTGACAGCTGCCAAATTTCAGAGATGCCAGAGATGGTTAAAGCCTCCTACGGTGTTAAAACTTTTATTATTTTTTCGATTGGACGCACCGTTTTCGAGTTATAGCCACTTTTTTATTTTAGCGATTTTCTTATTTTGCCGATTTTTCGAAAAAAAATTCTTCCATACGAATTGGACCACTTTATGAAAACCACTTAGAAACGCGCAAAAATTGGATATTTATTCGATTGGACGCTCCGTTTCCAAGATATAGAAATTTTTTCTAATTTTTTGATATTTTCGATCAAAAATGGGGATGTGTTACCCTGGGTAACCCATTACCCATCGTCGTGGGTAGCTACCCATTATTTTCCCTATTTCCCTGAGGGTAATGCGTAATCATGATGAGTAATTCCCCATTGCCGTGGGTAGTTACCCATTATTTTCCCCATTGCCCTGACGGTAATGGGTAATCGTGATGGGTAATTCCCCATTTCATGGGTAGCTACCCTTTATTTTCCCCATTGCCCTGAGGGTAATGGGTAATCGTGATGGGTAATTCCTCAATTTCGTGGGTAGCTACTCATTATTTTCCCCATACCCTGTGGGTAATAGGAAAACGATAGCTACCCATTCCCCACGGCAATAATAATGGGTTACCCTGGGTAACCCAGGGTAACTCATTACCCACGAAATACGAACCCTGGTTGACGACCATTCATTTTCGACCGAAGCAATTTAATTTTTCTGATTATTTGCGTGATTTATGATCTAATAATAGCTAGGGACATGGGACTGTCCGTGGAGGTGGAAAGTTTCTGATTGCCATTCACTTGGGAGTGGCCAGAAATGATTCCTTCATTGGGCAGTCCAAGCAGCTCACTACTTCCACGCAGTATGTCCTGGGCAATGGCTTTTCGGAAACCTCCGTTAGCTAGCTAGAGTGAGAAGGCGAAACAAATGAGCATCAAATCAGGTTTAGTAGGTGACTGATGTCACTGAAGCTCATCAAACAATCGGGCATATTCTTTTGTCCTTAGAAGGCGGATGAGCCAAACATACGGGCCAACGGCGGATAGAAACTAAAAGAAGAAAATCCAGGTTCAACATATCGCATCCTGGTCAGCGTCTGATCCATAATGGGCGGCTGCAATCAAATATCCTGGCAGTAGGTAAAATGCAAAAACCCGGTGGGCTGGGTTTGCCTCCCGCCACCGTTCATAATGGCAGTGAAAATACAAAAACGAAACAGAAAACATAAACAACCCCTATTTGTTGACGACCCCCGCAAACGTTATAAGGACCACGATTTACGGATATGCACTTGGAATGTAAGAACTCTATATAGATCCGGTGCAAGTATCCAACTGGCAGATGTCCTCGAAAGTTATAAGGCTGACATTACCGCTATCCAGGAAATGCGATGGACAGGACATGGCTGCACAAGAAAAAGAAACTGCGATATATACTACAGTTGCCATGAAAAAAAACATGAATTTGGTTGCGGATTTGTAGTTGGCAAAAGACTGCGACATCTAGTCTCTAGGTTCAATCCTGTGAGTGAACGAATAGCCACAATCCGCATAAAAGCGAAATATTTTTATATTTCCCTAATTTGTGTGCATGCCCCGACAGAAGAGAAAGATGATGATGCCAAAGACATATTCTATGAGCTCCTAGAGGAAACGTATGACCGCTGCCCTGGCCATGACATTAAGATTGTACTAGGAGATTTTAATGCCAAAGTAGGAAGGGAGAATGTGTTTAATCCAACTATTGGCAATTTCAGTCTTCATGCTGACAGTTCCGACAACGGTATGAGACTGATTGACTTTGCCGCGGCAAAAAACATGGTCATCAGTGGCACAAGATTCCAGCATAAAGACATCCACAACGCTACTTGGGTATCCCCTGATCAAAGAACTAGGAACCAAATTGATCACGTGGTAATTGATGGAAGGCACTCATCCAGTGTAATGGACGTACGAGTGATCAGAGGAGCTAACATCGATTCTGATCACTACCTGGTAGCAGCAAAGGTTCGCACAAGATTAAGTAGATCGAAAATCGTACGAAACCAGACGCAGAGGAAGCTGGACATCGGAAAGCTGCAATTACCAGAGGTCGCCACAGCCTACTCAAGGAAGCTCTCGCAACTTTTGGCACAGAACCCACCCCCTCCCGATGACGATCCTGATGCGCAGTGGAAACCCATTTCCGACTCTATAAAAACTGCCGCAACAACCGTACTTGGTTTCGAAAAACCGCTTCGCAACAAACCGTGGTACGATGAAGAGTGTCGCATAGCAAATGACGAAAAGAACGCTGCACGAAGAGAAAGGAGGTAAACCGTCTCTTTAGGCGTAAGAAACGGCAGTGGAGAAAACGCGAGAGTGAGAAAATTGAGACATACAGAAGGAAGAACGAAGCCCGAAAATTCTACCAAAAAGTTAAAAACGGAACTAATGGACATGGTTCAGGGCCCCCCTTCTGTAAAGACAAGGACGGAAATCTCGTCGCAGATGTGCAGAGCATGTTGGGAATATGGAGAGAGCATTTCTCCGCACTACTAGTACCTGAGATATCCGATGACGATGGGACAATCGATCACAATATGGACGACGACGTCGATTGCCCCCCTCCTAACCAAGACGAGGTCAGAACAGCTATTGCCCGGCTTAAGAACAAGGCTGGCGGCGATGAGCTGATATGGTGCATGCATCAGCTCATTAGCAAAATTTGGCTAGATGAATGCATGCCCGGCGATTGGAGTCTCAGTGTACTATGTCCCATATTTAAAAAAGGTGACCCGAGTATTTGTGCCAACTACCGTGGAATAAGCCTTTTATCCATAGCATATAAGGTTCTATCAAGTATAATGTGCGAAAGACTAAAACCAATTATCGCTGACCTGATTGGACCATACCAGTGTGGCTTTAGGCCTGGAAAATCGACAACTGACCAGATTTTCACGCTACGCCAAATCCTGGAGAAGACACACGAAAAACAAATCGACACCTATCATCTATTTATCGATTATAAAGCAGCCTTCGATAGTCCGATACGGGAGAAACTCTATGAAGCAATGTCTGAGCTTGGTATTCCTGCAAAACT
The DNA here is from genome assembly GCA_963931995.1 of Phaonia tiefii. Taxonomy (NCBI): domain Eukaryota; kingdom Metazoa; phylum Arthropoda; class Insecta; order Diptera; family Muscidae; genus Phaonia; species Phaonia tiefii. The sequence continues at coordinate 137,294,180 of OZ008370.1, forward strand.
CATACGCCTTTGCAGGATGACCTTGACGAACACCAAATCCGCAGTGAAAGTTGGTAAGGATCTTACCGAACCTTTCGAAACTAAGCGAGGCCTCAGGCAAGGCGACACCCTATCGTGCGATCTCTTTAACATCTTAATGGAGATCATTATGAGAAAAGCTGCAGTCAATATGAATAAAACCATCAGCAGCAAAAGTCACATGCTGCTCGCGTATGCTGATGATATAGATATCATTGGGCGCACAATTAGAGAAGTTACTGCGGTTTTTTCGAGAATTGAGAAGGAGTCAGCAAAAGTGGGTCTGACGGTGAATGAGGACAAGACAAAATTAATGGTTTCAACGAACAGGGCCTCCACGCGATTAGACCAAAGCGTGAACGTTGATAACCGTTATAACTTCGAGGTAGTGGACGAATTTATATACCTCGGATCTGCCGTGAACAAAAACAACAACGTCAGCCTTGAGATCAAACGGAGAATTGTGCTTGCGAATAGATGTTATTTTGGGCTAAGCAAGCACTTTAGAGATAAAGCCCTCTCTCGAGTAACAAAAGTCCAGCTGTACCAGACTCTCATTCAACCTGTCTTGCTTTATGGCGCAGAATCCTGGGTCCTATCGCAAGCAGACGAAACATCTGTAGGAGTCTTCGAGAGAAAAATACTCCGAAAAATTTATGGCCCTATAGTGCACAACGGCGAGTATCGGCGACGCATGAATCATGAGCTTTATCCTGACATTGACATAGTTAAGCGGATCAAGATAACGGGATTGCGCTGGCTAGGCCATGTCAGTAGAATGGATGAAGATGAACCAGCGCGAAGGCTTTTCGAAACCGAACTCGAAGGAAGACGAAAAATAGGAAGACCAAGACTCCGCTGGAGGGATCAGGTTGACGAATCCCTGCGTACACTTGGTATTGCCAACTGGAGAGATAAAGCAAAAGATCGAACTGGTTGCCGAAATATGTTATCTTCGTTTTGTAAGGTCCCTGACCCCCCGGGGTTGTCCGAGACCGGATAAGTAAGTAAGTAATAGCTACAGTGCAAAAAAATTTTATCAACAAATTATTTTTTTAGTAAATTCTTTTAATTTTAGCTAAAAGGCAAATAAATTTGGCAAACATTTGTTCGGTCCATGCAAACACGTTGATATTTGACTTTACATTTATAAAAAGGTAAGGTATGGAGTCAGCCCTTTCTGACGTTTCCCCCAAGTCCGCTCCATTTATCGACCCGTTGCATCACCACAAAGATCACTTTATAACCCACTTTGATGGTTCGTATGGGACAAATCGGATCAGTTAGAAAATTGGCGCCTACTACACTATTGTTTCCCCTATCCAATTCATAAATAGCCCATTGATACCTCCATAAAGTATAGGTGTCAAAAGCCTAGGGCAATCATACTTGCCTGTGGTCGTCAAAGACTTAAAAGAGTTAAATTATATGTGTCAAAAGCCAAGAGCAAACATACGTGCCTATGGTCGTCAAAAAGTTAATAATTATAATTGTGCTTGAATAAATAAAATAAAATAGAAAACTTATTGTTTTTGGAATTGGTCGTGCCAGTGATTATGATTTCCTGCATTGTTTAGTATTCCAAGAAAACCAACTATTTTTCACTTAGAAAAGCCCAGAAAAATTCAGATTTACGCCTAATTTCACCAAAAAGGTTAAAGTTAACTGACAGTTACAAATTTTAAATTTCATGCAAACTGAGAATAAAAACTGTTCGCAAAAACGATGTACTAAAGTAGACAGTCAAAATTGCTCTTCATTCAAATGCCAACAAACAAAACGAGGGAAGTATTACGACTGTCTGCTCTCTCTCTCTTAAGCTATGTTCACGTATACCGGGATTTCACAGTTTAGGGGATTTCATTTCAATAAACAACTGATTTTTGTACTGCAAAACATATGGTTGGTGGGTTGGAAACCCAAAAACTTCGAAATCTCATTATATCTGAACGTTGCATTACTCTATTCATTGAATACTTCAATATACGAGCAGTTTTTTAATGTAGTTATTGTATATAATGATACAAATTCCAACAATGTTGAAACAAAAATTACATAAACTATGCAAAAAAGTATGAAATAATCAAGATATAACGCGAGAGAGAAATTCGTTTGAGTGAATTGTTACCACTTTTTGATTATCTTTTATGATGGTTGCCAAATTGCGCACAACTTCTGGTCGCCTACTTCTTGATCGTCTTTGCTGTTCCCTAGGTCTAACTGTAGGGCATCTAGACATCGGCCGTTAATCAGAAAATATTTCATACCTTTCGCAAAGAGTTCCGCGCCAAATAGGACGATTTATCTGAAACCTTCAAGAAACTTTCATATTTCTACCCCATTTTATACCTGTCTTAGGGAAAATTTTTTGAAAAATTTACAAACAAAGATATACACGCTGAAAAATATTTATTTTTTGCTGTTTAGATGGAAATTTAACGAGTTTGTAGTTTGTTGTTGCTGTTGAATATAACTTGTTGGAGACACAATAATGGGTTATAATGTATAATATGGCTTTTCATGAAAACAATGCTTGCACGTAAGTATACGGGTGGTCCAAACATATTCATGGTTCCAGCATAATGTTACAGGGGCTATTTTTTTTGCGTGTAGCAATCTGAAATTCGCCAAAATTTTGCAAATACATACTATAAATATGTGTATATTCAAAGGCATTAATTTCAGAATAGGTTGGAATTCGTTCTACGACTGCGTTGAAAAAGAAAATAACATTTGACTTAGTTCTCGCGTAAGTTTCGTAGATTTTAGTTATGTTTTAACTTTTTGAAGATGTTTTGTTTTTCTCTATAAACTTAATTCTCAACGGATCGGATTATATTTTTTAAGAAGTTTTCAAAATAACAAATGAGCAAACTATTGAAGAAGAAATGTGCCTTCAACATAATGATATTTCGTTCACCGAGTTTTATCACACGGCGAGTCACAGAGCATCTAATTTGATCACATCGGGATCATAATTATACAACTGAGAGCAGGGTTCGTAGGCTTGTGGCCGTCGGTGGTGCAATGGGTAATGTGCGCACCTCTTGTACATCAGATCCTAGGTTCAATCCCTGCTATGACCACCTTAAATTTTCTTTCGGCGGCGGTCACCTCGCATAGTGAAGGCGACACTATCGAGCATTTAGCCATGAAAAAGCTTCTCAAAGTACCGTTCGGAACCGGTGTAAAACTGTAGGTCCCAATCAGTGAGTATAAAAGTAGAAGGCGCACAGCTCACTGGTTATGAGAAGCTCTCCCCAATTCCTTCATGGGATGTAAAAGGATGTAATTAGGGTTCATATTGGCATGCCAGCTCTCAAATTTTAAACCCCAGAGCTGAGAGATTGAACGTTCAGCTGGGTATAAGAGACAGTTCAACCTAAAAGTATTAAAAATTTACAAAGACAATGAAATAATCGGAAAAATTTAAAACATTAGAACTGTCCAAACAAAAGGTTACTTTTGCAAACGGGTGTCCCATTTCCGAGATGTCTTTTTTAATTTATTTCATATCGGAAAATTTCCAAAAATCTCTAACACAGGTAAAAATGCCAAAACAAAAATAACAATCATTCGTTTAGTCAATTTACTACATTTATGTACTTTTATGTAACGGGGTTTTCAATAAGAGCGCTACTTTTTAAATAAAACAAAACCAGTTTTAGATACCAATGAAATTCTTTATTTATATTTCCGTGAAAGTCGATGCCATTATGTATGGAACTCGATTTCTTTTGCATGGCCACCACGGGCACGCTTGCAGAAGTCCAGACGCTGAACCCAATTTTCGCATATTCGCAATTTCAAGCATAAATCGGCCGATACTGCTGTAATTTCACGTTCGATATTCGTACGAAGTTCATCAATCGTCGCTGGCTTGTTGGCATAGACCATAGATAGACTTGACGTAGCCCCACAGGAAATAATCTAACGGCGTCAAATCTCACGACCGAGGTAGTCAATCGACTGAGCCATTTCGTGAGATAACACGTTCACCAAACTTGGTTTCCAATAAATTGATTGTGGCATTCGCTGTGTGGCTTGTGGCGCCGTCCTGTTGGAACCACATGTCCTCCAAGTCCATATTATCCAATTGGGGCCAAAAATATTCGGTTATCATTCAACGGTAGCGATTCGCATTCACAGTAATGTGCCGGTCTTGATCATCACGGAAGAAGTACGGCCCAATGACGCCGCCGGCCCATAAACCGCACCAAACCGTATTTTTTTCGGGATGCAATGATGACTCATGGATTACGTGTGGATTGCTGTCTGAGCAATAACGCATATTTTGCTTATTGACGAAGCCATTGAGCCAGAAATGAGCCTCATCGCTGATTGTTGCGGCCTCTTAAAATTGGCCTCTTAAAGTTGGCCTCTTAAAGTTGAGGCCACTGACTCCAAATTTCGGTAGTAAATTTTAATCATTTCGAGTCGTTGTTGGCTCGTATATCTTTCCATGATGAAATGGCAAACCTTACTGAATAGAAATGTCAAAAGAGCGGGATAAAATATGGCGTCGTTTGCTGTCCCTATCGATTTACTTTTGTAGCGTCTCTGTTGAAAAACCCCTTATAAACCCCTTATATACGATTGATGATCAACCGATTGCATCAATTCAGGAACAGTAGTTAGGTATCTGATGTTGAACTTGTCACGGAGTTTGAAACTAGTCATGCCATTCAATTAGAAAAATGTTCCTGACTTGTAAGCTTGTAGTATGAATTTCTTCTCATACATTAACCAAAAACTACCAAAAATCGGTCATAAAAATTCAAATTCAAACAAATATATTTGAAGTGTTGTTTTCACATTTTTGTTCTATGTTATCTGAAATTATTATTTAAACAAAATTCACTAAATGAAAAAAAAAACATTAGAAAAATAAAAGAGTATATCAGAATTTTTAATTTTTTACTGTAAGAATTGCAATACGTTAAGAATTCCAAATGCAGTCCTGAAAACAATTTTATATTTTCTAAAGGGTGTATCAGTAAGATTGCACGTTTTAAATTTAGTATAATTTTTTTGTGCAAGTGGCAACTCTGAAATTTGGCAGCTGTCACCTATGTTTATTCCGATTATTAAACATGGAGCGCTTTCCGAAAGAACAACACGTTGTAATTGTGATAATTTATTACAAAACTTTGGAAAGTTTCGCTGGGACCGCTCGCACACTTCGAAAAATTTTCAGTCGAGAAACTGCACCTAATGTGTCAACCATTCGAAGAGTGGTCAACAAATTTTAAGAAACTGTGTCGATTATGGACAGTAAGACTACTGTGCGTCAACGTACATTGCTACTGTAAACGAGAGTGTCACCGAAAACCCTTATACATCAATTCGGCATCGTTCTCAACAATTTCAAATATCACGAAGCACTACGCATCGAATTTTGACAAAGACCTCCACCTTCATGCGTTCAAAATTCAGCTAACTCAGGAGCTCAAACCAGCAGACCATGCAAAGCGCCGGCAATTCGCTCAATGGGTAATGGAGCAAAGTGATGTCAATGTAAATTTTTCAAAAAAAAGTCATCTTCTCCGATGAAACGGAATTTGGGGCTCAGGAAATCCTCATGCAATCCATGAGAATCAAATGCACACCCAACGAGCAACTGTCTGGTGCGTATTTTGGTTAGGCGGCGGGATTGGGCCTTATTTTTTTTGAAGATGAGGCCGAAATTGCAGGGACTGTGAATGGCATTCGTTATAGGAACATAATAACGAAGTTCTTGTGGCCTCAACTGGACGGCATTGATGTGGACGACATGTGGTTAGAGCAAGACGGTGCCACGTGCCACACCGCGCATGAAACAATCGATTTATTGTGGCAACGATTTCCGGGACAAAATATCTCAAGAAATTCTGATATCAACTAACGCCGTGTGATTTCTTTCTTTGGGGTTGTGTGAAATATGGGGTTTATCTGAATGAACCACAAACAATTCCTAAGCTCAAATCCGAGATCCAATTCGTCATCGGTGAGATACAGCCACATCTCTGGGAAAAAGTCATTACCTGTCAGTCATTGCCTGTCATCAGAGCCGTGGGGGCCAGTTGACGGATAATTTATTCCATTCTTCATCCGAACATGACTTCTTTACAATCTAATAAAAAACTCACAATTATCTCAAAAAATACTTTTTTTTATTTTAAAATGAAAAAGGGCATTCGTACTGTTTTTTCTGACGCGCCGTTTGAACCCCATATTGACAGCAAACAAGAAAATGCCAAAATTCACTGGTATTGGAAAATTTAATCGCGAATATGGGACCAAAAGTATCCTCAGGTTTAACCCCTGATTTTAAATTCTCAATAGCGTTTTCAGTACACCCTACTGTATACGCACAATATAAATCTAGTTGCATATATGAACCGCCTGTCTCTAACTAGGTGTAAGAGCTCAATTCTGTTGTATCTGTACGTTGAAATAATCGGCCTCTGTAACATATTCTCCCAAACATATTCTGCAGGAACCATGTATATGTTTGGAAAACATTTCAAACATTTATATGTTTGCAAGTCCCAAATTCAGGTGTATTTAAATACAAACGTTAGCATGTTTACTGACAAATATGTATGCTCTAAATATGTATGCTTCATCCCAAACACCCATATACTTACGTGGAAGCATTCACGTGTTCCCCCAAACCTCCATATACTTAAGTGGAAATATATGCGTAGTTTATCCCAAACATAATAATATTTAGAAACGAATTATTCTTTCTTTCTTTATTTATTATAATTAAAATAAATAATGAATACAAAAAATTAAAATTACCCTTTTTACATTTACAATATACGGTTGAATTTTATGTTTCGGGATTAGAGAACAAAAACAAATATTAATCAGCGAAAATCACTTTATTGTTTTTCAAAATACTCCCCACGAAGATTTATACACTTTTGCATGCGTTTGAACCAATTGTCGAAACACTTTTGCCACTCTGATTGCGGTATCTCCAAAACATGCAATCTGAATGCAGCAACCGCTTCTTCAGGTGTCGAAAATCGTTGACCTCTCAGTTTGTTTTTTACGTACGGGAATAAAAAGAAGTCATTTGGTGCCAAGTCAGGACTAAATGGCGGATGACCCATCAAATCGATGTTTTGGGTGCTCAAAAATGTAGTTGTTTCAGCCGATGTGTGAGGGCTCGCATTGTCGTGGTAAAGAGTGATCCGTCTTCGGCGGTTGGTTTTCCTAATTTCTTGGAAGACAACTGGCAAACAAATGGTTGTGTACCACTCAGAATTCACTGTTCTGCGTTGTTCTAGTGGTACGGTTGCGACATGTCCGGTGTTTCCGAAAAAAGAGGCGACCATTTGCTTGGAAGTGTTTAGGGCGCGAACAACTTTTGTTGGATTTGGCTGATCTTAAAACACCCATACAGTTGACTGCTGTTTACTTTCGGGCTCATACGCATAAATCCAGGATTCATCACCTGTCACGATGTCATAGACGTGTTTCGAAGCACCGCGATCGTATTTTTGGAGCATTTCTTTCGACCGATAGACACGAGCCTTTTTTTGAGAGATTGACAAATTGTGTGGGATCCAACGCGAACAAATTTTTTTGTCAGTCAAATGTTTATGCAATATTGAATGCATGCTGGTCCCACTAATGCCTAAGGTTTGTCTCAATCACACGATAGGTCACATGACGATCTTGCAAAATCAGTTCGCGCACAGCATCAATGGTTTTCGGAACAACTGCTGATTTTGGACGACCTTCACGAAATTCGTCTTGGAGTGAACTACGACCACGATTGAATTCACCATACCATCGATAAACACTGGTCCTTGATGAAGCTTCATCGCCAAAAATTGAATTAAGTTCATCCCTGCACTGTTGCTGAGTTAATCCACGTCGAAAGTTGTAAAAAATAATCGCACGAAAATGTTCACGATTTAATTCCATTTTTGGGCCGAGATGAATCTTCTAAGTTACTGTAAACAACACAAATAGCGCTCGTATGTCAAAACGTTCTGAGTACACATAACCTCAAAAATTTCCAACTTTACGATAGAGCTGTCAGTTGCCAGATTGCAACACTAGGGTTGCCACATTTCGAAACATAAAATTCAACCGTACTTATATACAACTCTAGTTCATGCAAGACAAGCGTGTATTAATTACTTGTGCTATTTTATTATATTTCATAAATGGTCCGACATTCCGATTTCTTCAGTAAAGGCTCGGGCTGAAAAAGGGATTCACGTTGTTGCCCTTTCCAGTTTCTTTCCTCAAAACCGTTTCTCACTTTGGTAGCACACATAAATATATGCGAAACACATACACAAAAACCAAAGCAACATCACAAACCATTTAACCGTTCGAGCGTTTGTTTATTCTTTTTTCACTGATCAAGCGCTTTTGATATCCTCTGTCCGATGAACCATTGACGACTGAATACATGAAATTAAAACGCAATACATCAGCTAAAATAAGAAACACTGCTTCATCTGCAATTTGCACGCACATTCAGGAATATTTTTGAATCACTCGCTGAGAGAATAATGCAAAAATACAGATACACACTTACAAGATATACTTTCTCGTTGTCCCTCTTTTATTTTCTTGCTATCAAGAGAGCATAGACTGTGCAACAAATTCAGCTGTATTTGTATCACAAACATAAATATATTTTTATACATAATATATGTGAGTCGCAAACACATATATTCTAACATATTAATCATTGTGCTTCAAACATGTAATATTGAATAGCAAACACAATACGTTTGGGCACAAGTATATTATATTTGCGTCACAACTATCTCAAAAAATACGTGATTTTATTTTAAAATTAAAAACTGCATTATTACTGAGACATCCTTATTAAATGTTCTTTCTGACGCGTTGTTTGAACCCCATATTGACAGCAAACAACAAACTGCCAAAATTCAGTAGTATTGGCAAATTTTACCGAATGTGGGACCAAAAAATGTTAATCCCTGATTTTAAATTCCAGAAAGCATTTTCAATATACGCAACTACAAGAGACATCTAGTTGCATCTATGAACCGCCTGTCTGTAATCAGGTTTAAGAGCTCAATTCTGGTATATCTGAGGTAGACATTTGCCAAGACTGAAAGTCCGACTAATTGACTTTTTTAGAAGCTGTAACGATGGAAAATATAGGGAAAATGCTTGAATATTTTATCTAAACGTGTCAAACAGAAGTATGTCTGCAATAAGATCCTACTTCTTTAGGGATTCTATGGTCCTCGGAAGCCTGTGGCATCATAAATGACTAAAAAGTTTAAGTGAGTCATATATCAACTGCCAGGAGCACCTAATCTAACCTGAATAAAATTTAAATTTTATGGCAATTTAAGCTATTTTAGCAAAACAACATATATATGTTAAAAGTCCTGTATGAATTTACATTCTACCGGAAATCATATTCTCCCCACACTTCAATTTAGTTAGTGTGAAACATTGGTATTCGAGTTTCCGTTTCCGCCTTTTAAGTCGCTTCACAATAATCGCCGCCTATCTGTTTCATTTGTTGTCTGACCTTCCTTTACTTATCTGCCTAGAAATTTTAACTATTGGTTACATTTGCACTCGATCAATTCAGTTGTAATTTATTGCCAAACAAATGCGAGTGAATAACAAAACAGATATCCGTGTTTAAACCATTAACACAGCTAGCTACACGCACACAGAGTCCGTCAGACGTACCAGTTTGCCACAGTCACATGCAGGCGAATGCGTGGCCGGATGTACTATACATGGTTATGGTTGCGTGGGTGTGAGCGGATAACTCGTTATTACGAGTATCGATATTTAAATGTTGCTCTGCTGGTTCGTTCGTCCCATTTAATTGTTATATTGTTTGTCACCAGAACAACAAATACGAGTACGTAGGACAATTTTATCACACTACATACTTGCGTATGTGTGTATTTATATATAAGTGTTTATTCGTATTACGTTTTTACTTGTCCATATAGTTAAGTGGTCCGTCCATAAGTACTCCGCCTGTGACACAACAGTCCTTTTATCCATAGCCCACAATGTGGATGCACTTGCTGCATCCGTTTGTCTGTGCGGGCGATTGATCATTTCATTGACATGGCAACTACTTGTGACAATTGTTGCCCAGCCTATTGACTCGGAGTACTTCAATCGAAAACCACAATTTTCCGTAAAAGGGAAACTATTGGTTGCAACATGTTTCATATTGCAATTGGTGTGGCTGATGATGGAGAGCAGCAATTGATTTAAATCTTTTAGGTTAAATAGTTATAAAATATATACGAGTATCTTTAAATAATTTAATTTAAAAATCTATTAATCTGTCTTCGTCAGTTGCGGTTTTAAAGTTTTTGAAGTAGAAATGAAGTCGGTTACCATAAAGCCACTCTTACTCAAACAATCAGGCGGAAGGAAATATTTAAAAATGGCTTGTCGTAGCGTTTAAAGTAAAGATAACGGCCTCAATTATAAAGTAAACTAGTAAAATTATGCCAAAATCAGTAATATTACCAATAAATATTTTGAAACAATACATTAATATTTCATAGGCTGTTTCGAAATTAAGGGCTTCAATTTCCGGCAGCAAATGGTGCCATAACGGGCACCATTCGCAGCTACATTTCGGTTGGGCTCATTTTTGAAGAAGTATGGACCGACTATTCCACAAGACTATAAATCACATCAAACCTTTGTTTTGCATGGATGTAATGACAGCTCTTTCTCCTTGCTCTTCAGCGCAAATACGAACATTTTAACGTCGTCATTCATTCAGAAGCGGTCCCCATCGCTGAACAAAATTGTGGGTGAAAAAGGTGATACTTCTTCAAGTTGTTTAAGAATAATTTGTAGACGAAGTGCCGGCCTAAGTCTCTCCATGATGAAATGTAAAACATTTCTGAATAAAAATACGATAGCTTTTTGCCAGTCAGATCTGCTCACAGCAATGCCTAAAGTCACTGAGAAAAAGAACGAAGCTAAAGTCAAAATCATTACCGTTGGACTAATTACTATCTACATACGATATGAGTACTTCCATGCCAAACCGGATAAACAAAAAAAACCCCATGGCTCTGATGACGTCGAACTTCAGGATACAAAAACTACATGAAATGTACCAACATTTCATAAAGTGTACCAAAAGTAACGCTACAAAAGTAAATCGATAGGGACAGCAAACGACGCCATATTTTTCCCCGCTTTTTTGACATTTTTCTTCAGTAAGGTTTGCCATTTCATCATGGAAAGATATACGAGCCAACAACGCGTCGAATTTATTAAAATTTACTACCGAAATTTGGACTCAGTGGCCTCAACTTTAAGAGCGCTACGTCCAATTTATGGTTGTCATAATCGTCCTAGCAGATCAATAATTGAGCGTCTAGTGGAAAAATTTGAATCCACAGGCACAGTAGAAAATGTTCCCGTGCCAGTGAGACAAAGAAGTGCCCGTAGTGTCGAGAATATTGCTGCCGCTGAGGCTTCAGTTCAAGAAAGCCCAAATGTGTCTCTCACACGTCGTTCTCAAGCGTTGGGCATCTCTGTGACGTCGTTGTGGCGAAGTTTGCGAAAAGATCTTGGCCTACATCCTTAGAAGATCAAATTCACGCAAGAACTGAAGCAGCTTGACCACCATAAGCGTCGTATGTTCGTGAATTGGGCTGAGCAACAACTTGAAAATGATTCGGATTTTCATCGGAAAATCTTCTTCAGCGATGAGGCTCATTTATGGCTGAATGGCTTCGTCAATAAGCAAAATATGCGTTATTGGTCAGACAGCAATCCACACGTAATCCATGAGACAACATTGCATCCCGAAAAAATTACGGCTTGGTGCGGTTTATGGGCCGGCGGCGTCATTGGGCCGTACTCTTCCATGATGATCAAGACCGGCACATTACTGTGAATGCGAATCGCTACCGTTCAATGATAACCGAATAATTTTGGCCCCAATTGGATAATATGGACTTGGAGGACATGAGGTTCCAACAGGACGGCGCCACAAGCCACACAGCGAATGCCACAATCAATTTATTGGAAACCAAGTTTGGTGAACGTGTTATCTCACGAAATGGCTCAGTCGATTGGCCGCCTCGGTCGTGCGATTTGACGCCGTTAGATTATTTCCTGTGGGGCTACGTCAAGTCTATGGTCTATGCCAACAAGCCAGCGACGATTGATGAACTTCATACGAATATCAAACGTGAAATTGCAGCAGTATCAGCCGATTTACGCTTGAAAACCGTCGAAAATTGGGTTCAGCGTCTGGAGTTCTGCAAGCGTGCCCGTGGTGGCCATGCAAAAGAAATCGAGTTCCATACATAATGGCATCGAACGTACTTTCACAGGAATAAAGAATTTCATTGGTATCCAAAACCGGTTTTGTTTTATTTAACCCTGCTGTTAGATTAGAAAAAACTTACGAATCTTAGATTGAGGGACCATTTGGTCCATACTGCAATTTTCATCCAAAATAATAATTTTATCTTATTCTTTGTAACTATTTTGGTTCAAAAATTTCTAAAGCAAGTATTTGACATATCAAAAACATCCGCTAACATATCAAAAACATCTTCTAAATATTTGACATGAATTTACATTCGCTTGGTAATGAAAAAACTTACGAATCTTAGATTGAGGGACCATTTGGTCCATACTGGAATTTTCATCCAAAATAATAATTTTATCTTATCCTTTGTAACTATTTTGGTTCAATAATTTCTAAAGCAAGTATTTGACATATCAAAAACATCTTCTAAATATTTGACATGAATTTACATTCGCTTGGTAATGAAAAAATGTACTATTGACCAAATGGTCCTCTAACCTAAGATTCGTCATTTTGTATTTTTCTCAGTCCTGAATAAAGTTAGAAAATTTAATTTTCGCACATAACATTGTTTTATTAAAAGACCCCATTAGCAGAAAAATTTAGTCAGTATATATCACCGTTCCAAAGTTACAAGGGAAAACAGAAAAAATTTGGACCAAATGGTCCTAATCTAACAGCAGGGTTAAAAAAACTTTTGTAGCGCTCTTATTGAAAAACCCTTTATATACATAGTATCATAACAATTATATACCTCGGTTCTGCTGTAACCAAAACAAAAACGTCAGCCTTGAGATCAAGCGGAGAATTGTGCTTGCGAATAGATGTTATTTCGGGCTAAGCAAGCACTTTAGAGACGCTGACGAAATCCAGCTATACCAGACTCTCATACAACCTGTCTTGCTTTGTGGCGCAGAATCCTGCGTCTTATCGCAAGCAGATGAAACATCTGTGGGAGTCTTCGAAAGAAAAATACTCCGGAAGATTTATGGCCCTATAGCGCACAAAGGCGAGTATCGACGAAGCATGAGCCATGAGTTGTATGAGCTTTATCCCGACACTGACATAGTTAAGCGGATCAAAATAACGCCATGTCATGTCAGTAGAATGGATGAAGACGAACCAGCACGAAGGGTTTTCGAAACCGAACTCGAAGGAAGGCGAAAAATACGAAGACCAAGACTTCGCTGGAGGGATCAAGTTGGTATTATCAACTGGAGAGATAAAACAAAAGATCGAACTGATTGTTATCTTCGTTTTGTAAGGTCCCTGACCCCCCAGGGTTGTTCGAGACCAGATAAGTAAGTAAGTATCATGACAAGTTTATTGGAAAAATCTGATGCCAGATTTAAAATATTTAATTACCTAAAAGTGGTGTTATCTTCTGCAAAACCGAAAATGTCCATAAAAGGGATAAAGGACCTCTACGTTTAACATTCCGGCATTAATTACACGTTTTCCAAACGCAGAAGGACCCTTATCTTAATTTACAAATAGTCATGTCTGTCTGTACATTTTATCATTATTGCAACAATTTGATGTCTGTCTGTTCATTTGAAAATACTCCGGCCACCGTAAATTGTACGAGTGGCCATACTATGGTAAATGTACTTGAACATGGAAATGCATCTCGAATCCGTACAAATGAGCTATCGACCGAATTAAAATTACTCAATGTGGGTTATGCGGATGAGCGCTCATCAATCAATACCAAATCGAATGTATGTACATACACACGTGCATATTTATATTTATTTATACACATATATATATGTATATGTTAGTGTGAATGTGTGTGTTACAACGGCTATAATGAATAGTATTTAAAATTTTTGACTCTTAATTTATAGTGTTTCCCGTTGAGCAGCCCATGGACTCGTCCGTTTGTATTGTAGTTCACAATGAAGTGATAGTTGATATGGCAATTGATCAATTGATACGAGGATTACGGGTATAATATACATACGTGGCTTTTGTTGGAGGGCGTGAGTTAATGAAGTAATTTATTACATCATTATATGCAATGCAATAAAAGTCAGTTAACAACCGTACATTATATTGGACTGGTAATTGTAATCAATCCAACGGTTACGATTTACCGGTTGGTCCGGTTGATGTCCTCCATCACATAGAAGCGATTTAAATAAGATTTTCTGTAAACGCATGCGGTGTTCTTATAGCATATTCACACTATCGTACATTTTAGGGGAACGGTGGAAAACTGAAACATGCGTTCACACTTGCAACATCTTACATCTAGCAATTTCATGAATTGATAAGTCACATAGTCGTAAGCGAAAGTTTTGTGGCAAAAATGTCTATTAAAGGGATTTTAAATATTAAAAATTTAGTATCTAAAATGAAGAATAGCTTTCGTCAAACATATTTTTATTGAATTTGGTACACATTCTATTTGTTTTTTTCTTTACTACATTTGTTTTATCATGATGTATTTTACCAGGTGGTTTTATTTATCAAATCATATATCGTAACATCAAAATATTTACGAATTTTAAAGGCAACGATATTCAATTGTTAATGTAACCAATTATAATCACCATCCTAGATGAAATAACAATAAAATCGTATCATTTAACTCGTAGTGCAGTTAGATCTTTATTTCTGCTCAAATATTCTCCAATTTCATTAAATATTTTGAATTTTATCACTTCACTTTTCCTTTGCATATGGCGTCAGTTTGATGCATTGTAACGATTAGCCGAGAAATGTAAGAATACCTGTTATTTTTCGTAGCATTTGCCACTGTTGCCACATGGTAGTAAGATTATTTGACAAAGCACTGAAAAACTCTTTTCGTATTTAAAATCAGATCAAACACAAATCAAAATCAACTGATTACCAATTTAAATAACCAGTCAAAAATTGGGCCTTAAAATTATCGAATAATAGTGCTGTTTTTTACTCCATTAAGCTATTGCGCCTTATGACGTACCAAAAAAAATTATCCCCATATAAAGAAATAAGATTGCGTAAAATTACCCAAATTCATGGTCTGATATCAGCCACAGCTATTTAATTGGGTAATATTACCAATAAACGTAGGCTATTTCACGTTGGCAAGCCGTACGAAATTTGGCTTGCATATTTGTAGATTTACCCAATTCTAAAGGGCAACGAACAAAATTTACTGTGGGTGATTCAAACTGTAAATTTGTATATTATAGATTTAATAGATTTTGTGTGTCTCATATTTTATCAACGGTTATATTTCGGCGGCCTTCAAAATCATCGACTTGTCGAAAACTACATCAACGTTTGCTAGCCGGAGGAAATGTCTAGTAGTATTTTGTTTATTCCATCTTCGGCAAAACGGACAACCTCTGTCCGATTGTGACTGCTGCTGAACCTTCACTGAAAGAACAACGCTTCGTCACATAGATGCAACATTTTCGTTAATGTTTTTACGTTGTTATAGTGAAACGTGCCGTATATTCGACAATTTAGTAATCGCTGCAACGAAAAATTTCATACTTGACTTCTTTGACAATTTTTCATTTCGTTGCTGCAGCAACATACTTTTCGTTCCTGCAACAATTTTGTTTAATGTGAATTTTGTAGAAAAATGGTTTAAAAATTAAAACAAAGTAAAGCATGAGATTTAAACTACTGATATTTGGTTTATCTCTCAACTTTTATAGTATATATATATTATTTATTTATTTTCGGAGGTTTGTCAACACTTTTAGTTGACGAAACAATTTCGTTATTGTAACGAAACAAATGTTTATGAAGGTATGAGAAGCAGTCGAAAAAATGAGCGGGCGTAAAATAAAGGCTAGCCAGAGAAAATGGTGAGCGTGACCATTGCAACAACCGAAAGTGGTACACATGTTTCTCCGCCGGAATAATTTAAATAAATTTAAATAAACTAATTAGTTATACGTAGTAATAATCATTTATTGTGAAAACTAAATTGTTTGAACTTATGTGTTTGCTGTTTGTGTAACTTGAGGATCTATAGATCAAATAGAAAAATAAATAGAATGCAAGAAGCAACACGACAGCAAAGAAAGTGACGCATCGATAGCAGAAAAACTACGCCGAAATATGTAACTGAACATTTGTGTGTGTTTATGCGCGTGACGGCACAAATCGCCACAAAATTTTCGTGTTCGTCGTCGCGCCTGTTTCGTTGCGTTGGTCTTTTGATTCATCCATTTCGGCGGGCAGTCGAAGTCAATGAAAACGAAGAAGTCAAAGAAACAATGTGTTTCTAGTACGACGAACATAAAAAATAACAATTCAACGTACAATCAGATGAATCCAGTCGATATTTTAACAAATCTGGTCAAAATAAATTAAAGACAGTTGAAGAAATTGCATACAGAGCGATCACTGGCTCAACACAACAATTGCTTGATTTAAGAAACCAATGACTTGTACATATGTTAAAGTGCTTATGTTGATGGTAAGTACAGACATAGATATGTACAAATTTTAATAATTAATCTTAACAATAAATTTCTCATATTTGTTTTTAATTGCAGAGCCTGAATATGGCGGCCACAATAACACTCAACCCCTCGACTACCACAACCTTCTCCAGACGAGTGTTTAAAAAATTATTATCAAAATTATCTGCAATGTAATACTAATAGTATATTTATGTACAATTGTCGATAAATAATTTCAAACACACTTCAAAACATTCATTGCAGCAATGAAACAAAATCATTGTAGTAATGAAACAAATTCATTACAACAATGACTCAAATTCGTTGCACCAATGAAGCAAATTGCGGTAACGAAACAAACAAATTCGTTGCAATAATGAAGTAAATTCATTGCAGCAACAACCATACTTTCACCACAGAATACATTTTCATAGCGGGAATGAAACTGTACATTAGCTCACTTTCGATGACAAAAGTTGTTGGGGTGCTGAACATTTTCATCGCTGTGACGATGCTTTTCCGTTCAGTGTTGTTGCTACGATATTCACCAGATGGGGATATCGTCTAAGAACTTCTAAGATAATGGGCGTTTTTGGAAATGCATCACTGCAGAGCATCTGATGCGCAACTGTGATGCGTTTGCACTGCTGATGCCAATCAGCTGATGCAGATGCTTGATTGTTGCTTATTTTGATTTGCAATTCCGAACACGAAAATATTTCAATGGACAATTTTTTAATGAATTTAATTTGTGAAATTAATTAATTTGTGAAATAAATTAATTTGTGAAATTTAATTCGTGATTTAATTTGAAATAGTAAGTTTTATAAAAACACATAAATTAATATCAAATTCCGTACTTACTCATTCATTGCATCAGCCATTTTGCTACTGCGTATTTTGCGACTTGTTTGCGCATCATACGCTGTGTTGATTACTTTTAGAACATGCGACTCTTGCAGTGTTGCATTTTCGAACGTGATGCGCATCAGATGCTCTGCAGTGATGCATTTCCGAAAACGCCCAATCTTACCGTAGTTTATCTTGGAGTTTGAACTGTTGTTTACCAGAATGGTGAGGGGTTTATCCGAGTCATCGTGATTTACTATGATGGTGGTGATAGTAGATGGATCTTCTGACTGCTGTTGGGTTATGGACGTTTGAGTGGCAGGATAATGGGTGCCCCATAGTCTCCATCATCCCCAAATACGGTGGCAATTGTTCGCTGCTCAGCAAACTACTTAACATCTTTCTTTGGTGTTACTGTATCCCTTCCAAAGTTTTTCAAAAAGGTATGTAACGATGTGGTACTGCTGTTGAGTTGATTCCTTAAAAGATATTATAACCATCACCAATGTTCTCATCTTATTTAGGCTCCCGTTTAATACGCGTAAATTTTGTTCAGCTTAACTGCTGTTTCACAAGGGCGACGTATTGTCACCTATCACAATACGTTTTTTTTTGTTGTATTATCGAACGACCTGCTGCACTGTCAGTGGAGCCGGCATTGTTTAAAGGGACTGCTTTCCGGCGTTCGTTTGGACTTGTAGGCTGCTGTGAAACAAAATGGGAAAAGTCTTTACTCTCTCGACATATATCGATTATACTTTTTCACCATTACAATTTTCTGTGGATACATTTACATATATTGTACGCCTATGGGTTTCGAATAGTTTTAATAGAACAATCATCGTCTACTACCTCACATTTCTGTATACTAATCGGTTGAGGCACTTAACACCAAACGATGTTGCGAAGTTATATTGCAGCATCGGAGAGTTAAAAAAATTTTCAATATAAATTTCACATCCAAGACCCTCCAAAGGTGTTGTAAGCTCAAGAACAACAGATTCTCCCAATCCAATTTGTGGTCCCGATTTCTTTTTTCCCGTATATAAGTCGAAATGAAACAAATATCCTGTTTTAGCATCAGCACGGCACCACATTTTGAACCCTCTCTTCACTGGTTTATTTTGCATATAAAAAAAAAATAAATGGTTTCCCATTACATCCTATGAAGTGACCGGGGAGAACTTCTCACAATCACTGAGCGCTTTCCAGTTTTCACTCACTGATTGGGACCTACAGTTTTACACCGATTCCGAACGGTATTTTGAGAAGCTTTTTCATGGCTATATACTCGATAGTGTCGCCGTCACTATGCGAGGTGACCGCCGCCGAAAGAAAAATTTTTTTGAAGGTGGTCAGATCAGGGTTCGAACCCACGATCTCATGTACAAGAGTCGCGCACACTACCATTGCACCACCGACGGCCATTTTGCATATACTGCTTCATTATGTTATGCCCTTTAAATTTCACCATATGCTGATCCACTGATTGGGTAATTGTGTTATTCATAGCAGACTGGAAACTTAAATTGAAATGATCCATCACTAGTCTAATCTTGTAAGCTCTATCAAAATTTGGCGATGTTGGTGATGGTTGCGACGCATTATTACAGAAATGGAAATTTCTTCTTATTTACTCAAATCTTGCAAGTGGCATAACTGAAGCTATGTAAGGCACACCCATGTCGGGTTCGGTGGACCAGTAGTTTCTCAGAGAAGGTAATACATGGTAGCCCATGACATAGTTCATGCCAATAAATGCTGTTACTTCTTGAAGATCTGTAGTGAACACGGCACCATTTTCCGTAGCGAAGCGTAAAGTCTCTGGCATTATTATTTTTTCAATCAATGACCTGAAGTTTGTCACCATTTCAAATATATCAATAGGATTAATTGAGTCTGATTCTTGAAGAATATTGATTTTGCCGAACTCATAGTTAGTCTCAGAAAAATTTTTTTTTACACACAAACTCAGGAGCCATATCACGAAATGATGTATCAAGTAAAGTAGGTCCAGTAGGATCAGCTGATTCAATAATCACTTCGCCTGCAGCTGGACCTGGGTATTGATTAGAATCTGATCGACCAGCTCATTCAATAACCACTTCGCCTGCAGCTGGACCTGGATATTGATTAGAAACTGATCGACCAGCTGATTCAATAATCACTTCGGAGACTCCATCTTGCATGTCTTGTTGTAAGAACGACAGGTTTTCTTCGTCCAACTTCGTCCACTTCGCTATCAGTCAGTCGGAATATTCGGTCACATTTGGGGGCCGAATATAATAGAAATCACTCAATATATAACATAAAAAATCATAAAACGTAATATGCGACATATGAGCAAATTTTGACCTTTCACGCATATTGGGACACCGGTGTCCCTTACAGAAAATCTCATATGTTAGCACTTCAAATCTTAGTTATAATTACTACTTACCATTCTCACGAAATTCACCATAAAACACTTTGATAAACTGCAAAAATATGTTAAACGTAGCCTTTGAAAAAATTCAACAAAGCGCTGCAAATTCGCATTAGCAAAATACTAAAATTGGCGCCTTTTTTGAGCGCTGTGCTTCCAAACTTAGAAAAAACTAAAATTGCAAGCTTCAGCTAAGATTGGGCGTTACCAATTATTTAAAAGAAGCTCTTATTTGGGGAAAACCACATTTTAAATATTTGGGACACCGGTGTCCCATTTATGTCAAAGGGTTAACCCACTTAAAACCGAGCTTATCTTGTCCTCTCGGAAATATAAAATACCCGCATTTGAACTGCCGTCAGTTAATGGGGTGCAATTACAGTTGACGGAAAAGGTCAAGTACCTGGGAATAATTCTCGACAGAAAACTGTCTTGGAAACCGAATGTGGATGAGAGGGTGAAAAAGGCGTCTGTTGCTCTTTACTGCTGTAAAGGGGCGATAGGAAAGCGCTGGGGACTGTCTGCTAAGATCGCCATGTGGATTTATACGGCAATAGTCAGACCAATACTTCTCTATGGCATCGTAGTTTGGTGGAGGTCCCTCCAAAAGAAGTATATTCTGAATGAATTCAAAGATCAGCACTGATTAGCGTTAGTGGGGCAATGGGCACGACGTCGGGTACTGCACTTAGTGCTATCCTGAACATCTGTACTGCTGATATCATGGCTGAATCGGCAGCCGCTACATCCTTGGTGAGAATCAGAGATTGTGGCGTTTTGATATCGGGGCATTCCGGACACGCTAAATTACTACACCGTATCAACTCTATTCCCGTAAAAACGGACTACTGTATCCCCTACCTTCTACCAACGACAAATCTAAGGACTTCTATTCCGAACCTGGGAAAAGTCACTGGAAGGGGATACCAGTAGTATCAGATTTTTCACGGATGGATCAAAGTTGGACGAGCACGGGCTATGGGGTCCATTCACCGGACCGAAATGTAAATATCTCCTTCAAGCTGCCTGATCACTGTAGTGTACTTCAGGCGGAAATTACCGCCATACTGGAGGTTGCTGAACTACTGAAAAGTAGTGTCACAACCCTCCGGAGAATATGTATCTACACAGACAGCCAGGTTGCTATTAAATCCCTGAAAGCCATGCTTGCTACGTCCCTGACGGTGAAAGAATACCATTCATCACTTAGGGTGATGGCAGAGTATTTTGACTTCAGGCTCATCTGGGTACCGGGACATAGCGACATTCCAGGCAATTGCGTAGCGGATGCGTTAGCTAGACAGGGCACTATGGCACAGGTTCTTCCGGCAAAAGAAGGTGTTAGTATGCCAATCTCTACCTGCCGTTTGCAGATCAGGCAGTGGGCCGATAATATGTTCAAGGACAAGTGGAGACTTACTTCAACTTGCAAACAAGCCAGGGTCCTCTGGCCACAGGTGGACAGGAAGAGGACTAGGCAACTACTTAACTTGCCGAGAGGCAGGTTATCCACAATGATAGGAACACTTACGGGACATTGTCTTGTAGGAAAACACTCCCTAAGATTGGGACATAGAAACTCTACTCTCTGTAGATGCTGCATGGAAGAGGACGAGGAAGCGACGAAACACCTTCTCATGGATTGCCATGCTCTGGCAGGACTGAGAAGTAGGATATTCGGTACACATTTAGTTAGCACCGTAGCCCTACAGGATATTCCTGTAGGTCTCAGGGACAAATTTATTGAAAGGGCAAATTGGCTAGACGACTAGTCAATAGTTGCTATGGAGGAAACTGCAGGTATCACAATGGGCTTCTTTATCCTAAGTGTGCTAGACAGCGTGCTGTCTTGCAGCCTTTTCAACCAACCAACGAACCAATGCGAACTGCGATTATTTGAATCCAATTACATCTATCTAATAATATTGGCATATAAGTACTATTATATCCTATTCAGTAGCCAAATATACACTTTAACTTGTTCCAAATATTCCACGAAATGCAAATTACCAATCATTATTCCCCCATGCAGATCCCCAAAACATTGTACACTCTATCGAGGTGACATTAACTTTTACCCTTTCCAGCTAATGGATGTGACAATATTGCCCAGGTAAGCAATAAAAAATATTAATTTTCACAATTGCAGCCATTAAACCGTGAACATTAAGAGAGTCCTTGTTTTACCATCCTTCCTTTCATTGGACGAAATTAGCCACACAAATTAGCTCGATTTTTCGCACCTTTATTGAAGGAAGTGGCTGTAAGAACCACTAGTTACAAACAACTAACAGTTATTTTAGCATAATGGCCAAACTAATCGTTAGGTGAAACACAATACACTCACAAAACAATGTACACGTACTACATCCAATGATTATATATATGAAATATATTGTCCAAGCAAATATACACACAAACATACATATGTCGATAAAGTGCATGTAGATAATGTACCCACATATTTACCTTTCACCAATTACTACCAGAACGATAATGTATGTAGTCAGGTACATTTACCTGAAGCTACTAACGTACTCGCACACATGCTCTTTTCGCAGTTGAAAGGTTTTGTCAGTGTTTTGGCTAAACTTCCTCCCAAAAACCAAAATAGGAAACCAACCATTGACCACATGTGACATGAATTTTCACATTATAAAGCTAATAACCTTTCACAGCCTTTATGCTCGCCCAACTCCATGCAAACTAAAAACTTCAATGGTGCTATGAGTAAAGTTATTATTTTCTACACAAGGAAAATGTCCTTTGTTCTTTCTCGAAAATTGTTTCGAGGGGTAATGCAAAGTGGGTTCAAAAGTTTGAAGTGTCTGAATAGGTGGCTGTTAGTGTATGCTAAATGCTTTGTGTGAATAAATTGCCTAACAAAAAGAACAAAAACGATGGCGCAAAAAGTTGTCTTACAGTTGGGCTAAACCGAACATGTGTTCAAAAGAGTTAAACAAACTTTTACTTCCGGAATGATACAATTCAGGTACCTAATGCCTATTGCAATATTCTGGAAACTAGAGTAAGGCAAGTAAACGATAGCAGTATATACAGCGCTGGTGTCTGGAGAAGTACTTCCCAAGCAGAGGGTTTCTACACCTTAGTGCTTTCGGACTCAAAGAATTGGAAGGTCATACAAAAATTGCACAGGCCAACAGCCAAAATTGTAATTAATAACAACTATATAATTTGGATATACACACATACTATGGTCCTCTAAGTATGAAAATGGTCAAAATTGTTATTTCTGTTTCTGGTGCGGAGCACTCTCAGAGCAAAGAGAATATTGACGTGTTTATACGTATATAAAAATGAGATAGCAAGAGAGCAACGAAAATTGTGTGAACTTGTGGAGCGTATGTACGAACATAACAATGTATGTATGTACATGTGTCTGTTGCTTTGCATTCTCTTTGTTTTTTGTGGGTATAAAATAAAAAGTATTAAGCAAGAAAATAATGACACTTGTCCTTAAATATTTGTAAGTGTTATTAAGTATTAATATTATATAAATGTAACGTCATTATATGATTGAACGCTGATTTATATTTTCCAATGTAACAATTACTAATGTGTTCATCGAAATCGAACAGGTACCGTGTAACAAAAAGGTGTTAACACATCGCCCGTGAGATCGAACACTCATTGGATTTTTTTTAAATATTTTTTAAGCAAAATTTTCAATTCTTTGAGACATTTCTCCACATAATTTATTATAACTCGAAAATTACCCGTCCGAATTCGTAGAAATCAATTTTGATAAATTGAGATTAACATTATCTTTAACTTTTACCTAAAATGCCTTTTAATCTGAATAATAGTTTAGAAATTATAAAAAAAAATAGCGGGAAAAAAATTTGTTCCGATAATTTTTTTTAATGAGGAAAAATTGAAAATAAAAAAAATTCATAGATCATGAAAAACCAAGACCAAGACCAATACAAACTTGACAAAATTCGGAAGCCTGCTTAGAAATCGACTCGATCATCCTCAACTCGACTGCTCTAGTACTTCTAGCACTTCTAAAGTCATCAGAAAATAGCTGCCCACTTCGAGAAAGGAAATCGGCCCAAGAACAACCCTGGGTTACAGGGGAGATACGAAATGTTGGGAAAAAGTCTGCAGACCGTACACAGGGCTAAGCGTATACTGGGAGGAATATAAAAGAAGTCTCAGTGAATACAACACGTTATTGAAAACGCGAGACGAAACTCCTGGAGACTATTCTGCGAATAGGTGGATAGCGTCAATGATACGTCGAAGATGAAAAAATTCCTCGTTAAGGCCCACATTCAGGCGGAAACGCTAGTGGACGACACAGTGAAGAGGATGGAGGCAATACAACAAACGCTAAGTCACCTGATAGATACACATTCCTAATGGAAAGCGAAACTCACGTCGGAACGGCGACAGAACGAAAATGAGTTACATCCGGCGCCAATTATCACGGACCAAATGGTCAAAAGAGCTGTAATGCGCTTCTCCCCGACATGAGGTTGACCTTATAGCAACTCATGTGGTGGGAATCTTCACCGCATGCTTAACAGTTTCCTAGATCCCAACGAATTGGCAGGAGGCTAGGGTAGTATTTAGATTTGTAAGAAATACGATAAATAGTTGTTACACACTACAAACTGTGGAATTTTCTTTTATATGATTTTCTACTGTTATTGAATGACAAAGTGCTACTCTGAATACTCCAGCCAAAATCGATAATCATATGTGCATCCCAGCGACCCTAGAATCGTTCCATATAAACGTATAAAGCAAGGGTGTTTGTTGTCCTAATAGAATTAACCATCTTAAGATCAACACAAATACGGCGCTTTAACACAAGTTAACTTGAGCCGGTTCCAAGCCGGTTCCAACCGTATCCAAAAAATTAAGCGTGTCAACGAGAATCATCGTCAATGAGTATAAATGCCTTCCTTGTCAACACGCTTGTTAACAGCTGCTTTTTGTTTATGCTTTCGTAACCAGGGCAGCCAATGTGAAAAACTTTTAAGCGCTCCTGGTTCAGATTGCGAAACATGAACTCCGAAGATTTATTTATTTAATTCAAATTTTGGCATAAATACGGATTAGCTCTCTGGTCTACATAAAAATTTTCATCAATCATTCTCATCTCTCTCTCTTACTCTCTTCATTGAATATTTCACTCAAGGGGTATCGACAGCTGATCAAGTTAGTACTTGAAGAACAAATAGATAAGACGCTTTCAAAGAAGAAAAAGTGATAGCAAAGACGATTTAGAATTAGACGACCAGAAGATGTGCGCAACTTGGCAACCCTGGTAAAAGAGAACCCAAAAGTGCTGGGAGTTCACTCAAACGCATTTCTCTCTCGCGTTATATCTTGCATATTTCATACTTTTTGCATAGTTTATGTAATTTTACTTCAACATGGTTGGAATTTGTATAGTTATATACAATTACACTATCAAAAAGCTGCACGTGTATTGAAATATTCAATGAAGAGAGTAAGAGAGAGAGTAGAGAAGTCCTAGGGTTTCACTCGTTTTGTTTGTTGCCATTTGAGTGAAGAGAAATTTTGTCTGTCTACTTGTACATACATACATCGTTTTTGGTGATAGGTGACTGCATGGTACAATAATATCTTCATGGTAATAGCAGCGCGCGTTGTTGTTGTTGTAGGTAGCAACAACAGGCATTTTGTTTTTGTTCTATTCGCTTCAGCTGTCAAACTCTACACAAATACATACCAACAACACAAGAATGCAAAAGAGTACAAAAACAAAATACATGTGAGTCTGACAGCCGAAGCGAAGAACCTCATGAAAAAAATGAAAACAGCTGTTCTTACGACTTTACCATGAACATATTATTGTACCATGGGTTACTGGGTTGCGTGGTGTGATTTTCATACTTTTGCTGCCGCGTGTCAAGCCAAAAGTACATAACACATAAACTGGGAGTAAATTTTTCCAAATAAATCGATTAAAAAAAGGGATGAAAAAAATCAAAATGTAATAAAGTGTTAGAGTAACATTATTTGTGTAGATTCCAATTATCACTCAAATTGTTAAAATTAAAGGTTCTCTCATTCCACTATCATTCTCCATATGTTTTCCGCGTATCTCGCGGTCTTTGTTTAGTTTATATACCAAAAGTACGAAATTTCGATCGTATGGCAATAATTCCGAACGCTATCGACTCTCAGCATCAGCCCCCTGTTACACACTCTTATTAATGTTGCTCGGTAATTTCACCGCACAATTAGCTTTTTGAGCATAGAGTAATTCTTATAACTAAAGCTTTTCTTTCGCTCAGCAAAGTTCTGATATTTGGCTTGGTGTGATATGAACGTTGGATGTTGAAAAGAATTGCTCTACTAATACCAGATAGAGGCAATGGTTCAAAACAACGAACAAAATAACAATAACGGCATTTCGTTTTGAGTGTTAAAATTATTGTGTTAAACACAAAACAAATTTATGAATATGAATTTTATATATTTAATAATAATATGTAAAAAGCAGTGTTACCATGTTGGCATAATTTGTGCCGTTTTGGCACCGGATGTAACTCATTTTCGTTCTGTCGCCGTTCCGACGTGAGTTTCGCTTTCCATTAGGAATGTGTATCTATCAGGTGACTTAGCGTTTGTTGTATTGCCTCCATCCTCTTCACTGTGTCGTCCACTAGCGTTTCCGCCTGAATGTGGGCCTTAACGAGGAATTTTTTCATCTTCGACGTATGATTGACGCTATCCACCTATTCGCAGAATAGTCTCCAGGAGTTTCGTCTCGCTTTTTCAATAACGTGTTGTATTCACTGAGACTTCTTTTATATTCCTCCCAGTATACGCTTAGCCCTGTGTACGGTCTGCAGACTTTTTCCCAACATTTCGTATCTCCCCTGTAACCCAGGGTTGTTCTTGGGCCGATTTCCTTTCTCGAAGTGGGCAGCTATTTTCTGATGACTTTAGAAGTGCTAGAAGTACTAGAGCAGTCGAGTTGAGGATGATCGAGTCGATTTCTAAGCAGGCTTCCGAATTTTGTCAAGTTTGTATTGGTCTTGGTCTTGGTTTTTCATGATCTATGAATTTTTTTTATTTTCAATTTTTCCTCATTAAAAAAAATTATCGGAACAAATTTTTTTCCCGCTATTTTTTTTTATAATTTCTAAACTATTATTCAGATTAAAAGGCATTTTAGGTAAAAGTTAAAGATAATGTTAATCTCAATTTATCAAAATTGATTTCTACGAATTCGGACGGGTAATTTTCGAGTTATAATAAATTATGTGGAGAAATGTCTCAAAGAATTGAAAATTTTGCTTAAAAAATATTTAAAAAAAATCCAATGAGTGTTCGATCTCACGGGCGATGTGTTAACACCTTTTTGTTACACGGTACCTGTTCGATTTCGATGAACACATTAGTAATTGTTACATTGGAAAATATAAATCAGCGTTCAATCATATAATGACGTTACATTTAAATAATATTAATACTTAATAACACTTACAAATATTTAAGGACAAGTGTCATTATTTTCTTGCTTAATACTTTTTATTTTATACCCACAAAAAACAAAGAGAATGCAAAGCAACAGACACATGTACATACATACATTGTTATGTTCGTACATACGCTCCACAAGTTCAGACAATTTTCGTTGCTCTCTTGCTATCTCATTTTTATATACGTATAAACACGTCAATATTCTCTTTGCTCTGAGAGTGCTCCGCACCAGAAACAGAAATAACAATTTTGACCATTTTCATACTTAGAGGACCATAGTATGTGTGTATATCCAAATTATATAGTTGTTATTAATTACAATTTTGGCTGTTGGCCTGTGCAACTTTTGTATGACCTTCCAATTCTTTGAGTCCGAAAGCACTAAGGTGTAGAAACCCTCCGCTTGGGAAGTACTTCTCCAGACACCAGCGCTGTATATACTGCTATCGTTTACTTGCCTTACTCTACTTTCCAGAATATTGCAATAGGCATTAGGTACCTGAATTGTATCATTCCGGAAGTAAAAGTTTGTTTAACTCTTTTGAACACATGTTCGGTTTAGCCCAACTATGGCAATAATTCCGAACGCTATCGACTCTCAGCATCAGCCCCCTGTTACACACTCTTATTAATGTTGCTCGGTAATTTCACTACACAATTAGCTTTTTGAGCATAGAGTAATTCTTATAACTAGAGCTTTTCTTTCGCTCAGCAAAGTTCTGATATTTGGCTTGGTGTGATATGAACGTTGGATGTTGAAAAGAATTGCTCTACTAATACCAGATAGAGGCAATGGTTCAAAACAACGAACAGAATAACAATAACGGCATTTCGTTTTGTGTGTTAAAATTATTGTGTTAAATACAAAACAAATTTATGAATATGAATTTAATAAAAAAAGTTAAAACACTCTTAAATTTCACAGTTTTTCACGAAAATAATGTGTAAAAAGCAGTGTTACCATGTTGGCATAGTTTGTGCCGTTTTGGCACAATTTTTTTGGTTTTGGCAATGTTTTTTTAAAAAATTATGCCAAAGCTGTTTAACACAATTTATCCAAAAATTATCTAATTTTTTTAATTTTGGTATAATTTTTTAGCACAATTGTTTTGCAAATGGCACAATCTTTGGTATTGAAATTTTCTCGCTTTAATTTATCTAAAAATATAATTTTTACAGCATGAATCTTCTGCTATAATACCACATTTTTAG
Organism: Phaonia tiefii; assembly: GCA_963931995.1. Lineage (NCBI taxonomy): Eukaryota > Metazoa > Arthropoda > Insecta > Diptera > Muscidae > Phaonia > Phaonia tiefii. Next base: position 137,322,906 of record OZ008370.1, read on the forward strand.
GTTCGTACACACCTATGTATGTATTTTTTTTATCGAATCGAATTTTATTTTCGTCGAAGCGTCGGCTTTTTCTAATACACTACCCCTCATCAAAACGTCTAATATTTGTTGCGTCAACGTGTTTGCCTCAAAATACCACAATACAACTATAATTCCTCCTAGTTCCTTACGAGAGAAATGTCCGGCATATACAATTTTGAAGTAGAGACGATTTGATCACTGTTCTCTAGGATATGTGGAACGGATTCTATTCCCAGAAGATTGACACAAATTGTTAAAAGCAATGTATCTCAAACAAAATAATAATTTTATTTTTAAGATTATTTGAAGGTAAGAAATTTACGAAATAGGTCGTTTTATGCTCGAAGGAAATTTGGAAATATTAAACACTTTCTTCCAATCTTCTCTTTAACTAAAACTATAAGAAATCTACGAAATAAATTCGATAGAAATGGAGAGCAATCAACGCAGTTTGTGGATCAATTTGCGATCAAAATTCGAGTTTGTCAATCCGGGTCCTTATTGTATAAAAGAACTCGTATACGTGGTCGTCCAGTGCATTCAGGAAGAAATATTTTCGATGTAGCCGATAGTCTGGTCGAACAGTCATCAACATCAACTCGCCACCGTTCGCAGAAATTGAACATTTCTCGCACTTCTTAGCCAAAGAACTGAAGCCTCGTGAACATCCTATGCGTTTTCACTTCGCTGAATCGACTGAAGATAGCTTGGCAGAAGATGAAAATGTTTACCAAAAAATCATATTTGTCGATGAATCTAATTTTCACCCCGGGGTCCACGTTAACAAACAAAAGTTGCATTTGGGGCTCAGAATCCATAAGTATTCGACAAGAAGCCGGTGCATCCACAACGAGTGACTGTTTGCTGCGGTTTGGGGCATGACAGCCCATTTGGACGGGGCTACGTGCCATACAACCGACGTTCAATCGATGTTTTGCACACTGTGCTAGGAAACCGCAAAATCAGCCAAAACTCGGAAGTCTATTGACCTCCTCGCAACTGCGATTTGACCCCGTTAGACTATTATTTCTGGGTCCCCGTGAAAGATAAGTGCTACGCAAACAATTCCGAGTCCATTGAGGTCTTAAAGTATGAAATCGACGATGTCGTTCACGAAACTCCCAAACAATCGGAAATGAACTGAAAAATTGGGTACATCGAGTGAGTTACTCTAAAGCAAGTCGTGGAAGACATATAGACACTGTTGTGTTTCAGTCATAGATGTCGATGATCATAATTTCGAAAAACATATCTATCAGTAGTTTTTTAAACCGAAGTTAATTTCCAAATTTTTCATGGGTTGGCCATGCTTCTTCTTTCTTTTTAAGTTGAAGAGTTAAGGTATAACAGCTATTTCAATTTTCTAATGCAGATAAACACCCAGTTCCAGGAGTACTGTGTATGTTATGGGCGCAGAATTACAAAAAACACTAAAATGCTAATTTTAGCACAATGTTTTCGCAAACGGCACAATTTTTGAGGATATTTGGCATAATTTTTTAGTCGGTCTCTGGCAACACTGGTAAAAAGTATGAAAAGAAATGCGTTTGAGTGAATCGCGTCGACTCTCTTCTACTAGGATTACCAAATTGCGCCGGTTTTTTCTTCTGTACTTGTATATACTTTTTGTAAACCAATTTTACTCCCAAAATTAACGTGGTACTATTATTAGCATTTATGCACGACAGCAAAGCCGACAAAATAATATTTTTTAAATTTTGTATAAACAAGGTTATACGGCATTTACACCAACCAAGATTTCGAAGGTTAACTTCATTATGTCGCATTTATACCGCGATAACCTTGTTCTCTAATCTTTGCCGTTTACACCATCCAATTTGAAATTAAATTAACTTTCAGGTGGCAACTTTGTGCTTAGACCAATTCAGAGAAAGTCCGTGCCGAGATCATATTCTCTCGCCTCTTGGTTGTGCCAGGGGGGATTCTATGACACAGCTGATCGAAAAGTTACTAGGCTGATGATGGAGAATGAGAGAGCAACGAAGACAGGAACTAATTTTAAATAGTGTTTATTGATACTAATGACAGCTAAATTATGTTTTATATTGTTTGCATTGAACGAAAATACGCATTCCCTTTGATTTCTGTCCGTTTTATGTCCAACGAAAGTTTAAAATTGGTAAAATACAGCAGCAAATAAAACTCTATGAAATGGCCTACTACCTCGTCGTCATGAAGAGGCATCGAAGTGAGCAATGGAAACTCTTAAGTATTTCCAAAAAGGATTACAGGTAGAGAAGAAAAAAACCCCTCAATTTGGCAACCCTAATATAAGAGAACCAAAAAAGTCGACGCGATTCACTCTACGAGGGTTACCAAATTATTTTTGACTAAAAATTCATCTTCAGTTTCAACAGATTAAAATTGTATGAGTAATGCGGCATCTTGCCCTATAGTTTGTTTGTACAGGTAGAGAATAAAAAACCCCACAATTTGGCAACCCTAGTATAAGAGAACCAAAAAAGTCGGCGCGATTGACTCTACGAGGGTTGCCAAATTCTTTTTGACTAAAAATTCATCTTCACTTTCAACAGATTAAAATTGTATGAGTAATGCGGCATCTTGCCCTATAGTTTGGCGCCATTAGTATAGAAGCCTAAATACCTTTTATAACCTGGTATGCGTCCCAACCAGTCCTTCCTGTCCGGGGTGTGAGTGGAGAAGTTTCTCTCAAAATTTGAAGTAGGTGCCATATAGTCAACTTTTACTATGGATAGCCGCATACCCCTTAAAATCGTCCCATGACTTGGTGGCTAGTGATCAATTGCGAGGAATGCCTTAAGTGAATTACTGACGTTGCGGCCATTTGCCTGCCCAGCAAATCTAATGGTAACTGGTGTATGATAACCCCCAAATCCTCGGTAAGGGTTGTGCGAATGGCAACCGTGATACACAGCATTCTCATTCTCTGAACTTTTGTTAGCAGACTTGGGTAAGTGGATTTTTTCCAGTATCGGCCAGAAAACAACAATGCCGTAGAGCAGTATCGGTGGGATAACAGCTGTGCACATCCAGTAAACTATTTCCGGGGATAGGCCAATCGACCCCCGATGGCCCTTTTACACGAATAGTATAAGTATAGTGTTTGAAAAAGTAAGCTATCTGAGCCAATCACACCTAGATATCTTACAGTATCATTTAATCAAATTTCTCTACCACATAGAGACAAATATATCATCCGATATTAAAGCCGATTTTTTCGATCCTGATAAGACGTTTTTAAACGCAACCTCTATAACGACAAATGCGACAAGAGTGAATTATTTTATGTACATAGATTTATCTATTAGGCTCACTAGAGCGTGCATAGTGGTTTCCGTTGATTTGCCCTTGTTGAAAGCTTGCTGGCATGTGGACAGGTGAGAATTACCTATGGTCGTTCGCAGATATGAGTCAATCATCCTCTCCAATGTCTTCAGAAGGAAAGATGAGAGACTGCTTGGTAGAAAGTCCTTTAGACTAATATGCGATGATTTCCCCGCCTTCGTAATGAATGAATGCTTGGGTTCTCTCTATTTAACGGGAATATATGATAGCTGTATACATCTCGTATAACCTATTGCCCAGTGTAGTTATTCTTCTGGGACGAAATTTCCCGCAACGTGAGAGTTCACGTGGTTGTCGAGCATCTGTAAGACCGTCAACCTCAGCGGTATTAGCTGGTTCAAAGAGAGGAATGGTTTTCACAAAACTACTCTGATTTTGTACTTGGTCCAATTTGTTTTTCGAACGTTTAATGGAACAGATATAGTTGCTGTTCTGCGAGAGTGAAAACTCTATGGAATAATGGTCGGAAAAGGAATGCTAATTCGACACCTTCCATCCTTTGGTCAACACAAAGGTATCCTGTGATGCAAAATTAACTTCCTCAGCAGAAGCGAAGGGCGGGATCCAGTAATTTCGTAGGGCATATAGGCTGACGCTAACCAGATGTTTCCATTGTCCGTCTCCTGAATTGTAGCGGTAACGTCTATATCACAATAGTGAGATAACAGAAATATATTCAAATGTTTCTTAGCAAGAATATACGATCTCGACGTGCCGTTGGCTTTGAAAACGAAAAGCTTGTAATCAGGGGTCTTCAATCCGCAAATCCCGCCGTGATTTGCCCATATTATTGTATATGCAGCAGGAGAGCTGCAGAAACAGCTTTAGAATGGTGGTTTATCTGTAGTAACGTCAACATGAGCTGCTACGTCCCTCTCCACCAACATGTTGACAGCTCTTCAATGAGCTTTGATTTGTTCAATGATGTACCAATGATGTATTTCTTCACCATTCGTAGCTAAATTTCTCTCTTCCATTATGTTTTTGACCTCATCGGTGTATTTGAGGAGGCTACATGCGGGTTTGTCAATGAACTTGGATTCAGTCAGTGAGGTAACTTCTTATACTGGTTTCTGTCTTCCACTCATTCCAATGATAGTGTATGGGTATGGTGTCCGCTGTGACTTCCTGGTCGCTTTTGTACACCCTAAGATGAATCTGGCCGGAGCCATAAGAAATGACGCCTTCAGTTTTTCTGAGGAACGGAAATCGTTCGGTATTCATGACAAGCATGACTTGCCGACGAAGTCCTTCAGCGTTTTTCAACTTCCAAACCTTCCAATTGGCATATGGAAGGGCGCGGTTACTTGCCCGTATTAGGCGTATGGCAAATTCTTCACTGACTTTTTTGACGCTGGTATCCACTCCCGACCTTTCGAACCGGCCGGGATGTCGTTTTTGTCAAAAATATCTAGTTTGGCACCAGGCCAGACTTCTCCAACCTTACCCATGATCAATAGATCGCTTATTTTTAAACGCAATGAGCTTATTACGGCCTTGGTACCATCCCGCGTCACAGCAGACGGGAGGTGGCCACGGGAATCTCCACAGACCTCATAAATAAGAATAACTGGTTTCCCATTACATCCCATGAAGGAATCGGGAAGAGCTTCTCACAACCAGTGTGCTGTGCGCTTTCTAGTTTTATACTCACTGATTTGGACCTACAGTTTAACACCGGTTCCGAACGGTATTTTGAGAAGCTTTTTCATGGCGAAATACTAGCGAGTGTCGCCGTCAATATAGGAGGTGACAGCCGTCGAAAGAAATTTCAGGTGGTCAGAGCAGGGATCGAACTCAGGATCTCATGTACATGAGGCGCGCACACTAACCATTGCATCACCGACGGCCACACAGACCTCATAATACACGTCATTAAGGCAGCCAAAACACCCAGGAAGATGATTCCGGAAGACCCAGGAAGATGGTTTAGGAAGATGGTTCCATCTGCGTGTCCTCTGTCGATGACCGCCACAGTGGGGCTCTCCTTCAGTACTTCACTAAACGCCTCTTGACCTCGGTTTCCGGTTACCTTAGGTCGTTTAGACTTTGGTTGAATATCGGGTGAACGCAAACGTTTTCACGACCCCATTCATTTCCCCATCTGCGTTCCATGGGCGGTCAAATTCCTCTCTATTAATTAACGCCTTTTGTTTCAATGTGAGTTCTGCCGGATCGATCTTGCCCAACCTCTCTAGAACTCTGGCGGCTGATGGTCGATCATTTCACTGTTCGCGCGACGTCTTTATTTCATGATTGTAGAGCGGTGCTTCCAGCCCTGTAGTTGTCTCTTCGATTTTATTGTTGTTCGTGTTATTGTCCGTTATAATATCATAGTCGTTATCGTTTGTTACGCTTTCCCACGAGTGTAGGGGCAAGTTCAGCAAGAACTTGGCCGATCGCCTATCACTCACTGAGGCGCCCAGGTGTCAGTGAGGCTCAAAACCAGTCAGATTACACCGACTCCAAACAATCCGCAGGCTAGATATGCGCAACACCACGGATTGGGGAAGTTAGTTTAGAGTAGACCCACTACTGTGAGAAACAACCGCCCCTAACATGGAGAACAGACACCGACCAGATAGCCGCCCACTGCGACCGGGGAACCGTGGATGCATCACTCTTCCGATTTCACTCCTCCTGACAGCATCCTTACGTGAACAGCATCCGGACAGTGAAGTCGTTGTTGCTGGTGACTTCAACGTCCATAATTCTTCCTGGTTAACGCATTCGAACCATGAATGACTTTAGTGAATTAGTGAATTCCGTGTGTTCAAGGGCACAACCAAAATTTACTTAACCTCTTTTTAACTTCCCACCCTGAAAAGTTCGAAGTTAACACGCTTGCACCTCTTGGTAATTCGGATCACTGTATCATTTCAGCGTCCTTTTCGTCTCAAGCTCTTCGTCTCGACGTTGGGCTGAGCTCAACAACTTTTATCAGCATTTAAACTGGAAGCTTTATTTTCTGGGCAATGACATAGATGTTGCTGCTGAAATGATCGAGAAGATAATTTTGATTGGTATGAATTCATTCATCCCGACGAAAATTTTTTCGGTTAAACCATCGGAAAAAAATTGATGTAACCAGACATTGAAGAATGCTGTCAGATCCAAAGAGGACGCGTTCAGAGACTGGCGTTCTAACAAAAACGTTAATACTGAACTGCTACGCAAACAGGCAAGATCCCAGTGTGCCAAAGTAACTTCGACGCGAAAAGTTTCTTCACGAACAGCGTATTCGTGCTAAAGTCCTTTCTTTCCCTAGAGGAAGTAAGAGCTTTTGGTCATTTGCAAGAAGAATAAAGGATAGTTATTCTTCTATCCATACTCTTCTTAAATATGACATAGCATTCACTGAACCGTTTGATAAAGCTGACCTCCTGGCTTAAATGTTTGGAAGGAAATCTTCCTTGCCGGATAGCAATCAACCACTCCCCGTGATCAATTACGTATCTTGTTCCATGCCCAAGATATTTTTTCGAACGCGAGGAGTTAAAAAGGTTATTGCGAATCTTGTAGTAAATAAATCCCCGGGCGCGGGAGGCATGTCTGCACTGGTCTTGAGTAGGTGCTCTTCGACGCTGGCACGTCTACTGCGCAATCTTTTCAACCTTGCATACCTGCGGGAGTCTTCCCGGCCCGTTGGAAGGTTGCTAATGTCCAGCCAATCCCTAAAAAAGGTGATGCAAGTAACCCTGCAAATTACCGCCCAATTGCAATTTGTTCTGCGCTCTCGAAGGATATGGAGAGCATAGTTAACCACCATCTTGTAAAATATCATGACTCCAATGACCTTCTTAATGATCGGCAGTATGGCTTCCGTAGTGTGAGATCTACTGGAGACCTGATGGAATTCCTTTCGGAACAGTGAAGTCGATCCATCCACCGGGTTGGTGAGAGTAAGGTAGTGCCTCTTGATATGTCCAAGGCTTTTGACAGAGTATGGCACGATTCACTCTTGTCAAAGCTCGCTAATTTTAGTGTCGGTGATAACTTCACTCGATTTATATCGAGTTCTCTCAGAGATCGCACTTCATCCAACGAGCATAAATTTAAAGAAAGAATTGCTTTAGTAATACCTGATAGAGGCAATGGATCAAAACAACGAACAAAATACAGTCGAACTTCTCTATAACGTAGTCACTGGGGATCGTCGATTTCTACGATATATAGAAAATTCGTTATAGAGAAACTACTGATTATTTGGTTGTATGTATGTATGTATATGTAAACACTAGCTTTTTATTACATTTAGATGCTATTTCGATACATACAAATTTATATAAACATTGAACTTATTTAATATGAAAGAACGACGTTATTCTCGTTTGCCTTAAAATTTTAAATTTGTCTTCATCGACAAAATCTTCACATCTATTGAGGAAGGAAAAAATTTCATCCGGGACATTATTTCTTGATTCCATAAATGTTCTTATTGTGTTGAAAGATGAGTGTAGTTGAGAAAATGTTGGTAATTTATTTCATTCTTCATCAGCGTCAGAGTCATCATTTTCAGAACCTAAATAAAAAAATATATTAGTTGGTATTCTTTATGATTCTTAAGTGCATATGTTGTACTTACTAATAACCCCATACTGATTTGATAGAATGCTTTGCAGAATATCTTCATCGGAAGGGCACTCCATAGTGAATGTTTCGTTGTCAACATTAACGTAATCTTCGATAGTGACATCCTCAATGTTGTTCTCTTCGATGTACGCGGACCACAAATCTGCCAAAGTAATGTTTTCATCTTCAATATTCACTGATAGTTCAATGCCTGCATCAAATCCAGCTTTTTTAAAGCAGTTTGAAATTGTTTCCTTTTTGACATCTGAGCTCCATGCTTTACTTAAATCTCTGATTCCATCAAGTAAGTTAATTGACATAGGAGTTTCTTTCTCTGAATAGCACAGAACTTTCTTTAGAATTCGCTTTCTATAGTGATGTTTCAGATTCTGTATTATTCCCTGATCCATTGGTTGTAGGGATGATGTCATATTTAATATAAACAATTTTAATATTTGTTAGCTTCGATTGTGCTGATTTTGGATGTGCCGGACAATTGTTAATAAAAAGTAAAATCTTCCTTTTTTGAGTCGCAAATTTTTTGTCCAACTTTAGAAGCCACTTCTCATATAATTCACTAATCATCCAAGATTTTGAGTTATTCTCGTAATCCACTTCTAGATATTGTAATCCTTTAAAACAACGACGATTTTTTGATTTTCCTATGACAAGCAGTCTAAGTTTTTCTGTTCCACTCCAGTTTGAACGTACCATGACAGTTACTCTTTCCTTGCCTTTTTTGCCATCAACACATTTTTCATTTCGAAAGGCTAGTGTTCTGGATGGCAAACATTTAAAAAAATCCTGTTTCATCAGCGTTAAATATGTCATTCTTATCATATTCTTGAATAAGGGAAGGTAAAATATTTTGAATCCAATCATCCCGAGTTTGGATGTCAATCGATCCGCTTTCACCACAAACAATTTTTCCAACAATGTTATGTCTGCGTTTAAATTTATCAAGCCAACCAGCACTAGCAACAAAATCGGAATGTCCCAATGATTCTGCAAACTCCACAGCTTTTTCTCTGATTAACGGTCCTGAAAGTGGAATGTTCTTATGCCTTGCAACGGTGATCCACTTAATCATAGCTTCATTAACATCAGAATACTCACAGGATCTAGCTTTCTTAAATTTCTTAAGTATACCAGAAGAGCTAGATTCTTGCATCTTATCTTTATTCTTCAAAATTGTTGACAAAGTAGTTGGAGAAATTCCAAACTCTTCAGCATTATCCTTCTTTTTTTATTTCCTTGTGATACTGCAGAAATTAGACACTTTTTTTCAAAAGATAGACTTTTGCGATTAGACATCTTAATTTCAAAACAACCTTGCAGCACAAAACTTATTACAAACTAAGATTTTCTTACTCACTTTCGATTGTTTTTTTCCCTTGAAATAGGCACACAAAATGTAACGTATTTTACCGCAATATTTGTGTGTGCATAAATTCATTGGAATTTTGCGACTGATAAAAAAATTCGCTATAGGGAGGTTTATTTGGTACATAAAACGCCAGCTGTATTGTTAAATAAGTTTCGTTACAGAGAAAACTACGTAATAGAGAAATTCGTTATAGAGAGGTAAAAATGTGTGAAAAACATTAGGAAAATGTAGTGTTTTTGAAAAAAAATCGTTATAGAGAGAAATTCGCTATAAAGAAGTGCGTTAAATACAACACAAATGTATGCTAACAATAACAGTCAATAAAATAGTTTATAACACATTTAAATTTCACAGTTTTTCACCAAAACGACATGAAAAATTAGCAAGAACTTACTTAATTCCACCTGGTGTATGCCACTTTTCGTCAAACTTCTCTCTATCACACCGACCGCATCAAGAAGTGTGTGAAAGGAAACGTCAGATGAGCCAAATATTCTCTCTAGTATGAGATTACTCTATGGGTCAGACTGTGAATCCAATCTACTTTTTTACGGATGACAGTAATATCTGTCAGTCTTATTCATTCGACCGTAGGCCAAGTCTTCAAGAGATTGAAGTCAAACGCCGGACGATGAATGAAACACTCGGTCGGGATCTGGTGTCCATTGTTGAATGTGGTCGAATGAATACAGTAGATTTTAATGCGGGTAAGACTCAGTGTTGTTTGCTGTCGCATAAGCGGATTGCTTACCCAAGTGTGTCGTCATTGTCTATGGACAGTTTGGATATTGATGAATCAGACACTCTTGATTTTCTGGGCATGAACATACAATGTGATGTCCGTTGGGTATATGAAGTGTCAAAGATGCATTCAAGTGTCTAGGCTTTTTAAAGCGGTGCAAGAAATACTTCACTCTATCTGATCTTCACAATGTCTACACCACCTACATCAGACCAAAGATGGAATATAACTCCCATATATGGACAGGTGCTCCTAGGACATCTTTGGAGCTTCTCGACCGTGTCCAGAGCAGAGCGACGGTGTTAATAGGGGGCAGTAGGGTATCCAACTCTATTGCCTCCCTTGAGCATCGTCGAAATGTGGGTTGCGTGTCGCTGTTCTATCGATACTTCCACGGTATATGTTCCTCGGACATCCGTCAACTTAGGAAGGGAACTCTCATCCGTTATTTATGTGGAATATACTTCCGGCTGGTGTATTTCCCACCAATTGTGACATACAAAAATTCAAGGCAAATATCAGCAGACACTACTCCCTCTTTCCACCCTCCACTCCATCAATGTTCCATCGCCAACACAATGCACTACATTAATAAGGGACATCCCCTGAGTGTTGGTTTGTTAAAAATAAATAAATAAAAACTTTAATTACTCATCATTGTGTAACCCAAACAAAAAATGGGAATTCTTGTTAAAATGAGATACCTACACTTAATTGAGAATAAAAGCGAAAAGCATCCCTCGATTTTCATGATTTATGTCGCATAAGAATAAATTACGATAACTTGATCGAAAAAATTATGTTTTTTGCCACATTTTGTTGATAAGTCCATAACTATTATTCTGATCAAAAGCCATTTTGAGCAAAAGTTAAAGATAATACAAATCTCAACTTTTTCAAAAAAAAAATCTGGCAAGTTATGATAAATTATGTGGAGAAATGTCTCAAAAAATTTCAAATATTACTTAAATTTTTTTTAAAAAAATACCAGATGTGCGCAACTTGGCAACCCTGGTAAAAGAGAACCAAAAAGTACTAGGAGTTCACTCAAACGCATTTCTCTCTAGCGTCATATCTTGCTTATTTCATACTTTTTGCAGTTTATGTAATTTTACTTCGTTTTTGTTTTACTTCAACATGGTTGGAATTTGTATAGTTATATACAATAACACTATCAAAAAGCTGCTCGTGTAGTGAAATATTCAATGAAGAGAGTAAGAGAGAGAGTAGAGAAGTACTGGGGTTTCACTCGTTTTGTTTGTTGGCATTTGAGTGAAGAGAAATTTTGACTGTCTACTTGTACATCGTTTTTGAAATACCTATCCATAGAAATTAAAATTTCGATCATTTTCGTACTTAGGGGACTTCTTAAACTTATTTCACGTTGGCTTTCCTAAATTTACTTTATATTCGGTTCAAACTACAATATGGAATAAACAGGCTCCACCTAGAAAATTTTAAAGGAATTAACTAGATAAAATAGATAAAGGAATTAACTACATATCGCACATGCCTTGGAAAATTTCTTGTTCAATGGGATATTTTCTAGATGGAGCTGAGTGCAATAATTTCAAAGCTTGATCCCAAACAAACTAAACCTTGCGAGATGTATTTAGAACAGGTGATAGCAGTAGGTGGTGTAGGCAACGTCAACAGGCATTTTGTTTTGTTTAGTGGGCCGATGCTGTACAAGTCAACACAAACGAATACCAACAATAACAGTACACCAAAAAAGCTCATAACCAAAATGGATTTGAATTAGAAAGTGGGGAACACAACGACATGAAAAAAATTAAATTAGTTGTTTAAATAGCACAACCTGGAAAATGATTGTATTTTTGTATTGAAAAAATGTCCCACACTGTTGAATAAACGTCAGTGAATGTTATGAGAAACGTCAATGAAAGTTACAAAACGACAACACAGCACCTAGTGGCAGTACTTGACAACGCCTGTGGGATACCTACTTATTTCCTTTACCCTGCGGCTACACGAGCAAGATATTGCTCAATGAATTTCACACATACTAACTGTCAGAATTACGTTGAATTGGCAGCTGTGACGTAGGCTGTCTACAAGAAATTGTAGCAAATTCATTTCTCTATATGGCGTCGTCACAGAAGCAACAAAAAGTAGCTCCGTCTATGATAATTTTGAAAGAAATTGATCATTTGATAGAAGAAAATGAAAAAGAAGAGAACAAAACACTAATAACTGAAAAAACACAAATAATACCCTCTACTACACAGCGCGGTATTTCAATTATTCATGTATTATCGGTCGCAATACGCTATAAAAATGCGCTACCGCTACCGCTTTTGTTGTGTTTTGACTTTCTCTGCAGCGACCATTGCCAACTAGCTGGTATTCAAAATCCTCTACCAGCTAGCTTTCAATGAGCAAAATGTGAGTGGGTTAGTAAAAAAATGTGAGTGTATTGTGAATTGCTTACAATTTCTTGCTCGTGTAGCCACCGGGTTATCTATGGTTATATCATAGATAAAGGAAATAAATAGATATCGCACAAGCGTTGTCAAGTACTGCCACTAGATGCTGTGTTGTCGTTTTGTAACTCTCATTGACATTTCTCATAACATTCATTAACGTTTATTCAACACTGTGGGATATTTTTTCAATACAAAAATAGTATAATTTTCCAGGTTGTGCTATTCGAAGAACTAATCAAATTTTTTTCATGTCGTTGTATTCCCTACTTTCAAATTGAAATGTATTTTAGGTATGTGCTTTTTTGGTGTACTGTTATTGTTAGTATTCGTTTGTGTTGACTTTTACAGCATCGACCCACCAAACAAAAACAAAATGCCTCTTGATGTTACCTACAACATATACTGCTATCACCTGTTCTAAATACATCTCGCAAGGTATGTTTTGTTTGGGATCAACCGATATAATTATTGCTTTCAGCTCCATCTAGAAAATATCCCATTGATCAAGAAATTTCCCAAGGTGTGTGCGATATCTAGTTATTTCCTTTATCTATGGGTATATGTTAGTCTAGACACAAACCAAGCCAAAAGTTCGAGTGTAAAGGCTCATTAACACTACTGACAGATTGTCAGTATTTGTCTTCAAAATGTGTCAGCACGGGTGTAAATGTCAGAATTTACTGACACAAAATTTTCTGACACGTTCTTGTCAACATTTTTGACAAAATTCTGACGTCGTGTAAACAGTCATCAAAATTGTATGACAGAATTCCGACGACTGTCATTATTTTGACATGTTGTCAAAATATGGCAGTAAATGAACAGAGATAGGAGCCGAGGCCGGTACGCCGCCGCCGCCGATACTTTTTCCAATAAGCACGCCGCCGCCGAATTCAGCCGCCGATAATACCTTACATGCAAATGATTCTCATATAAAAAGAAAAAAAGGTGGTTACGTCCGTTTGCATTTAAGGTGGCAATATTTTTCATACTTATTCATGAAAATTAACCAAGTTTGTGCCAAATTTCACAACTGTTAAATCGGCTCAGCGTTTAATCCGCCGCCGGCGAGGAAGGTTTTTCAAGCGCCGCCGCCGCCGTCAATTTTGCCTCGGCTCCCTACTCTGTAAATGAATCAGCTGATTGGTGTTTTGTTATTTGCCTTTACAAAATCGTTAAGTACTTGCAAAAATGAGTTGGTAAGTATTTTAAGAAAGTTTTTAGAATTAATGATGTATTATAAATGTACAAATTGTATTTTTAGCTTAACAAAAGACGGAGAGCGCTTAACTTTATTTTTTATAAATACAATAACTTGCTATCATGTGTGAATAAAGCAAATGAAAAACAGCTGAGAACAATTGTCAGAATTTGGTCAGTAAACACAAACAGAATATATCAGTAGTGTCAACGGCTTTCAAAATATTCTGATGAAACTTCAAAAAATGCTGTTAGAAAATACTGACAAAATACTGACAAGGTTTTCTGACAAAATATTTCGACATGTGTAAACACTAGTTCAAAATGTTATGTCAGAAAATTTTGACGACTGTCAAAATCTGTCAGTAGTCTAAATGAGCCTTAAGAGTAAGTGTGCTCCAGATGTAATTCCATGCTCAGGGTTGTACTTCATGGATTTACCAGTCTTGTACTTTGGATTTTCTAAATTTACTTTTTATTGGGTTCAAAACTGCCATATGTAATAAAGAAGCGCCACCTAGAAAACTTCCCTTTAAACCAAACCAAAAGTACCCAATATAGTGTACAATAATGGGTTGTAATAAAAATAAATAAATGGTTTCCCATTACATCCCATGAAGGGACTGGGGAGAACTTCTCACAATCACTGAGCTGTGCGCTTTCCAGTTTTCACTTGTAATAAAGTAGTTAAAAAAAGTTGTTTAAAATTTGTTCACTTAGCCCCCATCCCGCAACGTGCGATAAAGAACTTCGTTCCAAAAATAAAATAATAAATCGCCCGTTTTTTTAAATAATTTTTTTTTTTTTTTGAGAAAATTAAAAAAAATTCGATAATTTTTAAAAATTTCAACATCCACATCCTATAACTCGATAACTATGCAAGTTATCGAAAAATTCTAGCTAATTTTTTGAATTTGTTTTGACTTGTTTTATAGAAAGCTTTTGACGATACCATAACGCCATAATTCCGACCATATGCATTTGCCCCGATTTTATTTGATTTTTTTTTTGTTGCGTAAAATAACATGTTCTATTCGACGCAACAATTTTTTTTAAATTTTGAGAGAGTAAGTCGTATAATAGACATACGCATATCTCGATAACTAAGTGAGCTATCTAAAATTCGTATTCATATATTTCGCCCTAGTTTGAGGAATTCATCAAACAAAAGTTATTGACGGTATTTACAATCTGGTCACACTAATGCCCAGTACGGACATACACTACATTTTTTTGCAACTCTGTGTTCTCCTCAAATTTTCTCTGTTTACAAACAATTTTGCCAATAATCTGTGGTATATCTAATTATATATAAAATGATGCGTAATAAACAAAATATGATACAAACAAAAGGTAAAAACTAATAAAAAAAAAAACAATAAGTCCATAATGTATAACGAGTACTTATATTTTAAAGAATCGCCGTCATCAAGGCCAAATGCCAAAGTCACCGTACAATATATACAGCCACAGCGGCATCCAGGCACAGAAAGAAATACATCCACAAATCATAGCATAGTCGAATCCAATCACACTGAAGAGTTGGAAGTGGAAAATGTTGAATATTTGGAAGAACCCACAAACGGTGAGGACTTTATTGAAGATCATTCACTTGCGTTGGTAAAAGAAGAAGAATGTGAGGATATATTCTATCCCAATGCAATACATTGTCTGTTGGATTTGTACAGGGATAAATATGAAAATAATATTCAATATAAAGGGGTTGAAAAGAATATATTCCAGGTGTGGCAGGATATTGCCAAAGAGATGCAGGAAAGCTATTTTGAATTTGAGGCAGAACAAATACGACAACAATACTCATCATTGAGAGAACAATATTTCGATGTGAAGTGCAGCAATGACGTTGAAAATTTTGAATATTTCGAACAACTGCATGAGATTTACAAAGATCCCGTGAGGGAAATTATAGCAAAAGGAGGGCATGTTGGTACAATTGTGTCAGAGGTCACATACAAAGATGCCATTGTGGTTAAAACGAAAGAGTGTGATGGCTCTCAAAACCAGCATAAAGACAATTTTAAAACCGAGGAAATTGTACATAAGGAACACGAATTTATTGATATGGTAGAGAAGGAATTGCAGGCGATAGAAGAAGCTGGGCACTTAGTGGAGCAGAAACATGAATTGGAGGTAAAATCAAACGCCGCCTATATGTGTGAGGTGCAAATCCCTGAGACTCCTAAAACAAATCAAGAGACCATTACAACACAAATTGTAAAAACAGAGCAAAAACATTTGAAAAGAAGTTTGGACGAAGACAGCCGTGAAGAGAATGTAAAACAGAAACCAAAACTAAACGAATATGAATACGAGCCTACAACCAATGATCCTACTCATTGTCCAGAGCCATTAAACACTAATGAGGATTTAAACAACAGACCCTATTCAGAATTTAGTCTATTTCATTATAATGAACAACAGGAAAGAAGACATCGTGAACAGATGCAATTGTTACAACAGCAGAAGCAACAACAACGCGATCAATTAGATCTACTAGAGAAAAGTTTTAAACTTCATGAAAAATCATTAGAGCAACAGAGACTGTTGTTACAGGAACTAATAAAACGTTTTCCACCAGCTTGATCACTGTGATTTATTACATCTCATTATAATCTTTATCTTCCATAAGGTAAATCTTCAAACTCCAATTCTTGTGATTCAAATATATTTTGCATCTCCTGCTGCAATAATTCGTGCAACGACTGGCCATTATGTCGATACACCCATTTTCCTGATGTACCCGCAGCTTCGCCCACAAAGTCGTAGCGTTTGGGTCCACTGGTAGGAGAACTTAACCAAATCTGTCGATTGGGAGTTTGGCGATTGATGACATAGGTCCCATTTTTGCTACCCAAATTAATGGTTAAGACACCGTCCTATTTTTTCGAAAATCGAAACATTTTAAAAAGATCTTCTTGAACTTTGATATTACTAAGTAGCTTACACTATATGCTAAATCACTGCCGGGTATGTTTTCTACACTTTCCAGCAACTGCTCGAAATAATCGCTTAATCCATCCAATGTTTCCGTGCAAACTCTTTCGTATGTTGCATGATCCAGTATTGAATCGACTACATGTTCTGTGGGCTTTGAAGGGGAACACAGGCGTTTTTGGTTGAAATTCGGGTTGGCATATAAAGCTGTACTGTGTTTAGGAAATTTGTAGCAGGTTAAAGTTGATAAATATTTTAAATTTCTGTGAATTTTTGTTAAATTCCTAATAGCAAATATTGCTGTGCGGACCAACATTTTGCTCGGATGATGGGAAACAGCTGTTTATTGTTATTATGGTCGTTATGACAGTTGTCTTCTGAGAATAGTATTGCCAGATTGATAAAAAAAAATAAAGACAGGAGCTATTCCGGTATATGATGGAAATCGATCGATTTAAATCGAATACGATTTGACAATAATTTTTTTGGTGTAATAGCCTATTCACACTTACTTACATTTTGAGGGAACGTCTGGAAGATGTTGGAAAAACGAAACAAGCGTCACACTTGCAACATTTTACATCTTCCATCTGTCAGATTCTAATATTCATTTTTTAACATGTCACGTCGCTGACGCGCAATATTTGAGACAAATAAAAAGCGAACTTAAAACCGTTTAAGAAATACAATTATGTAATTGTATTATCTATGAGGATCATACAAATGGAGGAAGTCTGTCTTCGTACATTTACATGTTTGCATTTCATATTTATTACAATTGATTTCTTTGCAACATTTGTTTAGTCAAGATGTATTTGTATCAGATGTTGTTATTGCCTCAACAACACAACTGCAACAGCAATTTTATTTTTGTTTGGTTTCACTTCACTGCCAAATTCATCACAAATGTATACCAACAACACAAATAAAGTACAAAAACGAAATACATATGAATTTAACAGTCAGTTGAGGCACAACGAATTGAAAACATTTATACATCTTTTGTTTTGTTGTTTGAATTTCTGTCAGTTTTTCTAGAAATTCAATTTTTTCTAGTGATGGACTCAAATTTATCGAATAATGTGGAGTGAAACGTAATGAGATAGGAACATTTTTCAAAGATGTTGAGCTCACATAGAGTCAAATTTGTATGGAGAAATGTTAACCTCTTTGGCAAATTGATTGAAGATGTAAGATGTGACCTAGTGCGTAAAGGCTATAGATAATGGATATCAATTAATTTATTTATATTTTTCTGACACCAAATAATGTATATCTAAAATATTTGTTCCCCAATATTAGCAGTTATGCCAACAAAATTCGTCAAATCGTAATCGATTTTCATCACATGCCGGATTATATTGGTTTCACTGGTGTAAAATAATTGCACTGTTTAATAAAATCCAATCCTAACAAAGACAATCCAAAACATACAGCAAAAGTGGTTAAGTTAAGTGGTTCCAGAACAATGGGATAGAAGTTATTCGTTGGCCTGCCCAATCGCCCGATCTTAACCCAATTAAGAACTTATGGGAGATCGTTAACACGAAAATAAAACGAGAAAATTTTCAATTTTTGAGTTTGGGAAAAGTTTTGCTTGTTGATTTTTTCAATCTTTTTAATCTTTTGTAATTTTTCCAAGAATGCAGTGGAGTCGGAGTCTGGGATATGTACTTATGTACATGTATGTATATGTACTCCAACTCCAAGTTTAGCATTTCCTCCCATAAGAATTTGTTCGCGCAAAAACTATTTATTTTATTTACATTGGTTTTCAAAAAAATAATAAACACAAAATAAATAAAATTTTTTTTTAAATAAAATAATTTTTTTTTAAATAAATAAAAAAATTATAAAAAAAAATAAACAAAATAAGAAAAAAATTTAAACTAAAAAAATGTTGGGGGAATGCATGGAAGATGTTGAAAAAATTAAACATGCGTTCACACATGCAACATCTTCCATCTGTCATTTTCTAATATTCATTTATTAATGAATTTATTCGTAACGTATACACGTTAAGTCATACAAAATGACAACCTGCACGTTAACATGTATAATTTTAGAGTTGAGAATAACCCCGATAAAAGTGTTACCAAGTTCGAGTGTGTTGTATGGAAAATACAAAATTTTTGTCATTCCAATTCTGATATTTCCACGACGTTTCGAAAATTATGATGTAAATATTAGGGGTAGTTAATTTTTTAATCAAAATTTGTAAAAAGTGGAATAAAATATTATTGCTTTTTTTTTCTTCAAGAAGAATAATTCCAAGACAGTACTGGAGACAAACAACTACTAAAGCAAAACCACATGGAAGCGAAGTGTACAAAGAAAGCCGAGGAATACTTCTATTCTCAAAATATATCTACTTTAACCGATATCTTCCCATGACTCGCAAGAACGCCTTCGGTTCTCTCTGCTTACTGCACCTTATGCAATTTTATGATACATTTTATGCACTTTTTGGTACACATTTTGGTACCAGTGTGTCTTTTGATACGCATTTTAGTACTTTTACTACACTTTAAGTACTTTTGTTGAAATTTTAGTTCAATTGACTTTTTTGTATTTGTGGTACAGTTTGTGGTAAATTTTCATATGTATTTTATGCTACAATTCATGCACTTTAGAGGAACATACTACGTTAAATAAATATTGTTTAAGTAGTTTCAGGTACATTTCATGTACTTTGTGGAAAATTGTATGTGCTTTTCGAACAAATTATGGTCAATAATCCACATTCATTGCCTGGAGCCAGTTTCTCATACTACTACACAATAGCTTTATATCTCGCTTGCGATACGAGATCTGTTCCCGAGCTCCTTGTTTTACTCATTTAAAACCTAAAAGAGCGCGAAGAAGCCTATATAAAGAAGAGAACGCGGCTAGATCGGGAACGCTTGCGTTTTTTGTTTTATTTGTTCACGTGCTCTCGAGTCGTATAGTTTGGGCTGTAAGCGTTCGTTTACGATGCCTAATTTATTATTGAATAGAGCGATACCCCAATATGGCAATCGTAACCTCATGTTTGGAGATTTCGTTTAACCAAACATCTATTTTTCAATACAATAATTCACTGCTATATCAAATCAGAAAAAGTCTATTGTAGTGTCGATGCAGTATAACCACCTCATATATTACACTGTATTCTTCAGAATATTATTTTCTCTTTGACTTTTAAATAAACAAATTGACAAATAAAAATAAATAATTATTTGATGAAGCCAAGTTGATTATACTCAACGTGTATGCGTTTTTTTTCTTATGTCATTTTTTCTAGAATTCAATTTTGTTCTAGTGATGGACTTAAAATTATCGAATCATGAGGGGTGAAACGTAATGAGATATGAACATTTTGCAAAGTTTTTGAAAGATGTTGATGTACAAAAATTTGTATGGGGAAATGTTAACATCTTTGGCAAATTGATTGAAGATGTAAGATATTGAATTTTAACTTTGAGAGATTGTCGTTACCGAAAGGTTTGAAAGAATTTAACAATGTATTCAACCTACAATTGGTTGAAGTTTAGTCAATGTAGCATTTTAACTAACAATGGCCATGCTATTACCCAAAAAACTAAACAAAGTCAGTGCAAAAATTTACATGTTAAACTTTTGATTCCAACTATCTTTGTAACGGTCAGACTCCGCGTGTTTTTTGTTTGTGCTGCTTAGTAGAATCTCAAAAACCAAAAATCTGGTTACAAGATTCGGAGTTACTTATCGTGAGCGTTTGAACATCACCAACACCCTCACACCCTGTAGCAAAATTTGTTTTGAAACAGGGTGCATTTAGATACAATATTCTAAGAGCTTGTCTCCTCTCCTATAAATACCTGGTACATTCTAAAATAATCTGACGAATAATTTAAAATTTCTGATATTATTGCCACTTTTTTGCAATTGGTCCAATTCTCCGTCTGGAAAATACTAATGGAACTAAGGGGCAAACTTATTTGAGATAAAGGTGATAAAGTGTTGTTCATGAAAAAAGGGCTTAGTGTATTTGCTAAATTTATTAAAAACGACACTCAAGTTAACTTATAGATTTGAATGTAAGCGTAGTACTCTCTAATTCCTGAATATGGTAATAATTAACGTATTTAACAGCTTACTTTTTACGAACATTGTGTTGGATATATTTTTTAATATTGGTTTATAAAGCAATTGGTTCATGTAAAAACCCTGTTTTATTTTTGAGTATCAAACAAATCTTCGTTCGTGATCGTGCGTGAGTGACTGCCATTCTTTCGTGAGAGCGCGTGCTCATCTCTAGGTCACACACAACGTGACTTTATTTGAAGTAACATTTATTTTACATTAGACGAAGGGAAGACATCTTTTTTCACAATAAAATTCAATGTAATTTTTAATTATTCGCTTTTTCTCTCCGTTTGTTGTCCTTTGGCGATTTGTATTTATCGATAACAGCAAAACAATCAAATTGGTGTTCACACTCTCCTACAGCATTCGTGTTATAATTAACCTAATTACCGCTTTTGGCGGTATTGTTCCGCATTTTGGTGTCTCATCCCGAATTGAATTTTAAATAACAAACAAAATAAAACGTTTTGTTTTACATATATATTTAGTCTTATTTTAACAAAATACATGTATTTTATTTTATATCTGTATATTTTATTTTATATTTATATAAATACATGATTTTTATTTTAGTACCCATTGTTCCACTACCAGTTGATCTGGAGTTATAAGGCATCTCAACCGGATGATTACGAGCAATGTTTGTATTTCCGCCGAAATTAGATAACATTGCCACACAATATTAGCTCATTCCCTGAATTTTCTTTAAAATGAACATGAGAAATAAATTACTACACACTCAGTGCATCATTTCCATTGTTTAAGCCCAGTACATAAATAAATCTGTACCCATGTTTCCATATGAAGTATATTTAGTATTCTAAAAGCCACGAAAGTGAACGTAAACCCAAAATCCAACACGAACGCCAAAGACAAAAAATGGTAGTTTATACATCACTTCGCGCTTGCGTTCGCTTACGAAAGCTGTCACTGACGTTTGTGGTTTACTGAGTTGCCCATCTAAAATAAGCAATTATAGATTAGAAAAAGTTATCTTAAGTGAAATGCGCAGCATAAAAAGAATTAAACAATTTAGCTCTATTTCAATAGATCAACAGATTTTAAGATTCTGTTCACGCTGCCACGAAATTTACAATTTCGAATTCAAATTGTGGAACGAAATTGAAATAGTTCATACTGACTTTTCTGCAATTTCGTTGCAAAATGACAAGTGGTTGTTACAAATATTACCATGAGTGAAATTTTCGTGGCTGGAAAAAATAACCAACATTTTGTTAGGAAATTAGAGCACAATAAAACAAATGAATGGTGCATGAATTTAACACCGTTTTTATTTTATTCTCACTAATCCATGTCGATGAAAACTTAAATTCTCATTCTGATGAATGAGGCCGCACACAATTGTTTTGTTATTTTGGTAGCCACTTTAATATTTTAAGCTGATGCGAGCCCTAAATGATGGTCGAGTGACCGGGAATTTTCTGTCGGCTTCGTTCTCGTGCATATATGCAAAAACAAGTACTAAGTTCATTTTTTGAAGCAAAAACAGCGTTGTATACGACAATTTCGTCTCAATTTCGCAGGCTTTAATTCCGGTTTTTAACAATTGGCCATCGGTAGTGCAATGGTAGTGTGTGCGGCTATTGTGCATGAGAACGAGGGTTCGATCCCTGCTCTGATCATCATAAATTTCTTTCGACGGTAGTCACCTCGCTTAGTGACGGCGACACTATCGAGTATTTAGCCATGAAAATGCTTCTCAATATACCGTTCGGAATCGGTGTAAACCTGTAGGTCCCAATCAGCGAGTGTAAAACTAGAATGCGCACAGCTCACTGGTTGTGAGAAGCTCTCCCTAATCCCTACATGGGATGTAACGGGAAACCATTTATTTATTTATTTTTTTAGGAATTGTTGGGAGTTTTGATACGAAAATATCCTTTGCGAAAGAGTTGCCGGATTTCGCCCAGGTCAGATTTTACAGCAGACAAATCTGATAATTTGAACTTCGCTTTATACGGCATTTACAACCACCCAGATTAATGCATTTCGAACGTTAACTCCGTTAACCCAGAAGTTGACTCATGCAATTTTAATCTTTAATACGCAGAAAAATCTGCCGATGCTTCGCCGCCTCAAAAAACTTTTGAAGCTCAGCCGTCACCGATATAATTGGCCCTTAGTGGTTTCAAATGTGAGCCGATTTTATCGACTGGCCTGATTTTACCGCCTGATCCAATTTTTAATGTTAAGTTATTTGAAAATATCCCAAATTTGTACAAACTTGACAAAACCAATAGCCGCCAATTTAAGTTTTCTGTTGTGCCGCCGTTTTTGATAATTTTAAGGCTCTTTCTTTATTCCATTGAGCTATCGCCACTTAAAACTTTCCAAATAAAACGATCCAAATGTGGCAACATTTGCTGTAATGGGTGACAAAAATGCGATACGGCAACACGTTTGTAGCCAGTGCCAACAAATACATGGTAGCAGCAGATGTTGTTGTAGTTGTAAGCAGCAACAACAGACATTTTATTTTTGTTCATTCGATTCAGTTGTCAAACTCTACACAAATAAAATATATACCAACAACACAAGTATACAAAAAAGTATAAAAACAAAATACATATGATTTTGATAAGTGAAACGAAAAATGACATGGAAAAAATTTCATCATCTGTTGAAACGACTATACCTGATAGATACATCTACCATGATCAATGTGTATAACATTTACCGCGCGCTGTTGTGAACAATTTAGCTCCAATTTTGTTTTCAATCGTAAATAAAAATCTATCCTTCAAATTTAGAGATATAAAAATATACTAGTCTTCCATTAAATAAAATAAATTTAATGAACTTACCATGTGTAAGCCATTTTGCAAATTTCTGCTTTTGTGTCTCGCCTTAATAACATTTCCATTCACAAGAAATGATAACAAAATTTATCTACGATAACATTTTGTTGTCATTTCTTGAAATTGAACATATGGTAACATTGTCATTGATCAAGTCGGAATTTAATGCTGTGTTTGTTGAACCAAATAATTTGGATTGACTGAAATTTTGACATTAGCGTGGTAAGTATTTATTGTAAAAATTTTCACTAGGCCCAGGGCTACACAAAATTTTGATAAGTAGTCTAAATTTTCGGAAAGCTCGGGAGCATGGTACAATATCTACATGGTAAAAGCAGCAGATGTTTGTGTAGTTGTAGGCAGCATCAGGCATTTTATTTTTGTCTCATTCGCTCCAGATGTCTCACTCTATACTCAAATACAAACCAACAGTACAATAATGCAAAAGAGTACAAACACAAAATACATGAGTTTGTCAACAGAAGCGAATAATGGCATGAAAAAAAATTTAAATCAGTTATTCAAACGACTTTACCATGTAATATTATGGTAGAATGTTTAGAATTTTGTACGCGAAATCATAGAATACATAACATAGAAGCTTTTATTCGCTCAATAAATTAAACGTCATAGGAACGATGGAAAGTAAACATTGGATGGTGGAAAATATGTGTTCAATAATACCAGATAGTGGCAATAGTATACAACGATCAACAAAGGAACAACAACCGAATTTCGTATTTTTGTGACAAACTAGTTGTGTTAAATACAATACAAATGTATACCAACGATAAAAGTCAACAAAAAAGTGCAAAATATATTTAAATTTTGCAGTTCTACGCCAAAACGACAGGAAAAAGTTAAGTGAACATATTTTGTAACTCCACCTGATGTAAGGTAATTTTAAATTTAATTGCTCTCATTTCCACACACCTACGATGAAGATTGTGAAATGAAACGTCAGATGAGAGAATAAGTTTATCTATGTATGTATTATTCTATGCGCGAAATAATAAACAATTCCAAATGTCAGGAAATAAAAAGCAAAAGACTACTCAAAAATAAAATAAAAAGAAAAAGACTACTCAAAATTTTGAAAAGTAGTCTAAATTTTGACGTTTGTTTTTTTATGCAGCAATTGCTTGGAAGTTCGCGAAACAGTAAACAGTTTAAAATGTGAGCAAACAAAAAACAAACCTAAACAACGTGCAAGTATAAATACGGTTTCAAGAAATATGTAACTTAACTTAATATGATGTTATTTTAAAACGCAGGGAAATACTTGTGGAAAAACGCACTAAATTATATTAAATATTTGCAGGAAAGATGACAAATAAAATCTGTAAAATCCAATACTTTTTGTCAATATATTCATAGAAATTATAAAACAGTAAGAGCATAACTCACGTCACATACATAACGGGGATAATATTTGTAGTGGATAATGACTTTTTTACCTCCTTTCAATTTCCAAAATTCCCCAACTCCTTTGGTCCAATAAAAGTACTTTCGGATTTGACTCACCAAATTTTATCTGAGAGGTTTTTAAATACAACACATGGCAACATAAATAAGCCAGAGCAGTAGGAATTGCAGGAATTTTGTTTGTATATCAAGGGCCGACCTTGTCAATTCAGAAATTCAGATTTATTTAAATTTTTGATAAAAAGCACTCTTACATCGAAAAAAATACTATTGGAAGATTAAAAAAGTCCCCTCGAAAATTATCAAATATCATCACTGATACATAACCTTCCAGCTGCCAAAATTTTGATTTCCTATTCCACACAGCAAAATCGAAATTGTATCTTCACTGCACAAAAATAAATTCAACACAATTTACCACGACCGAAAAATTTTCGATGAAAACACAACCTAAGTGGAAAATTGAAATGCCACTTAATATCGCTTAGCTGTCCCGTACAAATTAAGCTATAATTAACTTTAGCGGGGTTAAAAAAAACACATATTTGTTTGGGTGCGGAGTTGGTGTAAGCACGGAGTTGTCAACTGAAATGTCAATTTAATCTCAAATGGGGTGATGTAGACGGCAAAGATTATAGAACAAAATTATCGCTACTTGGGCGCATTAAACTGCGGTGTAAATGCGACATACAGAATGTAGATTAAAGAACACGGTTGTGGCTAACCTGGCCACACTACATTATTGTCTAAATGCGACATTACATCAAATTACCTAGCAATCCGGCAGCAATTTCTATGGCCTTATTTTACAACTCTGTAACCGCGGAAATTGTAATAGATTAGCAGCGTCGTCATTTGACAGATAGAACATAAATTTTTCATAGTGGAGGTGAAAAAATAACACATTTGTGAATTTAGAAAACCTAAATAAAACAGACATTTGATTCAGGAAGCCACCAACGCAAGGTCACAGGATGTCTTTACCCAGTAACTACAAACAAATTGCTCCCTCGCAGTCATCAACGCCGGCTGGTGGTTCTGGTAGTGGAAGTGGAAGCGGCGGTGCTGGTGGTGGAAGCGGTAGTGGCCGGTCTCGTTCGTCTGGTGCAGGGGGAGGTGGCGATCGCAACAAAGATAATACACCCATCTTTACACACAGTAACTATAGTAATCCCGCCTTCACACCCCAAAAGACGGGAAAATCCGCCGCGGCCAAAACCCAACCAGAAAGCCGAGGTCCTAAACCGCCGAAACCACCAGAGAAGCCAATTTTGCCATACATGAGATACTCCAAGAAAATATGGGATAGTGTTAAGGCTCTGCATCCCGATTTGAAGCTTTGGGAACTGGGCAAGAAAATAGGGGCAATGTGGAAACAATTGAACGAGGCCGAGAAACAAGAATTCGTAGACGAATATGAGGCTGATAAGATGGAGTATGAGAAGACGTTAAAGGCCTATCACCAATCTCCTGCCTATCAAGCTTTCTTGGCGGCAAAGAGTAAGGCCAAAGCCGACGGTGAGGTTCACGAGACTCCGTCTCGTGGCGGAGGCGGCAAGGGGCAACAGGAGCGACGTATTGATATACAACCAGCCGAGGATGAGGACGACCCGGATGAGGGTTATTCCTTCAAACATGTCGCGTATGCTCGTTATCTGCGCAATCATCGTTTGATCAATGAAATATTCTCGGATGCTGTAGTTCCTGATGTGCGGTCTGTGGTCACTACGCAGCGTATGCAGGTGCTTAAAAGGCAGGTGAGTTCATTGACCATGCACCAAACAAAATTGGAAGCTGAACTGCAGCAAATGGAGGAGAAGTTTGAGGCTAAAAAGCAACGCATGATGGAGTCCAGTTTAGCTTTCCAGGAGGAGCTGAAGAGGCATTGCAAACCTGCCGTGGATGATGATACCTTTCAGAAGATGGTCCAGAAAATGTACGAAGAGATGAAAAAAGAGCGCCAACGTTTGCTGGACGACCCAACAGCTGCTGCAGCAGCTGCTGCAAGCAAGCCTGCTGGAACAGCTGGAGGGCCTGCTCCGCCATCTGCTGGCGGTCCACCAGCTCCAGCTGCCACGGGGGATGTGAAGAAAGAAGTACCACCCACCCCGTTGGCACCCACACTGACTTCCTCTACAGCTACTATCACAGGGGTAGTTACTCTTCCACCACTTAAGCCACCGCATGAGTCGGGAAGCAAAACTGACCCTGAGCCCATGGACATTGAGCCGCCAGCTAAGCCAACAGCTCCAATACCTCCCAAGCCTGAGCCGAAGGCTAATGAAAACCCAGGCAAGCCAAAGGAAACGTCGAAAGAGTCGGGAAAATCTAAAGGCAACAAACATGCAGCACCCATTCCCACGCCGACTGCAGGACCTCCTCCAGGTGAGCATTCCATGCCACTATCGTCCCAACAACCCCCTGGAGCTCCTGCAGGACTTACCGGAGCTCCTATTAATTTGCCCCCACAACCTCTGCAGGCTGCCCAACATGTGCCGGTCACAACTGTAGCTCCAGGCCAACAGCCGCTGCAGCATCCTCCTCCCAGCAATATGCCACCCATGCACCCACATCATGGTCAACCACCACCGCCCCAACAGCATGGAGGTCCAGCTCCACCACCCAATCATTTGCCACCCCACATGCAACCACACCCACAGGCTCCTATGGGCTCAATGCCGCCTCACGCTGCATATGCTCAATACGGACCACCACCAACAGGGCCAACACGTTCTCCCTACTACCAGCCCCAGTATGGAGCCCATCCTCCGCCGCCTCAGCAACCCTATGGCCAATATCCACCTTACCCTCACTATCAACAACCATATGGGCCACCTCCGGGATCACATTACATGAATTCCCGACCACCGCCGCAGCATAATGGAGGTGCTCCGCCGCCAGGTGTTCACTATGGACCAGAACATGGCGGTGGACCACCACAAGCTGGGGGTCCATTGCCACCACCTCCCCATATGCCACCACATGATGTTTACGGGCAACCACCCCCAACGGGAGGCCACAACCCAATGCCGCCACAACAACAACCGGTACCGCCAGCTGGTGGACCTCCACCTTCGCAACCACCACCTACAACCCAACAACCTGGAGTTCCTCCACCCACAACAAGTGATGGTGCACCCAAAACAGAATCGGATGAAAGCAAAGCTGAATAAAAATGGAAACAGGAAAAGCTACTTATATCCTTTTCTCGTAAATCTCTTAATAATTTTAAAAATCTAGTTTAGGCCACTTTTTGTATTACAAAATGTAACAACATTGATGTGCAAACCCCCCCACTACTCTATATATCTCTGTCTCTCTTTCCCCTATACCCTCTTCTCATTGTGTGTTTCTGTAATAAACAATAATCAAAAAACCAATCTACACTATTTTCAATTGGATTTCAGGGGGTGCATTTGAAACGAATGAAATTTAGATTTTGTAGTTGAAGTTAAAAAGTTCATTTGACATTGAGAAATCAACACACATCAAAAAGATTACAGTAGAAAATGGTAGGTGAGGTTTTTTATAATTTGGAATTGAAAATGTTTTTATTGTGACCGGAGATAAGGCAAACCAAGTGTGCCTCCATTTGAATTTGTGTCATTTTCAGCATTCAAGAGGAAGTTTAAATTACCAAAAAATTACATGTGAAGAAAATTTTTAGTTTAAGAGAAACAGCTTTAGTTTATAATTACGAAACATTAAATGTATATGATGGTTTTACACCATTGAGAACGCTTGAAATGGGATTACAATCTTTCATTTGACATTGAGATAACTCGCAAATGAGTTTGAATTTTAGCATTCTAAATTGAGAGTTGTGTTCATAATACCCTACATCTGGTTGTAATGAGTTAGTACTGGTGATTGTAACTTTTTTAACTTTAAGCGAATCCCCGAAATGTTACAGGCAACATGAGCTTAGTCGATATATTTATATCTGACTGTTGAAATCAAAAAATATGAAAATAATTTTTAAGCACGTTAGTGATGCGAACAGCAACAATTTTATTTTTATTTGGTATCAAGATGCCCGGTAAAATGATAATATATGTCGACGATAACCGTTGCTCATGCTCTGATTCTTAAACAGTTTGTTTAATTACACTAGTTTAAACTCGGTGCCACTATAATTTTCTTATGTAATACAGCCCTCTAAGCTCGAGTAAAAACTATAAAACAAATTGTGAATAAATGGGTTTTTAGAGATATACGGCTTTCAATTTTTTGTAGGTTTTTTTTCGAAAACACCTTCACATATTATACCATGGTAAATTAATAGAGGTAGAACAGATGATTTTATTTGCGTTAGTCGACTCTTTCTGTAAAATTAAAATATAAAATGCATTTTTTTAAAGACATTATTATTGGTTTCATTCTTTATTATACTTGGTAATGAATTGAAAAGTTTGAGGCACTTGTAGAAAAGAGTCCTCTGCATTGAGGATGTTGTAACCCGTTGTAGTCTGAAGTTATCAGTATTCCATAGTGAATATGATTGGTTGTGCCTCGCCAACATATCTCGTTTGTTCACTTAAGTAATCCGGTGCAGTCCCCTGTCGTATTTTTTGTATCAGTTTCATAGAATTTAGTGCAAGCCGTTGTTTTACATTCAGCCATTTTAGAGCACTTAGCATGGTGTTTAATGGTGTGAATCTGTTGCATTTCAAAATCGATCGCATAACTTTATTCTGAAGTTTTTGTAATTTTTCCATGTGCGTATCAGTGCAGCATGTATTTAATATTGTGGAACCAAATTCAAAATGTGGTTTAATTATTGTATTGTAGACATTTATTGCCGTTAAGACGTTTACCTTACTCCTTATTCTTTTTTGTTCATTGAATTTTATATTTTTAAACAATTATGACACCAAAGTATTTGATGTGATCAACTTTCTCTATCGTTTCTCCATTAAGTTCAATATTTATTTCACTTACCATATTTATTTCCAAATTTTTGTCTTTTTTATTAAATAAAAGCTAATTGAATCTCTAAATAGTTTATAATTCGATTCTTTAGTAAAAATGCTATAGGCAAAAATATATTTTAAAAAATTCCCTCTATCGCCATGTAAACATAGAACACCAAGAAAATAAGGTATTGATGAAGAAATCTATGGATAAATATTGGAGTTAAAAAAATAAATGGTTTCCCATTACATCCCATGAAGGGACTGGGGAGAACTTCTCACAATCACTGAGCTGTGCGCTTTCCAGTTTTCACTCACTGATTGGGACCTACAGTTTTACACCGATTCCGAACGGTAATTTGAGAAGCTTTTTCATGGCTAGATACTCGATAGTGTCGCCGTCACTATGCGAGGTGACCGCCGCCGAAAGAAAATTTGAAGGTGGTCAGTGCCGGGTTCGAACCCAGGATCTCATGTACAAGAGCCGCGCACACTAAACATTGCACCACCGACGGCCACCACCGATTGGAGTTATTCGCCCTTATTCCCGTTGTCGTCGTCGACGTCAATACAATATCGAAACCATGTTTACTTACTGGCGACTTGAAGGCATTTGGACAAAAAAAAATTTGCGTGATGTTTTAAGAGGGTTGTTTTTGGATCATATACATCAAAAACTTTATTGTTGTCGATGTGACAATACATTTATAACGTACTCAAGTTGACAAAAATCTGGTGTCGACGACGACAACGGGAATAAGACCGATTGTCAAAAGAGTGAGGGTACCATAATTTATAAATTTACTTAGTTTTAACCCAGCTAGCACTAAATGATTGGGCGAGAGACTTAGAGCTCTCAAACTAGAAGGACGAAGCTGAATTGCATGCATCTGAAACATGTTACCATACCATATACATTTTTAAAAAACCTGTCTATTTGTTTGCAATTGCAAACCTTGAACACATTTTTATAAACCACGACTTCCATTTATCTAACAATTTAAGGTAATTTCCTACTACAACATTACTTTATTACATTTCAATTTTTTTATTTTATTTATAAGGGAGGAAAGATGCGAATAATAATTTGTTTGTTCTGCTGAGATAATGTGACTTAATTTTGTATCTAAGCACAGTTAAAATTACTTTCCTTTTCCGTCAAATAATCGAATATTTAAGGCCGGTTGTTTCCTAAAAACGAATGAACGAATCGGTCAAAATTAAAACGCAAATAATATGAATACTATAGGTCGGATGAGTTATTTATTTAGGATATTCATTATTCACACGTTCCTGTTTTCTTATTTTATTTCTTACTAGCAAACCCGGCAGACTGCGTCCTGAATTTTAGTAAGGATGCCTATTGTTTTTTGAAATAAAATACAACCTATATCACTCAGTCATAACTTAGTATTCTACTGCTGAAAGAATTTTTAAAATCGGATGAGTAGTTTAGAAGATTACCCCCTACATAAAAACTAACAAACTCACAAACATTTTAGTATAGACTAGTATAGATCAGTTTCAATAACCAAACATTTTCACGGTACGATTACACGAGCTGTGAAAGCCACATATTTCCAGCTGTGGCAATATGTGGAAAATTTACCACCTCACATATGATCATATTACACGGGCTGTGATTTTTGTCACAGATCACATATGTGCACATATGAATCTAGCTGTGTCTTTTGTCACAGCTGATATGTGAAAGAAAATGGAACAGCCAGCTCATACTTTTGTTCAGAATTCAGTCGGTTCAGATTCATTGCTTGTCATTTGCGAGTTCGATTGAAAATGTCTCGTGTTTTGGAACGAAAAATGCATTTGCTGCGGAATTACGCGAAAGTAATAACGTGTGCGGCTGAGATTATTTTGGATGACGACGACGAAAATCATCGGAGAAAAAGACATCGCTCGAGCTGGGTGTCTGGTTGGCTGCAAAAGCGAAATATTTATGGCGTACGAGATAAACTTTTACCAGAGTTGCGTGTCGGTGGAAAGATTGAACGCCAATTGTACACCGAATTCCATCGTTTAAATGAAGATGATTTCAATTATTTACACGAATTAGTCGCACCCATCATTCGAAAACAAGATACCAATATGCGTGAGGCAATTTCAACGAAAATTCACCTCGAATTGACTTTGCATTTTTTAGCAACCGGCAACAGTTATAGATCACTCCGATACTACTTTCGATTACCGCAGTGTACTATTTCGAAAATTATACCAGAGACGTTGGATGCCATATACGAAGTGTTGGCACCTACATATCTGAAGGCAAACCAAAATTTGTCCAACATGAAATCTAATCCAACTTATTTGTATATCGTAATTTATTTAAAGGTACCATGTACGGCAGAAGAATGGGAAAATGTTGCGCATTCATTCTACGAGCAATGGAATTTTCCAAATTGCTTGGGCGCAGTTGATGGCAAACACGTTGTAATGATTGCTCCACCGAATTCCGGCAGCGCCAGCGCCATCGAATGGGTGGCTGTGTCGCCTGACCAGATATTTTTGTTTTAGACTGCTTTTGTTTTTCACGATAAGAGCATGCCAAAGCCTGCCATTTCACTTTCAGCTGATCGGAAGAAATCGCTCCGTTGAAAGATTTTTCCGAAATCGTGCGCCATGCTGCATTCCGTTTCACTAAATCGTGGTTTTCTTTTAGTCGGTCGTCCCACAAACATCCATTTACTTCCACTTCTGAGATCAATTGTTCGGTGTCTTTGCCAGTCCAATTAAAAGAAATTTTTGTCGGCGCTTTTCGGTTTCTCTTCTTCGAATTTTCACCAACACCTTCGTTGTTATTAAAAATATCTTCTGAATCGGACATCCCGAACAAATCAGAAAAACAACTTCTTTTAAAGTTTTTTACGTTTCACAAATTGAAATTAGAATGATTTTTATTTTAACAAATTGTCAATAGGTGTGTTCGAGAACATGATAATAAGTCTGTTCGCGTACTGGATAATTTGTACAAATTATTACTATTTCTTACTTGATAGTGTTCGTTTACACCAAAAAGCCAGTAACGAGAGAACAAGAGAGAGATTATTTTGACAGTTCGATGATAGAGAACTTGCAAGTTTTTACTGGAGAAATTTTTGCCAGTAAGAATTTGTTGTTATTAAAAATATCTTCTGAATCGGACATCCCGAACAAATCAGAAAAAAAACTTCTTTTAAAGTTTTTTACGTTTCACAAATTGAAATTAGAATGATTTTTATTTTAACAAATTGTCAATAGGTGTGTTCGAGAACATGATAATAAGTCTGTTCGCGTACTGGATAATTTGTACAAATTATTTCTATTTCTTACTTGATAGTGTTCGTTTACACCAAAAAGCCAGTAACGAGAGAGCAAGAGAGAGATTATTTTGACAGTTCGAAGGTTTTACTGGAGAAATTTTTGCCAGTAAGAATTTGCAAGTAATAACATATGTTTTAAAGCATATGTTTTATGTAAACAAACAAAATTAGGACGTAGAAAGAATATAAAATAATAAATTTCATTCAAATGGCTGCCTCGGCTGACCATGCAGTAGCCTACACGATCGGTCCAATTTTTAAGCACATTATCGATTGTGTGCAACTGTATTTCACCAATGGCTTCACGCATATTGTCCTTTAAAGCGTCAATTGTCTCTGGCTTGTCGGCGTAACACTTATCTTTGAGGGCACCCCACAGATAATAGTCCAACGGTGTCAAATCGCAGTTCCGAGGTGGCCAAACGACATCAGATCTGCGGCTGATAATGCGATCTTCAAAAACAGGGCGCAAAACATCGAGAGTAGCTTCGGCTGTGTGGCCTGTTGAAAAAAAAATTTTGCCAATCTTCAAATTTTTGTGAACAAAAATTCGTTCAACATGGCCCGGTAACGATCGCCATTGACTGTAACGGCCACTCCTTGCTCATTTTCGAAGAAAAATGGCCCAATTATGCCTCTGGACCAGAATCCGCACCAAAGAATGACCCGTTTTGGGTGCATCGGCTTTTCAATGTATGCGTGCGGGTTTTCTGTGCCCCAAATGCGACAATTTTGCTTGTTTACATACCCGCCAAGATCAAAATGAGCTTCATCTGAAAATATGATTTTTTTTGGCAAAATTGGCATCTTCTGTAAGTCGATCGCAGGCCCACTTAGCGAAGTGAAAACGCATAAGTATTTCCCAGCGTTGTTCAAGCGTATACACAACCATATTCGTTCAGCGGAACGATAAAACTAATTATCTGTCAAATCAGACATGAGCTAAGTGTTACCATTCGCGAAATAAGCACTAGTTGAAAAAAAAAAACGTTGGATGGCGGACCCTTTACTAAAAATGAATCAACCACTTTTAATAGTCGTAAAGGCTTTAAATTTTGCGAAATATGTCGCAATCAAAAAATTTGACGATTTGCGAGGATTTAACTGCTAATGATATTTTGCAGTCGAGTAAGTACAGCTCGCTCGAAATATTATTTGTGCAGTTGTTTTAATTACAATATGTATCTTTTGTTGGTGTTTGTGTTTTTTTTTGATAGATAGATCAGTCGTACGCAATAAGTTCAGTGGAATTATATTTTGACGAGGAAGACAAAGTGCAAAACGTGGCATCTATTAGAAGACTCTTAAGAGACAACTCTAATCGTTTAGAATTGAAGTCTACACTGAGTGACTGTTATTGTTAATAAACAATTCCATATTAGGTTCAAGACATATTTTCGCCTTCCAAAAGAAGGAATAGTTTATTTAGTGGATATTTTGGAGAATGACTTCAAACGAAGTCATCGGGCGACAGCAATACCTCCGCTCTTAGAAGTTTGTGTACCTTTCATGTCTTTTGCGGAGGAAAGTTTTCAAAAGTCCTATGGCAACGACTTTAAACTAGGCATGGTGCATCTTGGGCATTTAATTGAAAAATTATTTGTAAGATGTGGATTATTTCAAAAATGACGGAGAAAGAAAAGACCCAAAATAAAATCCTGCTTTACTAGAAAACGAAATTGTCGGATGTATAGATGGGATACACCATTTATAAATATATAGGAAAGGCTCGTCAAGTTTGGATGTTTTGCTGGTAAGTTATAATAATATAATAATTATTTTCATAACAATGATCTAATTGTAGATGTGCGACTACGAAATGCGAATAGGGTATGTTGACGCCAGACATTCTGGTTCCACTCACGATGCCTTCGTTTAGAACAAAAGTCCACTGAAGCAACATGTTGCTGATTTGAGGCAAACACATGGCTACTAGGGCTAAATTGCCGGAGTTCGGTCGCAGCTCAAAACTTGATAAATAAAGGCCAAAATTAGAGAAAAATATAGAAAACGGAAAATATGTTATTTTTTGGCGGACGGACTATGTTCCAGACCTTTTATTTAAAGCCTGGAAAATTGTTTTGAATGTTTTTAAAATGACTAGCAATGAATCAGATTCATCATTCCCTTCAATTTGAACACCCACAATAAATGTCAAGACATACTATAATATGGTAAATTGGGGTTATAAGGGTGCGCAGATGACGTTCCATAAAAATAAAGACACCATTAAATTTGGGATAAACAACAAAAAATATATATTTTTTTGTTATCTTGCATTTTTCTTTAATTTGTTTTTTTTTCATAAGTTTTGAGCTGCCCGAGCTCCGACAATTTTGCCGCTACTAGGTTCTATTTTATATAAATAATATTGTATTTATTGTGCACAAATTTTTAGAAACATTACAATTTAACAACAGAAAATTAAGATTTTCTTTAGAACCACAGCTTTTGACTCCTTATCGTTCACCTGAACGTTTTATTTTGTTTTAAAAACTATACAGTAACCAAAAAATAGTGGTTGCCAATATAACCTCTATCAAGTAACTGAAGTTGCTGGCTGTCAGTTGCCATGTGTAATAACTTTTCGGCAACTGGCAACGCAACTGAACTTCGGTTTCTATCGATAATCGACCAAAAACCAGCTGTTCTTATAACTCAACCTCATATTTCAAAATGGGTCCACGGACGTCCAAGTATAGGGATAAGCATACAGTGAGCTACTAGTTCTTCTTGTTACATGTCCTGCAACTAACTTTGCTTGCAAAGTAATGGACAGTGGCCGGCTGCGAAATAAATGAAAGTTGGTCTCTAGGAGAGGGGGATTGAGTCCACGATTGAACCGTTGTAATGCGGCGGCTATTATTTACGCTATTGATGATCATATACATACATATATTGATCGCTATATAAACTTACCATTATCTACGGTTTTAAGAAACCCAGTCAACTTCAGTATTTTTACATTACACTTCAACGTGAATACCTGAGAATAAATATCTATTCATTTAAATACAAAATTGCACTTTAAACAGTAATTTTCACTTAAATGTTCACTTTTATTACAATATGGCATTTATTTTAATCAGTTATTTAGGAGAAAATAAAGAGTTAAGATTTTTGTATTTACTTATCACGTTACATTCGTTTGAATGGTTTTTAATGTTGCCACACTGTAGAATACCCTCCCTGAAC
This sequence comes from Phaonia tiefii, assembly GCA_963931995.1. NCBI lineage: Eukaryota > Metazoa > Arthropoda > Insecta > Diptera > Muscidae > Phaonia > Phaonia tiefii. The sequence goes on from OZ008370.1 coordinate 137,359,354, forward strand.
TGAAAGATCAGAGTTGTCTTGTAATGGAGGGAAAATAATGCTTCATTTTAGTTTTTTGTTAAGAAACTATGTGAAAATTACCAGTAGTTTAATAAGAAAAATAGATTTTATTTGCATTCATATATTTTTATTTCACCTCTTTCTATTTCATAATTATGAATTATGTAGCCTCTATTTTTCCAACTTTGCAAATACTACTTTTCTATTCCCTTTTACCCACTACCCAATTAAGCAACTTGGTTCCAAAAATTTTCCATACGCCGCTCTCACAATAGCCATTGTCGTGTCATTTTCCATTGTGGAGTTGATTTGTTGTTTTCTTTTTTGATTTCATTTAAGTTAATTTCGACTTGATTTCTTTCATTTCGTTAATTTTGTTGTTCATCTATAATAAAACAAAATTGATAAAGTGTTAATGAAAAGAAATTAACCAAAATACAAAGTGAATTATCAAAATTAAAACGCACATCACAGCAAAAAAAAAAACTTCATGGAACACTAGAAGAAGCATTCTAAAACAAGTTGTTGTTTGTGTGTGTGTGTAAAAGGGGGAAAAAAAGTGCGAAGAAAAAGCGCAACAGCCACAGAACAGAAAATCAAACGAACGAGACACAAAGAAGAAGTTCCAGCACAAAGCAGAAGTTGTAAAGAAACGCGCCTTTAACTTTCGACTCAACGGTTCGTCGTCATTCAAAGTTTTCCGTGCTCCTTTCTATACGCAAAGAAATGAAAAAAATATAAAACATTTTAACGCTTCCATTTTATGCAGTTGCATTGAAATTAATGTTTCGAACAAGAACATTATTGGAGTTAAATAAAAAACGTTAAAACGGGGTCTGAAATTGAAGAACGTGCAAAGTGAACAAAAGAACCAACAATACAACAAAATTTTCCAAAAGTCCAAGGATTCCTGTTAAATTTCCAAAAAGGTAAGTTTTTCGTGTGATCATGAGATGACACGAGAGAAATAAAACAAATGCTAAAAAGAATATTAACTCGGTATTACTTTATTCGTTCTTGAATTTGCTTTTGTAAAGCTTTTTTTTTTGCTTGCATTTTGTCGTATTTTTCTTTCATTTTGTGTGGTGTGAGTCATGTTGGCAATCAGTGCCGGTTTTTGTGTTTTTTTCCTTTTTATATTCTTCGTATTAAGTTTCAGTTTTCTCTTTGCCGGTATCCCGGTTTCGCTTTTTCAGTTTTGTTTTATATTTTTGTATGTGTCGTGTGTGTGCGTGGAAATTTGACAATTTTGACATTATTTACTACTCTTCACACAACACGGGCGATTGCATACAATTGAAATGGTGTGAGGGATGCCAGATTATTGCTTTTGTAAAATACCCTTTTTTAACCCTTTCGTTTAGCAGTCGATGACATTTTTAAAGTACTTTAAATTTGTGACATGCAACAAATATTCCATTAAGGGTTATGTGTGAACCAAATTAAATTTTTGAAATAATATTACGAAAAAATTTTGTGAACATGATAGACTTCGATTACATTCTTATTTGGTATAAAGAGTGGCTGTAAACCGACAATAAACATCAACTATAGCTGATGTGCATGCTCATGAATGACAAGTCTGTGGTTCGCTTAAAGCAAATATTAAATATACAATGTGTATATCTTTATAAATATATTAACCCTTAAAGGACCACAATTATGTAATATTTTGTTAACACAAAAGAGCAATATCAACCACCGTCATCATCATTATCATCATAAGATAAAATCGTCTCAAATCAGAACGTGACTATTTCATTAGATTCCATCCACCTTTTGTTGTTACAGTTTTCTCTCTTTTAGGTTTTTTTTGTCTTGTGTTTACTGTTTCCACACTACTAAGCTGACTTTGCATTTTGTTTTGTTTCTGCCACCACGGAGTTTTTTTTTTTTATTTCACCAGTCTCGATTATTTGTACTTCGTGACGGTTTGTTTAAGAAGGTATTATCGATATATAAGCTTTATAATCTATTTAAATCTCTACAGGGTAATTTGTAGTTTAAAATAATGGCGGAATAGAGTAATGGTAAAAACAGTTCGAGGTAATGATAAAACAGCTGTTTTTAAACAGAAAACATTTGGATTTGACTGGTGTCAGCTGTCGAATACTATGTACATATTTGCCTTAAAAATTAGGGGAAAGATCTTGCAAATAGTAGGTCTGTGTCTTTACGTTCCCAAAATTACCCAAACACGTTCTTTAATTCAAAAATTGGGTAAATGAGAGAGATTTTTTGTTTCTCTTAACGAGAGATGCTTAAAAACTTGTATCTGAAGGATAAATGATGCTGCCTGGTACCAAAATCTTCTTCCCGACAAGCGGCTGTCAGCAACAACATATTTGGGCGTTTTTATGGGTTTCTCGGCACTAGGCTTGAAGTATGTATACCAACAACACAAGAATACAATACCTTACAAAAACAAAATACGTATGAGTTTGACAACTGAGCGAATAATGCCATCAAGAAATGAAGTCAGCTGTTCAAACGACTTTATCATGTAATATTGTACCCTGGTATGCAAGATATGTTGTCAAACATGTTTTGTGTTATGATGTTATGACATTTTTTTTCGGGTCAAGAGCAACTTAGAAATACGGACAAGTTGGACGACTATTAGTCAGGCCGACTTTTGTGTCGGCCATTGTTTCGCCTTACACTAACCGACTATACGGCCGACTTTCTGAAAATCAAACTAGTTTTGATTTTTGCCCGACTAGTTGGCCGTCTGCCCGACCTCACCGTAGACGGGGGGATGAGTCGGCCATACTCGAAAGTCGGCACACGGCTAAGGTTTAAGGTGCCCTTAAGAAAAGTGTTTTTTGCGTTTCTTTACGTTTGGATAATTTTAAGTATGTTTTTGCGACAGAATTTTGCTTTTACTCTTATTTACCCAAACTTTACCCAAAAAGTAAAGAAACAGACCTAGTAAAATTGATTATTTTTAGGGAGCTACCTGGGTTCATTGTTGAGCGCTGGAGGCGATTGTTGATATTTATTTATCATTTAAAACCCTCATTGACAACTATTTATTTAATCAATCATTAAAATAGCTTTTAATCATTTTTATATTTTCCTAACCATGGAAAATCGACTTGTATTTATTTTGTTACAATCCTTTAGTGACTACATGTCCATATCATCTTCTGTTGAGTGGTGTCTCAACTTCGTTGATCTTTCATCACATACTACTTTGACTATTGTTTCTTTTCTTCTTATATTTCCTGCAGTACAACTTCCTGTTGTTGCGCGTATTTGCGTAATTCCACTTCGTATGTTTAGTCTCCTATAAGGAATTTTCCTTTGTTGTCTTGTATTGAGTTTGGAGTTTTACACTAATGTTGAGTTGTAGTTGTTGCTAGTATTTATCGGGTTGACGCACTTTCTACTTTGTCGTCGTTTCCATTTTCTTGCTAATATGTGGAGACTAAACCATTTACTCTGGCAGCCCATTCCATTTAACATCAGCTGGTGTTGAGTATCATGTATACATTCATTCATCGTTTCTTCATCTGTGGGAAGTTTCTTCCCGTTTCTCTCGAATTGGAATATCTATTAAGTTTAGGTTTGGGGTATGTAATGTCTTATAACATCTTGCCTTGTCGCTCGCTGGGGGGCTATACAGATTTCTTAGCTGTCACCGCAAAGCGTGGTTTTTTTATTGTTAACTTGGTTTCAGTTGATTTTCTTTTGCTTTGCATCATATTATGTATAGGTAATTATCGATTTTCTAGTAAAAATGTATCAAAAAAGGATTTAATCGCGTAAAGAAAAAAGTTGTATAGCGTTCGCAGACTCCGTTTCAAGTTTGTGGAACTCAAATAACTTCGTCCGAGTTTATATTATTCGATCTTTTATTTGTTATGTTCCTAATAATTGTTCGGTTCAAGATCAATAACTATTAAAAAGTACTTTTTCTATGAAAAAGTGAATTTTAATAGAAATCTTAAAAAAGAAAAATTGTGAAATTGATCATTATGGTGGATGGTTGGGAATATAGCTATTTCAATGCCCACAAGTATTTAGGTATATCATCACACATAATAGGGATAAACAAATCTCAAGTAAGTGAAAATTGTCTAAACTCCTACTTGTGCGAAAACATCCACAACAATACTTTGCCATAACCATCAATATTCACAACATTTCTTTCCTATGCACGCTTTCATCGAAAGCCATTGCATAGATGTTGTTGTTTCAAAAAAGAAACAACGATTTCGATGAACCGAACAATTATTAAGATCATAACTTAAATAACTATTTTCACAGTCCAGTTTAATGTAATGTAAATGATTTTCCATTACAATCCATGGAATGAGGGACTGTTTCTAGTTTATAGCCATTTTAGTCTCAGTTTTGGACTTGTACATGACTTTTGGACTTGCACATGTCTTTTCATCACTCGGACCTTCATCACTCGGACATATGATGATACAAAACTCTGGTTGAGCAATAATCTCAGTGAGAAGGACATTTGTTGTGTTCAGTGTCCAGAAATAAACTTACCGGAACATAAAATTGGGAGTGCGACAGGAAGTAGTATTAACAGGAATACTCTTCAAACTATATATGTACATATTTCAAAATTACCTGGATTCCCCACTAGTAGTCTCAATAAATGACAGCACCAAAATCTCGTCATTCGCTATCTAGTTACCATTACAGATTACCAGCTGTAACGGGACTAATGTCATGCTCACCAAAATGTATTTATTTTATATTTATTTATTAATTCAACATCAATACAAAGAAGCCTATAGAGCCAATTATACATGTATTATGTGCATAAATAAATAAATGGTTTCCCATTACATCCCATGAAGGGACAGGGGAGAGCTTCTCACAAACACTGAGCTGTGCGCTTTCCAGTTTTTACTCACTGGTTGGGATCTACAGTTTTACACCGATTCCGAACGATATTTTGAGAAGCTTTTTCATGGCTAAATACTCGATAGTATCGCCGTCGCTATGCGAGGTGACCGCCGCCGAAAGAAATTTTAAGGTGGTCTGAGCAGGGATCGAACACAGGATCTCATGTACAAGAGGCGCGCTCACTACCATTGCACCACCGACGGCATATGTATGTATGTAAATTCCCGGAATACTTACTTCTCTTTAACATTGTGGGTAAAGAAGAAACACAATATCTATGTGGATCAATTATATTCACTATGATAAACTTGCAAATTCTTGGGACTTTTTCCTAATTCTACCTTCTACCCTAATTCTCCAAGGACAAACGGAAATCCAGAATTAGGATTTAATAAAATTCTCGCTGTCACTACTTGCGGCAAGGAAAAGGTGACAAGACTAACAATATATAATTCCATAAGCCAATCCGCTCAGTGCTCAAGTACGGTTCTTCCTTAAGTGACTCATACTTATTGGCGAGTATTACAGGGGTTCCAAAAAGTGGACTTCGTGTAGCTCCTGGATGCATGCAAATGCCAAGAGTGTACCAGCTTCATACGAAGACCCGGGTGCTGTCAATGCAGCAGCATATTGTGTTGTTGATCAGGCGGCCTCAAGGCTGCACAGAGTGATTACGAAACTATTGATAACTTCCTTCCTCCTTCGATTATGGGGTTATAGTGAGAGGCTACACACCAGGTCGACCAGAACAGCTTGGGTCCAGTTTGGAGTGGGTTGGAATGCTATACTTAATTGTTCTGTTACCTACTTACAAAGACCTCTCGCAATATAACGCAATGTTTAACAGCATCTGTGGGTCTACCGAGTTGCACTCTGTGCTGAGGAACATTGAAACATTTAATAGCCTTGTTTACTGCCTTGGTGATTGGTGGCTATGGTTAGGTTCACGTGGCAGCATGCCGGTCAGGCTAACTTAGACCGAGTAGTGATCCCACAGGGACAAAAGAGAAAATATGAGATTTTCGTAGTCCCTACCGTTGAGCCGGTTTGAATGCTTCAAAAAGCCCAACAGATGGTGGGTGCTAGCATCAGCTAGATTTGCGAATTCCCTAAAGAACTGTGAGCCTAGTGCAGCATGTCGTCTTATCGAAAGAGCAGGGCACATACTCCATCTCCTCTTCGTTACCACAGCTTCTGCAAAAGTAGTTTCTCAAGACTTTCAGTTTGCGTGTCGTCCAATGAGACAGTGACCCGTCATGACAGACATTATAAGTGAGAATGCCGGTCTCGATAACAACAGTATGGCGTTAGAGTGTTTCACATCTAGGCGGGGCCACATCAGCTTGGAATGTACACAGTTCCCTACTAGTGACTACATTCTTGTAATTGCCAAAAGGGCACAATTTCTCAAGAAGATCTTGAAGTTGCTGGAGGCATGACCACATATCCTAGTTACCCTGGAGCAGTAGGGTAGTGAGCATCAAGTTTATCTGCTGAGCAGGTCTCTGGTATGTGGCCTGGCACCCAAATAAGGTGAATTTTAAACTGCTCAGCCATCTCATTAATAGATCTGCGACATTGAAGGCAATTCTGGAATTAAGAGACAGTTTTCAGGAACTTCAAGCTTCTTGACTATCAGAGAAAATATTGATTCCGACCTGAGTCGTCTCTAATAGTTAAGTTTTCTGCCTGGTAGACACTGCAGCGATCAGGCAATCTTTTTGCAATGGATAGCCCTAGGTCCTTGGAGAAGACTCCAAAACCTACTTTACCGTCATGTTTTGAACTACCTTTATAGAAGTTAACGAGCCTCTTATTCCCACGGATACGTCCAATTTTATTCCGTACCGCGTAGTAGCTGGATTTCCGTAGAGTTGTCCACAACACGATAACGCCATACAGCATTATCGGTCTAACTACTGCCGCATACGTCCAGCGACCTATACGCGGGTTCAGACTCCAGCGTTTCCCTATTGCCCTTTTACAGGTACATGGAGCTGTCACAGACTTTCTGGCTCATTCGAAAATGTTGGGTTTGAAGTTGAACATCCTGTCGAGTGAAATACGTCCCTTGCAGAGAAGGAAATTGCAATAACCCCTAAGGAGATAGGTACAACAATGCTTCACTTGCTTCTTAAGGGAACTGAGGTAGATGACGGTTTTGTCAGAAAAAGTGGGGGTATTTTGCGACGAGCTTCCTGCAAGGGTCTGCATAGCAAAAATAAATGATTGGTTTTAATGCAGAATATACAATTTTATTCGTCCACAGTATGTGTTAAAGAAGATCGTCATAATAATCTCATAGTCTTGCAGCTTTTTGTTGTAGCTGTGACCCTAAACGTGTGCATACGAGAAATATATGACCTTCTAAAAGTTGTTTTTTCTCTTTGTGATCATGAGCTGCATAATATTCGCAAAACGCAAATACAATAGAAATTTCTCACAGAGATCTTGTAGAATGTGAACGGACGGTGGTAAATGGATGCTTGTGTTTCAAAGTATTCAAATTCCAAATGATGGCAGCAGCAACAAGTACAAGTCAACAGAAAATATCGCCTTTTGTTTGCAATTGTTGGATTGTTGGTGATCTCGTCGGCATCAATGGACGGGCGAGTGTCCGCATTTTAAGATACCTGTTGATGATGATGGCACTGCTTCAAGTGCAGCGTTTTTTATTTACTGACTCCCTCTCGCAGTTGGACTTGATTTGGATACTCTTGCTCCGAAATATTTCTTTGCAATACTTTTGAGAGAGAGAGAAAAAATATTGTTTTCCAACGTACCTACACGTTCTGGTTTTAGTTTTGCTACTCAAGTGTTTGTGATGAGTGCTTTGAATCACACAGATACTACAGACTTGAATGGTATGCATGTCGTTATATTCATGTGTGTAAATATTGGCGAGTACTCGGGGTATCTTTACAAACCCACAGATACCGATATCAGTGCGTACCACCGCCGCCGTCGTCGTACCTGAGTACTGGTGTTGTTTTTATTTATAAAGTTATGAATCAAGGTGCTGAAGAAGATAAGATTTCATTGTACGGGGTACATTTAAACAACATTTTTCTATGGTTACGTACCACGACGAGTTTAATCATTCGCTTCATTCCTCTGGTTATTTTAAATTGAAATAAAATACTAAAATATTAACATTATCTGAATTGGTAGATACATACGTTCAGTAGACAATTTAGATAGTAAATTATTGTCAAGTCTAAAGCTACACCTAAGCATTCTTGTTTTAGAAGTGCAGAAGAAGAATGTCCTCTACTATAACTCCTAAGAAATAGACCATATTGATTTATGAAGAAATTGAAATCGATCTTCACTCCAGTTTGATGTGGTTAGTTTAAGGATGACTAATGGAAATTTAAACATCCAACTAGAAACAAGACTCGATTTCCATAAGGAGAGGATAGGATAATTGGGAGTTCCCTCATTATCTCCCATTGTGGTGAAGTGAGAACTGAAAAAGAAAAGAAAGGGTTTAGGGCAGACATACAAAATCGGGCAACACAAATTGTTGTTTTCCTACTCAAATCATATAATTGTAATTAATTTAACTTTTTGATTGGTATTCGAAATATTAATGTCAACGGTTAACCAAAACAAGCCGATTCTCAAATTTCGAGTTAGTTTGCGAGCGGGGAGTCAAAGTGTAAAATGTTTTTGGCTCAGGAGCATTTCGGTAACATCCCTGATAAAAAACCTACATAACGCACACATTTCCTGGCAACCAATCCAATAAACCAACTTTTTGTTTTGAATTGAATTTCCTGGCAACCAATCCAATAAACCAACTTTTTGTTTTGAATTCAAACTTGTTATTGAAACTTTTCGGTGACGGAAATAGAGTGAGTGAAATGTCTCATATTTATGCTTGTACACTAATGGCGCCAAAGTAAAAGTAGATTGGAGAGATTATTCTAAAGATGTGGTTTGCACGAAGGCTACCAGTCCATTGTAGTGTTTAATAGGTCGAAGAAATGCCAATCGGAGGAGTTACACTCTGGCTAGGGCCTAATATCATCACCACCAGGTGCAGAAATATCTACTCGGTCAAAATCCCTGCAACCTGTATTTCTGACTTAAAAACTTATTGCAGCCGCGCATCTCTAAATGTGATGGTACAGGAACATTCCAAAGAACGATAGAGGATGAACTACCTTACCTGTTCCACTGGATATAGAGCATGTGGGTATGCCCCTTTCTGCATACAAGCTATTGTTTAAAATCGAACTTCTGAGACATGCGAACGAAAAGTGGAGCTGCCAAGTTATGAGCTGAGTTCTTCGAAAAACTGAATATGAACTCCTGGTAGGAATATGAAATAAAGATATGAAAATTAAAATAGGGTACACATATAATTTTTTAAAAAATTTTACGAATACACGTACAAAAGGGTGTACTGAGAAAGCTTTCTGATTGGGAAATCTCAAACTATGCATACTGAAGTGGCGATTACTGGATTGAGAAACTTTATTTATGCCAGGTTACTTTTGGCCCATATCTGCGGGTGAAGTTCCCTCCCATTTCTACAGTATTTTTGGAGAATACAAAACGTGAATGCCAGACACATATTTTTTTTTTCATATTGACAAAAATTTAAAGGAATGTGTAGCGGAATTTTCAGGAGGTTATCTATCTCAAAATGCCGTTATCTTCGGCTCGTGCTGTGTGTGCGGTTGCACCGTCTTGTTCAAACCACATGTTCACCAAACCCTGCTCATCCAATTCTGGCAGTAAGAAGTCGTTTAACATGTGTGGTGATCGTCGGCAGCAACAGTCGCAATATTATAATATATATGCGAATTCGTCCGAGTCCGGTGGCTGCCACGCTTTTCAATGTCTCTTGTAGTTCCAGTCTGTCTAGTTGGCACGACACCATTAGGAAATCGACGTCGAAATTCATGCTGCGCCAACACCACCGACAGATTATTGGTCAAAAAATGGACACAATTATTCCTTACACGCTCTTGCGGAGTATAGCGCTCCATTGCTTGTCTGTTTGTATACTGCAGCTGTCTAGTTCACAAATGTACGACGCCAAATGCAAAAATTATAACATCTTCTATTAGGATGATTTACTTTGCTCCACCTTGTACTAACTTCATAAACTGTCTTGCAAAGAATTACCAGAACTTCTAAGGATTTTTACGGGGATTCCTTCTCTTTTTGTGATCATCTTACGATATTTGTTATTCGTTTTCTGTTTGTTGACATGCATGTTCAGGTTGAGTTAATGAATTTATGTAACTACGAATACAATGTAACTGCATCTGTGTTTGGCTCTTCCTCTATATCTTCCCCTTGTGCTTCAGACCCATTTCTTCCGCTAATTATTATCATTTGTTTGCTTAGTCCCTTTTGTTGTTATTATAGTTTAATGTAATGTCAACATAATCGTTAACAGAAAACATCAAGCATGGAACATCAACATTATTAACACCTGTAGACTCTTCTTCTCGAGCGATGGTGATAAATTGCTGATTCGTAGAGATGAAGTCTGTAGCTGCAGCAAGAACTGTGTGAGTGTATGTGGGCTACATCAGTCAGTACACAGGTGATCTATTGTCTAAACAATTTATACTTTTCATTGCGTTACTATGTGATAATTTTGGCCGTGATTTTTTTGTTTTTAGTTTGAATACTTTCTGATTTCAGTGGATGGGCAGTGAGTGGCGACAACTTTGTTTGACTTTGATTTTCCAATGATGTTTGGTTTTTCATTAAAAATGTTGTTTATTTTCACTTGAAAAATAAACCAATTTTATGGGTCAGAATTTCATTGATTTATACAAGTTTCCATGGGATTTGAAATAAATTTTTTTGTTAGACAATTAACGCTTTCCCTTGAAATCAGGTAAATTTCGCTCTCTACGCCGGATCATTTTGTTTTTAGATTTGCTTTGTTTTTGATAATTGCAATTGTTTGTACCTTATAATTGGCCCGAAACTCTATTACTATCGTTCTCTTTAATCTCTAAACTTTGGATTTGTTCTGAGTTTAGCGTTACAACACTGTGGAGGTTTCTTCCTCTTCATTTTTTTTACGAATATTCACGCATGATTTCAATTTCGTGCCATGTGTGCGGTAGTGCTGTCGTTGAAGATAAAATAGTCAGCGTAACAACAACTGACCAGTCAGGGTTATTAAACATTGAACTCTAAACTAAATATCAATGCGTTTACATTGTTGGGAAAAATATTTGTAATGAAGGGTATTGAAATATTAATTATAGAAATCTATTAACAATAGAAATTACACAATTATTTTATTATGAGTAGTATTATTATTATTATTTATTTATTTAGTAGTATTTTAAATACTTTTCATTTACAAAATATTCCATTTATAAAAAATATCATCATATCACAAAAATGCAGTTTTCATTATTTCTAATAAAAAATACAATTTTCCTTTTAAAATTATTAATATTTCTTTCATTTTTTATATCGACATTCAATTTGTTATAGAGTTCTTGCCCTTTATAAAATAGCGACTTCTGCATACCAGTTGTAGCCACCCTTTGTATTCTGAAATCTTCTGCATTTCTGAGGTTATATGGTTGTACATCTCCGACATATTGAAGTTGCCTTATTAGGTATTCCGCTCCGTTTCCATTTTTAAGTTTTTGAATAAAGAGGATAGTATTAAGTTTAAGTCTTTGAATTATATTTAACCATTTTAACGCATCAAGCATGTATCTTTTAGACGTGTAACGATTACATTTTAAAATCGTTCTCATGGATTTGTTTTGAAGTTTTTGCAGTCTTTCAATTTGTTGTTTTGTGCAGCACGTGTATAAAATAATTGATCCATATTCAAAATGTGGTTTTATAATTGTGTTGAAGTGCAAATAGAATAGAATAATAATTTAACGAAAATATTTTTTTTTTCTCTTTTGCATTCAAAATAACACTGGAACACAAATTAGCGCAATACGAGTATAAAAAAATGTTGTAATAGTGTTTATGTCCCTACTGAGTACTATTGGAAGTATAACCGTGCTGATTTTCGTTACATAAAGCTCATAGTCTTCTGCCTTATTCATAAAAAAAACATTAATGTAGCTCTAAAGCATTCATCAATTATTGAAAGCTTTAAGATTTGGCGAAGGTTTTATTAGAACCGTATTCATAATGAGTATTTTAACTAGGGAACAGATAATTGACTGAAGACCCTGTTATATGTAGGTATTGTGATGTAAAAGCAAGATGAACAATAACCGATAGACCGAATTAAATTTTTTTTATTTAAATGCGTCAATGCATTTTTGCAAAATTTTAAACATTAATGGAATGAACTATTCAATAAAGAGATCAATTAATATTTGCTATATTCATAAATTTGGAAGAAGTGTCAACAAATCATATTGAATTGCATTTCAGTTTTGGGTAGTCGAATATCAGTATGTAAACAAAAGTTCATTTTGGTTAAAAATTACAAAAATTGGAATGTAACTAATTGGGTGCTTAGCAGGATAATGTGACACGATAAACGCTGCAAATATGTATACACAAACTATTTCCAATTGTTTATATCGAGTAAATATTTAAGTACGACACGCGTGAAATGTAAACTAATTATTTTCTTTTGTGTATTAATGGGGATTAAATACCCTTAAAGGGTTAAACGTTCAACAAAAAAGGCAACGTTAGAGAACTGTTAACAGAGGAATTTTTCGATTATGAATACAATTTTTGGTCTTTACCTTTTTAAACCTTTAATACACCCGTGACAACTTTATAAGAATAAGGCCGGGGCCACACTGGCGTTTTCTTGTCGCGCGTTTTCAAAAGCTTTCGTAGAAGTACACACAATCAACGTATACAACTCAACGTTGAGCTTTTTTTTGCGTTAGAGCTTTTGAAAACGCGCGGCAAGAAAACGCCAGTGTGGCCCCGGCCTAAGGCCGTTATTATTTACATATTATCCCCCTAATATCAATCTTTTTGGCGATGGGTGAATGCAAGTGTATCCAAAAATGGGATAGTTCATATTATCATTTGTAGGCGCTTGACAGCACGCTATTGTGAATACCGAAATGCATTTGCTTTTAGTTCCGATTGTGAATGCGTACAAAACAGCTGTTGCATACATGTGAGAGCAAATGTACAATTTCATGAAGCTTTTGAAAAAGTATGAAGTGCAAATAGAATACAATAATATACAGGGTGATTCAGTGGGTTCCGGACAAATTTCTTCAACGTATTCCTTGGCTCATTTCATGAAGAAAAGTCCACAAGGACCATGACGGAAAAGGCAAGGGTGCGAAATGGCAGCGGGTTCAAAATTTTCAGATTGAAGGTCGGAGGGTTGTAGGGTAAAGTTGCTAACTTCTGGGCCATACGAAGCAACAGAATGCAGCCGCCTATCGCTTATCGCCGCCCCAAAACATTTAAGGGGGGGCGATTTTGTCAAATTTTGAGAATGTTTTAGTTTTTTACCAACAAAAGACATACCAAAATTTATAATTTCTAATTGGCTCACATTGGTATAATAAAAATCAAAATTTCGAAAGGATTACGAACTCATCACCTGCCTTATGCAGATACTTAAAAGAATTTTCTCCATATAAGAACCAAAAGGATTATGGAGATTAAATAAAATGTTTAATTTAAAGATAAACCAGGAAAAACGCATGAAAAATTTTGGAAGTGAAATTACACAAAGATGTCGTTGTCCAAAAAATTGCAAATTGTCCCATTTTTGGATAATTATTCACAAAGTGGCAACATATTACTTTATATATGTAATTTTTAATGAATTTTTTACTTAGGGTGTTTTTATTTTCGTAATATGTATGTCATGCTGGTCATAAGGGCTTTTGTATTACGAATGAATTGAACATAAATTAATTAACCTTCGTCCTAATAAGAATGGTATTGGGTCACGGTTATTTTTTCCACTGAAAATACAACCTTTCCTATAGGAAAGAAAATTATTTTCCTATTGGAATTCATCATTCCCGTATACCAAAAATCGCATGAGAAATTAACCACTCAATTTAATCAAGCTAGCGACAAACCAGTTTATCTAGCTATGATCTTAAAAGTGCAAGTTCATTCGGCACCAAAAACGGTACCGAACTGCTGCTTGTTTTCACCCTGGTATCTTGAGTCTCTAAATCAACAACAATAAACCAGTTTTTTTCCACCATATCATCCCATTCCATGACATCCGCAGCATCGCCTTGATGCGTGTGTGTGTGTTTTCGCAATTTCTTTGATTACTTTGAATGCATTGAAAGCTTTTAATACTTTGAGTTCCTTAGAAGATATCATCATAATGGTCCAGGCCACTATTCAACACAACTAACATTTCAAAATAAAACAACTTCAATCACTACCTTGATTCCCTTGAAATTTTTGAGATTCTTAGAATTCGTCATTGAAGTTTTTCGTCTGTCCGCCGTCTCTGTGTTCGGGGTCTGCTGATCGTTTTATTGGTGGCATCATCTTTTTCCCCTCTTATATAATGGCAATCATCATCGCAGTCATTTGTTTAATTTGCCATTTGCGTTTTGTTGCTTCCACCAGTGTTCTGAGTACATACATACATATGTACATATATTCGAGTTTCAATTGTTCTAAAAATATGTTTTTTTAATTTCTGTTCATTACTGTTTTTTCACTTTTGTTTAGTTTTAATTTTGTTGTATGTATTTGAATGTGAAAACCCACCTGTTAAGTCTGGCTTGTTCTCATTTTCTCTCGCTTTCAGTATTTTTCTGATGCTCACTATACTCTTTCTCTGGGTTTTCAGTGTCCCTCTCTACAACTATTCTGCTGTAAGTCATATGTCACGCAACAAGTGCTCTATTGTTATTGCAGCTTTACAGAAAAACAAGTTTACATTACAGTGCATTCGATAAGAAATGATGCTTTAATAAACTGATGTATAAAATTTGTCCAATTCGTAAATAGTCATTTAAAAAAAATATAATTTGCTCAGTGAATTCCTCACAATGTCCTCACAATTTGCGCGGTACAAAATACTATTTTCACCAATTCCATACATTTAGAGTAAACGTGTTTGTTTCGAATAACCCCATTCAGAATACTATTTTTGAGACGCCATAACTATGTTGAATGAAATAATCGCAAATTATTATTTCTGCGGTTAAAATTTGTATTAATTCAAAATGCAAATTTAAAAATTTAAATAAATATTTTTGTATAGCAAGACTTGCTTATCTTCGATGTTGGCGGCAGTTGATGAACGCCCCATTTGTACTTTTTAGTCCATTGTGATAACACCGGCTAAAGAGATACGCGCCAGCACTACCGGAGAGGCTATTTTAAATAATTCTCTCAGGTGCGATAATAGTTGGGAAACCATAGCAGACGTTCTCCTGATGGCTAGTGCTGGGCACGTGCAGGGAAGATGTTTCTTTCTCTACCTCATCGTTACAACTTCTACACAAGTCATTTGTCCTGACTGTTGCTGCCGCTTGTCTACCAATCACACAGTGCCCGTTGAAACTGAAACAAGCATTGATACCTCGGGCTTGGCTAAAGACAGAAGGTTCATAAATGTCCTGCTGTCCACTATCCGTCAGATTTGCCTTGTGCGTACATAATATATACCCCTAGCCCACCTCTCCTGCATCACTTCATAGGATCGTTCTTGTAGGAAATGTTTACAAGCCGCTAGCAGCATACCAATACCACTTTCCATTACGTTTGAAAACTGTAAGGTAGTCCCTAGTCTCGTCAGCTCATCCTATCGGCAGTTTTCCGGAATGTCGCTATGCCTTGGCAGCCGTATGAGATGAATATGGTATTGCTGGGGCATTCTGTAAAGAGATATGCGCCATTCTCTGAATCCCAGTAAGTAGTGGTCAATAGTTGGACTTTTGAAACTTCAGCCAATGCATTTGCAACCTATTGCCGTTTTACAAGTGTATATCGATATCGTTACCTTTTTCGCCCTTTCAACTATGTTGAGTCTAAAACTAATCTTGCTAATCAAAATAATCAGGTATTTGACATACTCTGGGCCACTTTCTTAATGTTCGGTTCTCTTTAATCGTAACCAAACTGTTGCAAACTCTTAGTGAACATTTTGATTTCAGATTCTGAAAGTGTTTGCGAAGAGCTTTCCAATGAGGCATATAAGAATACGGGAGATTTCTAAAATAGGTTGATTTAAATTTTCATATACATAGTACTAAATATACTTTGGACCACTGTGCGAAAACGTTACCACTTGCACCAGCAAATTCTTTCAATAGTGCCTAGCGTGTCTTTTTTAAGTTATAAGTTTTGTTTCTATATATCGGCGATCGGGTCAATATAACCATTAAACACACCATTTTGCAATATGTTAACATATATTAAGGACAGAAAGGAGCTCTGTTAATTGAAGTGGTTTGTGTCTTTGCTAGTTATATTCGGAATCTATCTTCACGCATATTGTTTGTATCTTATTTCGAAGTGTTATATGAGAATAAGTGATTACAGCAGGGAGGTTTCGATGAAACAGCTGATCGACTTGGTAGATGTAGTACTAGTAGAAAATGGAGTGTAATGAAAGAATAAGTGAAAACTGGCTTGAAGTAAATCATGCTTTAAATACATTTAAATAATATTTATAGACGTTTGATTGATGACAAAGCATTTTAAATTACGATTGATTAAGGATAATGTATTTTAAATCATGTTTTTTAAATTATTTTAAATTTTTACATTATGTATGATCTCAAGGAGAACTTCACCTACTTCAGTGAATTTCAAAGAAAAACAGCTGTTTGATGATGTTCATGCATTATCTCCAGATTAACTTTTTGATAGTAGCATTCAACTGGGTATTTGCTACCACTGTCTCATCATTCATTCGGTTAACCGAAAAAATAAACAAAAATTTTAATTTCCACATTGAGATCATCTCAGAGAACATAAATGTTATTTGTCTATGGTGTTGTTGGCACTACTCTCAGCTGTATTTCCACACACAGATAATTGTGGCGTCGTTGTGCCCATTGTTGGAACTCTGATACATACACAAGTACAGAATATCTAAATTGTCTCAGAATTAAGTAGTTGCTACAAGATATTCGGACAAGGTGAGAGCACTAGAACAGCTGATTTATTTTTTTCCTAATTTCGTTTGTCATTTTGAATTGTCAAACTCAATTGTATTTTATTTTTACACATATTTCTTTGCTTTGAAATATAATATCGGCTAAAATGGCTGTTGTGTAAATGTGTGTTCTGTTAGCCATATTTTGCACAAAATTTTGGCATGTCACGGGTATTATTATTCCAAGTTCTTCAATTATGTTTTTCTGTAGCATTTTGTTCGTACGTACGCTACGAGTTCGGCCAGAATTCACTGTATCTCCCAGTTGTTTTTCTTTGCAGTACGCTGAATGGTTGACTTTCTCGGCACATTATTTAAACCAAAAACATTCCGCAAAATTCTTCGAGTTTTTACAATTTAAACGATTATTTAGATAAAATTTTGTAATAAGTTCAACGTGTTGTTGGTGCGTTAGATGCTCCATAATACTTATAAATTGTTATCTAGTGATCTGCTCAACTGCCAAATACAAATGTCAACGAAACAGAAATGGCGGTCAAAAAACATCGGCCTGGAACATAAAAACACCCTGTATTAATTTGTTTCGAGTTTGAAAGCTGGTTGTACTACTGCCACCACCACCTTCTAAATACATCTTGAGTTGGCCTTTCAGACCACCTCGTACCACTCCCACCACTATGTGCACTATATGTTGGTGTAATATCTCCCGTGAAACAATAAATAACATCATCATTATTATTATTGAGTGCACGACAATGACGGCGATGATGATGATGATACGAATAATGATGAAGATAGCGATGATGGTGTTGACGATTTGTGTGTCGTGAGCGATAAGATGATGAGAGTTGCGAGTAAATATCAATTCAAAGCAATGGAGAATAAATGAAAAGCAACAATAAAAGAAAAACCGCACAAGTTGCGTGTAATCTTGTTGCTTGTTGGGCTTTGGCTGTTGCACACAATTCATTTTGTATTCAACTTTCGTTACGAGCACACCAACTTCGGCGGCGACGTGACAACATCATTTCTTATGTGTTGTTTTGACTGCAATACCTAGTCTGCGTGTGTTTGTGTTTAATAATAATTCCGATTTTGCATTTCTCTTGGTGTTTTCTTTTTTCCACCCATAACCCTCGGGCCGTGTATTTGAAAACTTATATAGAGTCTGAGACTTTTGTGCGAAAACTTCAAAATACAAATCAAACGTGTTTTATACAATAGAAGAAACCTCTCGTCTAGCAAAGTGCGAGTTATAGGTTCCATACAATTTACAAAAAAAATAAAATTCTCTCGAACCAAAATAAATACAAATGTATTTTATTTTAACCGCTAAATTAAACTAACCCCTCCTCATGTGACTGAATGTAATTTTCGTAATATCCGGTTTACGAATACAACAAAAAAAAACAACAACGTTTGACATTTTTCGGTTCTATTGTTGCTGTCACAGTTTTAAGCCAGTAAACTCGGTTAATAGAGAAGTTGTAAAGTTTGGCTGTGGCGTTATCTCGGCATCGTCGTTTATTTGTTGTTTTGTTATCGCCATTCTCACCAATCGGCCTACATAATCAAGTGCAATTAAAATTACTTAATTCAACATTCATATTATTGTTTTTTTTTGATTTTTAGATTTGTATTACAACAAATTATTGTTGATGTTTTCTCTTACTGTGATAACAAGAAAAAATTGCAATATTTTATAGTATTTAAATCATCACTTCATCTGGATTAAAAAGCCTCTCTTCATTTGCTTTATAAACAGCAAGTGTTATTGGATTAACAGAAAAAAGTAAGTTGTTTAAAGAGAAACCCTTCAGGTATTATAAAAAGAGTAGTTTTATATATAAGCTATGGCCTTAACTTACTGAGTATGTTCCTATAAAAACAGCTGATTTTTTTGTCATTATTAATTATTAATATCATGTTATTTAATGGTACAGAATAAGAGAAAAAATGGCTATTATTTTGCAAAACAAAAAAAAAAAGTATTATCTACTAGTATTTCAGCATTATAAAGGGAATTTAATTTCGCTTTAACAAAAAATACTAATATGTATTATGACTATTGGTAATTTATGAATGAAACACAACATCGTTCAAATGGCTTTCACGACTTACTTTACATTAAGTGTGTTCGATAACTTTTCGAGTAAACATTATCAATTAACTAGTTTTCGAAGACTAAGAATGATTTTGGTCTCAGTGAAAAATATCACAAATAGTACGCGACGACATCCAGTAAAAACTTGCTAGAAATAAGAACTTTTATATATAAACAGCTGATTTGCAATGTAAACAATAGTTACCCAATGCAACTTATCTGTAAATTAATAAGACAGTATAAGACCCGGAAATGCATTAATACGAGAACGGTTACTGAACCTAAAACTTATAAAGCTCTAACTTATTTACCTCTTATATCTGAAAGATTAGAAAAATCTAAAATTTTTGATGACAAGAAATATTCAGTGGCACACAGAACATATAATACTTTAGGTTCATTATTCAGCAGAACAAAGGATAGAATATATAAATTTGAAAGGTCCAATTTAGTCTATAAGATGCCATGTAAAAGGGCAAGGATAATGTTAATTGCACTATGGTATACGTAGGTACAACAAAAAATAGACTTAAGACTAGAATTGCAGGACACAAATCCGATCAAAAATACATTAAAACCACTTCTACACAAAACACCAAATTATCATTACACTGCAGTAATTTGAATCATTGTCCTGATTTTTACAATACATCAATTTTGAAAACAGAAAACAATTACAAACGCAGATATACATTAGCAATGTTACAAATCATGAAGGTTACAAACATTTAGTTAATAGAAATTTGGATATTTACATTAATGTTAAATAAGATAGATATTTGCAATATTTAAGTTAATATTTTATAATTTTGTTAATTTATTTTTTGTCTTTAAGTGTATTTTTACTTATGTTTTATGAGATATTTTTTCATATTGACAAAGAAAAATTTTTTATTTCCCGCTCTTTTTTGAAAGGAAAAATTTGTGATAGTGAGTTTTTTTGAATTGTTTTTGAATTGTTAATTATTAAAACATAATATTTGTTCCCTGAAGAAGTCGCCCAATGTGGAGACGAAATATTGGAGATAAATAAGCAAAACAAATAAAAGATCTTAAGCTCGTTCAAAGAATAAGAGTAATTTCAATTGAAGATCGTGGAAAACTTTATATATTAAATAAATAATTAAATGCCATTTCAAAATACTGCCAAAGAGCTGTTCTTGCTGAAGGTTATATGAAAATATCGCATTCAGAACGTCAACGGGATTAATATTTACAAAACATATGTATATGCGTACGAATGTAACGTCCGCAACATAGGATTTAAAATATTTGTTTGGATTGATAAATCAATGTCTGCCATTTACTTTTTAAAGATTATTTCATGCAAATATTCTGAAACTACAATTTTTCATGCAAATGTTCTGAAACTACAATTTTGTGCATACCGTTTTCAACATTTCGGCCAAGGCAGCAATCGTCGTTGGCTTGCCTCTATAGACGAGAGATTTTACGTGCCTCTATAAAAAATAGTCTAGTGGGATCAAATCCCACGAACAAGGCGGTCAATTGACAGCGCCACAACGAGAGGTTAATTGCTCACAAACTCGCCTCTCAATTCATCCATTTTAGCCAAAAAAAAACAAATTTGTCATCATCGAACGGTGCTCGTACCTTGCTCAATTGACTGCAACGTTGCGGCCATTATGGTCTTTGAAGAAGTATTGCCCAATAATGCCGCCGGCCTATAAATCGCACCCAACAGTCATTTTTTCAGGGTACATTGGCAACACTTGAACTGCCTCTGCCTACTCTTGGTACCAAAATTCGGTAATTCTATTTATTGACGTACACATTGAGCCAAAAATGAGCTCCGTCGCTGCAAACCACAACATCGACGTAAATTGTGAAATAACTTTTTTACCGAACACGAATTCTGATAAGAAAACTCAATGATTTGCAAGCGTTGTTCCTTTGTAGACTTACAAATGACAAGGCAAACATAACATTTTTGACTATGACTAACTGGGAAAATCTTAACACTGATAAACCAAATAGCAAAAAATTACCCGTTACAATATTCACTTCGTACACGCTGAAAAATATCGGCCACAGCAACATATTGCAGGAAACATGTACATGTTTGCAAGCATTGTTTTCATGAATTTAAGATTTGCTGCCTTTTTGTTTCTTTGTTGTCTGTCTCGTTGTTGGTTTTAACGGTTTTCAAAAAGCAAATCCACATTTGGGTCTCAAAAACATATATTATAGTTTATTAATCAATAAGCGTGTTTTCGTTACACCGCTTTCTTATATATTCGCTTGTTTTGTATGAAGCACTTAGCGAAGACGAAAATCTTTTTCGCTAAGATTAAAAAAAAATTTCTTGACATCTTTTACCGTTTTCAACCCTTAGGCCCAATTTTTTACTGGTCATTTAAATCGGTAATCAGTTGATTTTGATTTATATTTGAGATCTGACTTTAAATACTAAAGAGTTTTTCAGTGCTTTGTCAAATAATCTTACTACCATGTGGCAACAGTGGCAAATGCTACGAAAAATAACCGGTATTCATACATTTATCGGCTAATCGTTATGGTGCATCAAACTGACGACATTTCCAAAACAAAAGTGAAGTGATGAAATACAAACTGTTTAATGAAATTGGAGAATATTTGAGTAGAAATACAGTTCTAACTGCACTACGAGTTAAATAATACGTTTTTATTGTTATTTCAACTAGGATGGTGATTATAATTATTCACATTAACAATCAAAGAAGCTTTGTATTTGTTCTTCTTGTTATTTTCTGTCAAAATCATATGGTCACTTGATCATAGTTTAAATGCCCGACTTTGGCTGTTTAAACAGCAATTAACTATTAACCTAAAAAATGAATTCAGAGTTTAAATAATGTTTGATGGTAGATCAAACATGAGTGACCGTCAAAAATTGGGTCTTATTCATATTATTGAATAAAATTACTTATCGCTAAATTGCCGTTTTCTTTGCAATTTAGCAAGCGACAATCGCTTGCTTGTAACCAAAACACGACTATTGTATCTCAAACATGTTATATTGAATAGCAAACACAATGTGTTTGGGCACAAGTGTAGTATATTTGCGAAAAGCTACAAACACGTTATATTTGCATCCAAACATTAAAAAAAATTACCGATTTTTTAGTGTGTATGGGTGTCGGCACATGCCCATTCCGGGGAACTGTAGGGCAGATAGCTGCCCAGACTAGAGACTACCACAGGAACTATAAGGTGGTGGCATGCCTCTAGAGACTTGTAAGCATATCCTGTAAAAACGCTGCTGTATGATGATGCAGGAGACTTGGGCGGGGTCACAGATTGTGTACGCGCAAGACAAATCTGGCCGATTGTGGATAACAAGAGATCCATGAACCTTCCGTCTTTTGAATAAATGTTTGTTTTAATTTTGACCGGACACTCTAATTGGTAAATATGCGGTGAGGCGAAAGGTCACGGCAAATATTTTCTGTAGAAGCTGTAATGATAAGGACGAATTCACTGGAAATCCTCTTTGCACGTGTCCAAGACCAACCGGCAGGCGGATGTCTACATTGAGATGCTACCTATTTAGGGACCTTGATATGTTTACTACAAAAAAGTACATCAGGTCTATAGACAACGGATATCGCACTTCAACTTGTTTTGGTGATTTCCCTAAGAATGACAATCAACACGAAAGTTCTTGTTTCACACGAACAAAATATATTATACCGTCAGTCCGTTTGTGTAAGTTGGGTGTGTTGGGATATTTGATTAAATTGGGTGTTCTCTTGATAACATTATTACTTTTGTTAATATTTATTATTGACTTAATTTCTAGCAAGTCTTTTGATACTTTTTTTTTTACTGATACAAATCTGCCTGCCGTCAGTTTAAGATATCATCACCATGGCAAAAACAAAATAACGTCATCCATCTTTTAAAATTTAATCTAGAAATATGTGTTTGCCACCCAGTCCTCTTTCACTGCTTGGTCGCCGGTCAACTCAAATCCCAGAGAATATATGAAATAAATGCGTTTCATATCAGATTTTATGGAATCGTACATATCTTATCTTGTGTACACCATTCGTACAAAACCACTAACAACTCAATATATTAATTCATTTTGTGGTTTCTTTATCAGTGTTCTTTTGGTGCTTTTTTTTCTTCTTTTTCTGATTGCAAAATGTCGTTAAATTTGAATATTATTCATACAGTTTAGTATCGTTGTGGGTATTTAACTCCCGCCCGCAACTTGACAATTCGGTTAAGAGTTTTGTGTGCATGCAGCCAATATTTCTTAATTATCTCTTCAAGTTTCCCCTCGTATATTTGTTGATTATTTTCGTTTAATTATAACTTCTTTTTTAGTCTCTTATCGTATGCGATGTAGAAAAAGCGTCGAACATTTTTTCGAATTCTTTTTATCAGCTTTGCATTCCTATTTAGTGTGTTTTTTCAAGTTTTCACTGAATTCTAAACAATTTGGTAGCTGACACCGCTCTGGGGCCAAATATAGTACAACTGAGTAAACTATTTTTTAATTGTTATTTGAT
Organism: Phaonia tiefii; assembly: GCA_963931995.1. Taxonomy (NCBI): domain Eukaryota; kingdom Metazoa; phylum Arthropoda; class Insecta; order Diptera; family Muscidae; genus Phaonia; species Phaonia tiefii. Next base: position 137,382,905 of record OZ008370.1, read on the forward strand.
CATTCATTTCAAAGATAACACACACAAACATTTAAATGATTTAAAACTTTAATTGGATATTACGAAAGCAATGCAATGAATACTTCAAATAAACTTTTTTTTTAAATTTTAATTTGTTAGTATGGGAGTTATGTACAAAGTTGCATCAAAGCTAGGGAATTGGCATAGACTGGTAAGATTGCGCGGTTCTTGTATGTTTCATTCGGCGACAGTCATAACGATACTTTCCAATAACTAACCACGATATATCTTATCATATTATAAATGTTCAGAATCGTTGTTAAACTGTAGGATCTCATCAGTGAATGAAAACCCAGGAAGTGCACAGCTCACGTTTGGGAGAAGCTCTCCCTAATCCGTTTGTTACTTGAGGGATATGTTGACTTTGAGGGCACCGGTCTTTTGGAGCTTAAGGAAACTTAAAGAAACCCCACTCGAAGAAGTCTTGAAAAGTCAGGCCTTTGCCTGATATATCCATGCCCTTAAATCGTTCGTGCAAAATGTTCATAGGCGCAACATGCGCATCGTTTCCACCAGAGAACATCCATGATAATAAAGTTTCATCATTTGCTATTGCTCGACGCTGTAAACAAATTTCCTGCGATAACTAATTTTAGATTAGGTTAGAGTAATACCATGGGCTAACGACTTTAAACGCTAGTCTCACCGGGCAACTATTTAGTTTTCTCCAAGACGCTCACGATCCTTTCAGCGCCTTAATAAAGTAAGTATCCATACCAAAGAAATGGATAGTATAGTATTCATATCCCTGCTAGCTATTGCTGGACACGTGCAGAGAAAGTGTTCGGTGGATTCCTCCACATAATAACAGCTTACACAAAAGTCATTTGCCCTGACGTTTAGTCTCGCCGCATGTCTACGGAATTGACACAAATATTGATACTTCGGGTCTGGCTAGAGATAAAAGGTTGTGTAAAAAACTGTGTCCCTCAACCTTTCATACATCATCATCTATAGTTATGGTTGCAAGTGACAGGAGGCAACACGTTCCAATTTCAGTGGATATAAGTTGAATGTCATACTGCTGGGCCGTTTCGTTAAGCGATCTGCGACAGTCGTGGACAGGTATTCATTTCAGGAATACTAATTTCAGGGACTTGATATCCGCTTTACTGTCAGAGAAAACATTGACCCCCATATTTTCGGGAAGGACAATTAGCCCTCAGTCAACCGCTCACTTCCAGAACTTTAGAAAACCTTCCAGTTTAGGACCGACTCCGAGCAAGCCCCATTGGAACAATTGTCGTAAATTGGCGGCAGACGTAGAAGCAATTTGCCTCCCTGTACCGTCTTCACTAACACCTAGTCTATATTCACCAGCCTATCAGTCTTAAATCTGCAAGCTTCCGGACAATGTCTAGGGTGCTGTATTACATTTAGCGCAAGATCCCAAGCAAGTGAAGACAACACTACTCCTTGAGTTGTACCTCTGTTAAAAAACGTGGTAGAGGTCGAGGTACCTAATTCTGCCGTGTCATGTCTCCTGGTGAGCATATCGTGTACTAGCACCTTAAGATACATGTCTACCCAAAAGGAACGATAGCACAAATTCCATATCATTATGCGTGATATTATTGAACGTCCCTCAATGTCGAGAAACAATAGTGAACACCTTAGGAGTCAAATGATTCCCCATGTAGCCTACTAGTTCCTGCAGAGCTGTCTCTATATATCAGTCCTTGCAGTACTCATAACACCAGATAGTAACATTACATCAATGTTCGTCCACAAGTGTACATCTATCCGCCGTTCCAATGCCTTTAGTAGGAACACTGACAGGCTTATACGCCCAAAGTCTTTAGGAGCACTGTGAGTGTTCTTCCCCACACCCTTTAGGTATGTGTCTCAAGTTTATACACGCGATGTATAACTTTATCAGCCAGGGGATCAACATATCGGATGATGGCAACTGGGGTCCATGGGTTTAAAGCTAGCCTATGTAATCCTGGATTTAATAACAATTTCTATAGCAACTTGTGATCTATGTTCACTTACAGTGATATCCTCGTTCAGAGTGTTGCTAGTGAATTGGATGTTCATAAGGAGATTGAACGAATATCCACAACAGAAAAGTCCTTCAGGTACCCTAGCGTCGTTTTGCCCGACGCCAATATTTTCCTTAGCCAAGGTCTATATTCTATTGATTTACCCGAGTTTCTCCTAGCCCATCTGAGCGCATTTTTGCATACTTAGTCTTAGCTCAACTATGTAATTATCGCAGTTCTTATCTCTCGAAATGTTGGCTTTACTAAATAGCCGTTGGTATGACTTCTTCATATCCACAAGTTCTCCATTCCATGGCCCCTTGGATTCGTTATTGGGACAAAATTGATAAAAAAAAAAATAAAATAAAAAATTTAAACTTTTTTAATAATTTTATTCAGGGGGTATCTATCGGCTATAAAAATTGGGGGTTCTTGGGGAAACCGAAAAATAAGTCAAAAATTAAACAAAATCGATTTCGATTTATGGAATGCCAAAATTTAAATATCGATAAATAAAATGTATATGTCGAAGCTGACAGGTGCCGATTCCGGTGGTTAAATTCCTCCGAGGAAAAAATTTCTAACGCCGGCCACTAAAAAGTTTCACTTTAGTGCCAAAACAATTATCTATCGGTTTGCTACCGCTGGCCCAACCTTGTGAAAAAATACCTAACAACAGTTTAATGAAAAAACTCCATACCTGCCTAAAACAACGTTCAAGTTTACCGAGATTTCAATCGACCAAACATATGATTGCAGTACAAAAATCAGCTGTTTGTTGAATTGAAATCCTGATAACTGCGAAACGCCCTATACCTGGATATAACGATAGATTTTAAAGTTTAAGATATCGATAAAATTATAGAATTTTTTATTTTCATACCATTTGGCAGTTCTCAACCAAGAAGTAAGAAGAAAATAAAAATAAATAAATTTTTCGATCATTTATTAAGCTAGTGAGTCATCTGAAGTTGGGTGATCGATAAAATATGCAATAAAGGGACTAGTGCCACACAATAAGATACCTCGATGTAGTACGCTAAGAAATGTTTAGGTATCTCGTCGAAGTCGTATTAGGAAACGTCGAAATAATAAAATAAAAAATGTCCGTTTATCTCACTTAGGCCCAATTTTGGAATGGTTATTTAAGTTCGTAATCGGTTGATTTTGATTTATGTTTGATCTGATTTCAAATGCGAAATGAATTTTTCAGTGTTTTGTCAAATAATCTTACTACCTATGTGGCAACAGTAGCAAATGCCACGAAAAATAACCGGCATTCATAACTTTATGGGCTATTCGTTACATTGCATCAAGCTGACGCCATTTTCAAAAGAAAAGTAAAGTGTTAAAATACAACATATTTAATGATATTGTAAAGTATTTGAGCAGAAATGTAGTTCTAACTGCACTACGAGTTAAATGATACGTTTTTATTGTTATTTGAACTAGGATGGTTATGACAATTTTTCACAATAACAATTGAAGAAACTCGGTGTTAGTTCTTCTTTTTGTTTTCTGACAGAATCATATGGTGACTTGATCATAGTTTAAATGTCCAACTTTGGCTGTTTAAACAGCAATCAACTGTTAACCTAAAAAATGGATTGAGACTTTAAATTATGTTTGATCGTTGATTAAAGATGATTTTCCACTCAAAAATTGGGTCTTAGTGTTCGGAATATCTGACTTGGAAATTTGACAAATATACAGAAATATGTATAAAAATAGTAATTAAAAAATGTTTTTTCCAAAGAAATAAACGGGAAAATAAATATGTAATAATTTTCGATAACTCACTTAATTATCGACTTATCGGAAGTCAGCAAATTGCAGAATCGATGAATTTGTTCTCTCTAAATCAAGCAAAAGGGATTTTTTTACATCGCTAGAGACCAGTGTTGGTGCAATGGTGGTGTGCGCGGCTATTGCGCATGAAAACGTGAGTTCGATCCCTGCTCTGACCACCTTAAATTTCTTTCGACGGCGGTCATCTCTCTTAGTGACGGCGACACTATTGAGTACTTAATAAATAAAAATAGTACATAACCATGAAAAAGCTTCTTTCTCAAAATACCGTTCGGAATCGGTGTAAAATTATAGGTCCCAATCAGTGAGTGTACAACTAAAAGGCTCACAGCTCACTGACTTCTGAGAAGATCTCCTTAATCCCTTCATGGGATGTAACGGGAAAGCATTTATTGTATAGGGGTCAGCGTTGGACATACCCCAGTGGAGAAAACCTTCAAGTCCGCACACACAAAAAGCTTTACTTACGAAGTCGGTGCTAAAACAATTTTCAGTCATAAATTCCGATATCTCGATTATAAGGGAAGTTATCGGTTTTTTATTTGATTTAAGCGTACTAGTACATAACCCGCTGCTGAAAGGTGAAGTTTGCGGTCTGTATGAACCCAAAAGATGGACAAAATTAAAACGATTTTGATTTTTTAAATGTCGGACCGAGTTATCCAGTAAGCCTTGTTCGTATTCAGTTCTTTTGAAATTTGCATTTCCCTAAAAAACGTGTATAAAAAATAACGAAAATTTCGATCACTATTCATTTGCTTGGTTGGTATTCAGCTATTTGCGAAAATTTCTTAAGCAGGATTAATTACAGGGCTGTTATGACAAAGTTATTTTCTACGAAAACAATTGTTTGGGATCGGAATTTTGGCATTTCCGGAACTTCGGCAAGCAAAAATAAACACAAATAAAATAAATAAAAAAATACATAAAATGGGCACATGCGTTAAAAATAAAATGGAGAGCAAAGAGGAAATATTCATGAAATATTTGCAAGGTCAATCAGAGATAAGTTAATTTAGAGATAAATGACAAAACCAACATTTCCCATTTCGAAGCGTAATTTTCGTATAGAAATGTTCAAAAGGAAATAGTTTTTGGTTGAATTTAATATGGAAAATAAACAAAATTGGAACTGAATTTAAATTTAAGTATGATTGTATTAAAATGTAAGCCCTCGTATCATCTTCCACATTGACGACTTGATAAAAACAAATGTTTGTCCGAATTTTTCGTAGTGTAGTAGTTGCCGGTCATGTAGATCTTCTTTATTCGGCTTAATTTGTGGTGTTCTACAAATCATTCATCAGATATGAGCACCTCAGATATCATACTCTTGCCGAGAAAATGAAGAGTAAGAAAACTCCATTTCTGATTCATCGCGTTTTTTACGACCTCATTGACTTCATATTCCGTAAGACTTTTGATCTCAACACCAACTACCTAACCTATATTTTCAGCTGCTTTTTACTTGTTTTTTCTCATTTTCTGTCTTCCTATATTGTTCTCTCTTCGTTTCATTCATATAAAAGTCATACAAAAGGGGGATTTGAAATAACAGAAAAAACAACGATAAACGTCAAATATCACATGGAGACACGCATTCAGTTTTTAGCTCTCACCATACTCACGCACTCACCTTTCTCTTTGCAATGTGAGAGAGAAGAAGAGTGTTGATGTATCTGAATGTTACAGTACTGTATCTGAATGTTGACGGCATTTATTGTATCTAAACGTTTCATCGATCTTTTGAAATGGAAAAAATAGTAAAACAATTTCATACAAATTAAATGGTTGGAGAAAATAATGTCGTATGACAAAATTTAACTTTATATTTAACTCATATCGTTTTCTGGTATGTATTTGTTGTTATTATTAATTGTTATTTAAAGGCGGAGGGTGGTGGTTGGTTCCAGCAAAAGCAGCAGCCGCTTTAATGTTAACATTTGCCATTGACGACAGTTGCTACAAATATTGCTAACTGTCTGAAAGCCCTCCCTCCCTCCTTTCAACCCGCATTTGTTGTTTAGGAATGTGGTGTTAAATTCGCTTTTTTTGTCTCTCTCTCATGATTATGACTTTCTCACCACATTATACAACTCTACTGCCCCAAGCTGCGGTAGCCCTCTCTGTCTTTGCAAACATATGTAGACTTTATCTATCACCTCTCTCTACTTTGATGTTTCTCACATTCTCTATTAGTTTTTTTTAATGGGTTTACTTTACTACTGGTTAAAGCTCAATGTTGTTAGGCCAGACCCCAAGTAACCGATCAACAGTAACGACAGCAGCAGCAACAACAACTTTAACTATCTAACAACTTGTACAATCAACAACAACAACTGCTGGCAGCCAGGGCTTTGACAGAGGCAATAAAGTCACACAACAAATATCAACGGCTGCGGCGGCATCGGCAGTAACTTTGAATTTCAAACCACACACGAGACAAAAAACAGTATTGCCATTTAGTTGGCAGAGAACCCGCTTTCGCGTACGATCGACGACAACGGCAAAACGTTAAGAAGATCACGAGATCACAATACGGGCGTTTAACTGAGTGCTGGTTTAAACGGTTGGTTTTCCTCTTACTCGTCGTTTCAAACTCGAAAACGATAAATCGGGCGAAATCGTTACAATTTTCTTAAATCATCTACTATATTTTCTCTTGAAAATTGTTCTCCATAAAAAATACATTTATCAAACAGAAAGGTGTGTGGTTTTCTTTTAAAAGAATAATAATAATAATATTTTGTGGTTTCTTTGAACACGATTTAAACCATTATTGGGTTTAGTTAAAAACACTGAAAAAAACGTCATGCAATTTTTTGCAACGTGTGTATCCACTTTCATCGTTGTCATTTCTGATCGTTGGTGATATTTTCCTCATCTAGTTTTGATCCAAAAGTTGAAAATTTGAATGTGAGCCAAATGGAAATGGTGTTGAATTTGAATGTAATAATTAAGAGTATTAAATTTAAAATAAAAAAAAATTGTTTTGAATCAATGTCAGCTATAAAAAAGAATTGATTCCGATTTCTTTTTCTAAATCAAGATTATGTTACTCAAATTGTAGCGATGTAATATAAATGATTACCGTTTTTCGATATTGCGCTTAGTTTTACAATTTCAAATGTTACATTTTGAAAAACATTTAAAAATTATGGTTTTGTTTAAGAAATTTATAAATTGAAAAATAAATAAAGTTAACGTAAGCCAAATTTTGAAATATCGATATACATTATTGTGCAAAACCTAAGCAACTTTTGTAGCAATTACTTAAAATAAAAAATGTTCTAAAAAGATATCAATTAAAAAAAAAAATAAAAGGCAGTATTTCATTTACTTCATTATTGGCAACATAAATATTTGCAAAAATAAAAATCGAAAATCATAATGGTAAAATGTGTGACGAAAACAGTATATACTCCAATTTTAGCTGCGCACAACCTAAGCAACTTTTCAGTATTTGGCATAAAATCGTTTATTGTCTAAAACCTGCTGACAATGTTTCGGCATGGATTGCATGTCGTTGGTTATTGCTTCTTTGGGAATAGATTTCCATTTGTTTTTATAAGATCTTCGTGGTTGCTCAAATAATCCCTTCCATCATTTTTGCTTTTGAGGATTCCAAAAAGATTTTCAATTGGATTCAAGTCTGGTGATTACGCCGGCCAATCAAGGACTGAAACCTTTTTCATCTTTGAAACACGAATCGAAGTGGCATTTTTCACTCTGCGTATGGAATCATTACAGTCTCTAAGATGTTTTTGTGCATGACACGGTCCATAATGCTGTCAATGACATGAAGGGGTCCAAAACTGTTACCAGAGAAACTGTTTTGGAGGAGAATATCTCTAAACGGCCTTGCTCTTCATCCTTTTACCAACGATCCGACGATCTGTCAAAAAAAGTGCGTGTGCAGAAGACCCAATCGCATAAGGTTTGTTCCCGTACTTTTTTAATAGTAAAACTAGCAAAAGAGAGTTTCACCAGAAACAACAAAAAATTCTCTCTGAGAGATCAAGATTCAAAAAAGTACGGGAACGAAAAAATAGTACATGTGTTAAAACTTATGTCAGAAATGTGTCCACAACATGTTCCTCGTCCGAAACCTCCAACAGGAAATACCCCGCACTGCTGAAATCGACCACAGCGATATATATTTACGTTTCTATTTATAATTAACACAATTCAATTGCCGTTAATAAATTATCTTCCCAATTTATTTTGACAATTCAATAGAGAATTAAAATTTACTACTTTTACTCGGTAAAATTCTTCGAGTAAAAACTAGTAAAAAGTTGTAAAAGAGAACGCCATGTTTTTCTGTTCTTTCTTAAATTTTCTTACTACTTTTACTATTTTCTTGAGTACGGGAACGCTTTTTCGAGTAAAATTCGTAAAAGTGGTAAAACTAGTACGTACGGGAACAGAGCTATTGTTGTTACTTCCTTGTTAGATGTTTTGTAGTAATGCTTCTACCTGGTATCATTAAAGCAATGTATTTCAACATCTAACGTTCATGTTCAAACACACGAATTTTCTTAAATTTAATGAGCAAAATGATGTCTCTACTTCATTCTTACTCTAAGGACTAGATCGTCGCGCTGTCATTCACAAACTCGTATTTTCTATACTTTTTTAGTGTATTTCCATGGCAAAATACGCCGACCTTGTCAAATTCAGCCGATCAAAATCATAGACGAATATTGTATAGACACATCATGTATTCTCTCATCTGACGTTTCATTTCACAATATCCTTCGTCATAGGTTTGTGGAAATGAGAGAAATTAAATTTAAAATTAACTTACACCAGGTGGAGTTACAAAATATGTTCACTTTACTCTTTCATGTCGTTTTGGTGTAAAACTGAAAAATTAAAATGTATTTTGCACTTTTTTGTTGACTTTTATCGTTGGTATACATTTGTATTGTATTTAACACAACTAGTTTGTACTAGATACATCTTGGAATTGGTATAAACAACATTTGACAAGGTCGGACCACAACGACAAGAAACAATTTAAATCAGCTGTTCTAACGCTTCCACCTGTAATAGATACATCTTGGTGTATTTCAAAATCAAATTGTGTGTATGGATTTTTTTTGGGTGTAAAAAGTAAACATGAATGAGAAAACGCTTGCATATTTGAACAAAACTAATTATTTACACTTATAATGGGTTTTATTTGGGCAAACTCTTCGTTTCAAAATTCAATCACTATTTCCGATAGCATTTACGAACTTTATCGTTGCTGTTTCCATCAGTATCTTGCTGGAAAATTATTTTGGTAAGCTGACATCGATATGACAAGCTATAGAACACATTATCAACTATAAGCATGCTAATTGCTCAAAACTGACTAATGTGTTTTTCGCTTTAGGATTTGATATTTTTTATGACAATAACGTTGTCAATAAGTATGTGCACTCAGTTAATTACAATGTTCATTTAAACAACAAATAACAAAATCATCGCTTTAAAATGCCTGCCAATTGCTCTTGCGAGGCAATTCACAAAACTTTGTCAAAAATTCGCGACTGAAGCCCAGTATTCAGCTCTTATGAAACTTTAGTTCCCATTAGAAAGAAGTATGCGAATAAAAAATATCGTGACGTTCAATTTTAATGTGCTTTAGTACTCAATCAATTACAGGGTTGTTATGGCAAAGTTATTTGGTACGAAAATGAAATTGTTTGGGCCAGGATTTTGATATTTCGATGCGCTAAAACAAAAATGCGAAAAGAGGAATAATTCATGTAATATTTTCATGGTAAATCAAATATACATAGATGGTAACTCTCTGCAAAAGAATGTCCGTATGGAGATAAATGACAACATTTCTACGATAATCGGTATTTTGTAAATCTAATAAATTGGAAAATTGAATTAAAACTTTAGAAATAATTATATGAGTCAAGTTATTAGATGAATAGAATTTCATCAATGTTGGTTTTTTTTTGAAGTTACCACCAAATTGATCCTTGAACACTTGGTAATTGAGATTACGATACGAAACGGATGCGGTAATTAGACCCGTGAATACGGGGTTTGACTGCCGAAAGTTATCGATTATCTTGCATTGTGCTGATGCTGATTTTATACGGACCACAGACTTGCCATTAATACCACTGTGTGTAATTTTTTAAGTCATGGCAAAATAACCATATACGGACACCACTACGTGATAAAAGACTAAATTTTTCCCAAAGTCATGCACTTTTTTTTTTTTATGGGCCGCCAAAGATTTGGGGCCTCGGTATCATTTTCGTAAAAATGTGATCATTTTCTCAGGCTCATATCTTGCAAACCGAATTTCGATTTACTCTCTGAGGCAAAGTTGTAGCTCTTGTCATGAAGAACAAAAATTGCGAACATATAAAATCAAAAAAACTTCACCTTCCAGATCAAAATCGCAAAAAACTTAAAAAAATTCGATTTTTTTTTACCTTTTTTCCCGTGTTCAGGTCCATAGGTAGCAAACCGTTCAAAATTCAAGGAAACAATCAACTACAAAAATTTACCTAAGATCTCAATAAACAAATTTCTAGAACATATAAACTTCCTAGAGATGATTCTTAACACTGTTTAGGTAGCACGCAAAAGTGAAAAATTTGCCGAAAATTTTTTAATTTAATTTTTTTCACCTTTTTTACCTCACTATCTCCGGTCCTAGAAGGGTTAATGCGGAGTATTATACCTTAAAAAAAAGCTTGAAGTGTTGTCTTTTACGGAGTCTGGGAATAAATAAGTTTACTAGGGCTGTTTTTTGAGAAAATTTTTATTAAAAAAGTGAGATTAAAAAATTTTTTTTTTTTAATTTGCCCCAATGATTCAATAAAGACGAGAGTGTCTTACAAGCATTCAAAGAGTGTGTAATATTTATTTCAAAAGAAAGTATTATACAGTTTCCTTGAATTTTGAAGGGTTTGCCATCTATGGACCTGAACAGGAACAGGGATAGTGAGCAAACCGTTTTGGGAGACACGGGTCTTTTTTTTTTTAGGCTTTTATCACGTAGTGGTGTCCGTATATGGTTATTTTTTTTCGTGTTGCACTGTGTACTTGATCATTAATGACAAGTCTGTGAACTCTACAATATATTTTTGCAGTATGTTACTATTTTCTGGAACTAACTATTGTAATCAATTGAAAAGTTTATTTAAAAAACGAATTATCGTTGATTATAACAAACAAAAAATCTCACATTAACTTTTCGCAAAAAAAATTAATTGCAAATAAATTGCGAGATTATTTAAAGATGAAATCTTTTAAAAGCTTTGAGTTCTTCAATTGGGTGTGATGATTTTAAATAGTGGTGCTGGCCGTTTAGTGTTGGCGTAAATCGGAACATCCCGACTAATCCGAACATCACGACTCACAAAAACTCTCCCCAATCTCTTCATGTGATGTGCTGATAAGAAAAAAACTTCACATTTTTCTTAAGGTCACGACGCTTCATCAACATAAACGTTAGTATGTATTGAGCTAAATTTTCGTATCTTCGTCGTCAAATCGGGATTCTTCTGTATTCGCATTATCATGTTTAGAAGTAACGTCATAATATCTTACGAACTCTTTGAAATAGTAAATCTCCTGTAAAAAAATAATAAAAAAGACGAACTAGAATTCAACTCCCATAACGGAGGAGAAAATACATCATAAACAAAAACAACAGAAACAGATGACACATTTTCGTTTCTCCGACTTTTTTGTATGAGCGCGTGATAGTTTTATACAATAAACAAGAATCAAAGAAAACGCTTTCATACAAACAGCCTACATACAAGTTGCTGGAACTCTGACTCAAGAAGCAGAAAACATATGATCACCACACTACGAGTAACAGCAAACAACAACAACAAGGGCAAAAATAAATAACAACTAAAAAAATCGTGTTAAAGAAAAAACAAGTTGTAAAAAATAAATGTTTGTGGTTGTGAGATTGGTAGGTGGTGGGGCTTCTATGTAAAATATAGAGAAAAACACTTGCTGTTGTTGTATTTTGTTTTTTTTTCTTTCTAAAATTGTCGAAGGCAAACGAACCGGTTGTGGCGGACAATGAAACGGTTCGTCATTGTTTGGTGTTTGTTTGTTTGTTTGTAGCGTGAGGCATCAATGACGCTAGACAGACAACAATTTTTGCCCCTCAGTGTTTGTCCATTTATGGATGGATATATGAGATGATGTGACATGTGATCTTGAGAGAGAAAAAGTCATTGTACACCAATGACGTTGTACTCATTTCTTCTTTCCCCCTCTAATATGCCTTACAAAAAATTGAAATACATATGTATTAAGAAAATGTACACAGTTTTGGTTGGACCTGTCATGCAATTTGGTTATTCAAAATTTTGTTTTTATAAAATAGAAGTTACGATGGAGTAATGTGTACTAAACTGCCATGTTTTGGGAAGACGTTTTCTTTTTTTCGAGAATGATAGCAAATTGTCGAAATACTGACAATAGCAATATGTACTTAGTTAGGTCCAGCGAAAGGTTCGAAGTTTTGCGGGCACAAAAAGTTGAAAATCCAAAAAATAATAAAACAGAAATAATTAGAATTAAAAATTTAGTAATTGTTTGATAATAAAGTGTAAATTAACTAAATATAGATAAAAGGAGTTTTTAAATTTTTTATTTTTGAAAGAGTAATGACTACCACGTGCCTAGACAAATCTGCCAAAAATTTAAGGTATTTGTTAGAGGTGTGCGCGTAACGTGATTCCTTCGTGTAACTCGTTTCCTTGAAAACTAATCAGGTGCTCGCGGATTCGCACAATCCTCAAGTTAAAGATTTCATACACAATATCATAAATTAAAAGGCAATTATTCTGAAAATGACATAGTCGAAGAGGAAATAAGGCACTGCGTAAAAAAGGAAATCAGACTAATTGTAATGGTACAAAATTTTGGAATAGAGCTGCCATTCTTCTCCTCCGACATTTCCTTGCCCACTATTCGTGGTGCGGTCGGTGCGATAGAGAGTTATTTGACGTACATCTTATCTTACACCAGGTGGAATTACAAAAATTTTTGACTTAAATTTTTCATGTCGTTTTGATGAGAAACTAAATTTTAGCCGTAGTTTGTTGTTATATTTTATTGTTTGTATATATTTGTGGAGTCTTTACACAAAAAATTAAACGAAATGCTATTGCTTATTTATTGTTGGTGGGTGTGAGCCATTGCCTCTATCTGGTATTATTAAAGTAATACTTTCCAACATCCAACCGCCCATCTGCAACACACCAAATGTCATCAATTTACTGAGAGAGTTGGCTACTCTATACGTCATTATTCTATTGGCATTCATTTGTTGAAGGAATTGGTAAAACAAATATGTAACTGCCAGCTCTGTAACTAACGTGTATTTTCAGCATCCGGACATACAATGGGTGATTTTTGTTTTTTTTTTCTTTTTCTATTTGGTTTTTTGAAATTGAAGAAAACACAGAAAATTTGTATTAGTGATTTACATTTTTACATGAATCGATAAATCAATGCCTGCCACATTTACTTTTTAAAGATTATTTCATGCAAATGTTGCCACGGCTACATTTCACGTTGTCCATTCTGAAAGTCAAATTTTGGGACACTTTTCCCAACATTTCGGTCGGTATCTTAGCAATGACACGTGTAGTGTTGTGTTCCAAGTAGGGACTGTAAATTCCCGGACTTTTTCCGTTCCCGGGAAAGTGGGAAAAATAAATGAATTTCTCGGGATCGCGGGTATTCCCGTTTAAAATGTTTGCCCCTTGTTTCGTAACTTTTTTTTGAGTTTTTTTATGTCAATTTTGTACCACAAAGGAGAAAAAAATAGTACAAACATGACATGATAACGTCGGTTCGATCCCTGCTCTGACCACCTTAAATTTCTTTCGGCGGCGGTCACCTCGCATAGTGACAGCGACACTATCGAGTATTTAGCCATAAAAAAAACTTCTCAAAATACCATTTGGAACCGGTGTAAAACTGTAGGTCCTAATCAGTGAGTATACAAATAGAAAGTGCACACCTCACTGGTTGTGAGAAGCTCTCCCCAATTCCTTCGCGGGATGTCATGGGAAACCATTTATTTATTTATTCACCTTGCTTAGTGATGGCGACACAATCGAGTATTTAGTCATAAAAACGCTTCTTAAAATACCGTTCGAAACTGGTGTAAAACTGTAGGTCCTGATCAGTGAGTGTAAAAACTAAAAAGCACGCAGCTCACTGGCAATGAGAATTTATCCCAAATCCCTTTATGGGATTGGATTAATATTTTTCAGTAGTTTCTGAAAATTTTACGGTCATGTGTTGGAACATTGTTGTCCAAATGGTAGTAAAAATTGGTGTAAAAATAGAGTTGCTTTTTTTTGATTCAAATCAGTGTCATCGCTTTATTGACTTATATGTACGTTGCAGTAGCATATTCCTTTTGTCAACTTTAAATGCTTGACTAAATACAGAAATAAGCTATTAAAAAAGCATAAGATGCTCAAACCTCAAGACCTTAACCTCAAAGCTTAATATAATTATTAGCGTGGCCGTTAGTTGTATGGAGAATTTTTTTATTTCTTATATGTATTCGGTTCAGTTTTATGTAAACAAAAAATACAAAAAAATTTCATAGCGAGGGTGCGTCCGCCCCTCAAAGTTGACCTTCAAGCCCATTCATTCAAATGTAATTTGTTTGTATATGACTATCTTTTTAAAAGAACATTTTACAAGAATATGATGTATGGCAATATTTTAGCTCTTCTAGTCAACAACATTAGCCTCAAAGAAAGTTTTTTGCTAAAATTAATATTTTAGAAAATATTGAAGAAAATAACCAACATAATACTAAAAATTATATATACCAAAGTTATATTTATATTTTTTACATAAAACTGAACCGATTTGAGGGGGAGAATATAAGAATTCACAATTCTACATACAACTAACGGCCACGCTAATAATTATACTCTTTTTCTTCTTCTCCAAAATGGACAATTTCTGTATTCGTGGCATGCTTTATTGCAGAACGACACAATCGTAGGGAGTAGTATAACACTTTACATTGTAGCAATATATACCAACTAATGAAAAAGTCCCATCCTTAGAATAATCGTTATTATTTCAGTGAAGTGCAAGACAATTTCACTATATAAAACTTTTTGCTAAAATATTCCATTGTATTCTTTCGAAAATTTCCCGGATAAAATTCTCGGGAAAGCGGGAA